>BPTQ01000009.1:314881495-315247680 GCA_019973895.1 Chrysanthemum seticuspe
TGAGAATTGTTGCTTGAGACATGCGCACTAAGAGACAAAAGACACCGTTAGGCTTACCGTGGGATTGTTTCCCACGATTATCCTCCGGCGTGAGAGTAAGTAATCGGTTTAGGGTTTAAGGAGAATTAGGGTTCTTAGATCGTACCTTAAACGAGGGATGTGATTCCCTTTATATACGCACGGAATCCTTGTTGGTTCCGTGTTCCTCAACCTTCGGCGTATCCCGCCTTAGTCGGTTGGGGATGATTATCTTCCTATTTAGAAGATATCAGATATCTATTCCATCAATAGATTCGGGTTTGGGCCTTCATGAGCCCAAACGTCTAGTCGGCTTAGCCCAGTTCGTACCGGGCCAAGTTAGTATTGGACTTTAGTCGGGTCCGTGACCCGGATATAGACTATACGTCATCATGTCCCCCCAGTCTAGTATGCGCAGTGCGTAACTACGGATGCTAGACTAATTATCGTAGTCCATGAAAAATAAACAAAGCGTAGAAAAGAAGCTAAAGAAATATCCTCTTGATACATTGTATCCAGCCGTAATAAAGAAAACGGGATCCTCGTAAATCGGGGGAAAGGTTACTGCACCCGTGTCCCATCAAACAATCCCAACCACATATTTAGGGTTGGTGGGATCCACGTGTCGATCATCGCGTGGAGGAGGAAGGTTATATAATCCCTTCACTTCATTTTCACCGTTTCTACACACAGTAAAAAAAAACGCTATCCGCCATTATCATAGCTTCAAACACTTCCAAGCCTTCATACCGAAATATCCCCTAGGTAACTGCGCCTGCTCCTTTGGTTTTTATTATAAACAATACCATGGTTAAGGAATTATCGGATTTTACGTCAGACATAACGGAGGAGGAGCTTCGACAGTTTGCGTCTGAGTATTATATTCCCAGCGCAGTACATCCGGAAGTTCCGGCTGCGAATGCGTCGATAGCGGATTTCCCCGATGGGAAGATTGGGGTATACACGCGATTCTTTGAATTCGCAAATCAGCGCATACCCCTATCGTTATTCTTAAGTGATGTATTGAATTATTACCGCATACACTTGTCCCAGCTGCACTGTATAGGTGCGGCAAAACTAATTAATTTCGAGGTGAACTGCCACTTATTGGCCATTAACCCCACAATCCACCTGTTCCGCGCGTTTTACCACACCACGTGGTCAAACGGGTGGGTTTCCTTCACGAAGCGCCCTGGGTCACTCCAATGTTATACGAAAAAGTTTGACGCGCTCAGAAATTGGAGGAAAACCTTTTTCTGGGTTGACGACGCATGCTTTCCGTCTCATTTTGATTTTTACTCTAAGGGGACACTGCCAAAGGATGAGCGCCCCCTCCCTGGATCATATAATGCAGAGGATGCGGAAACAATAAATGCGAACCGCATCCCTATTAGCTCCTACCCCGAGGCGTTCTTGGTGCATATTGGCCTGAGCCGCAACTATTTTGGCAGTTTAGAAGAAGTTCCTATCTTCTTAGGCGCCGATGGTCAGGGTGGGTGCTCATGCTTTCGGACCCCGTTGAGTTACATTACTGTAAGTTTTTCACTGTTTGTTCTTCGTACTTGTCGTGAACTGTTTGTGTTTCTTTGTTGTTGCGCAGAGATGGACCTGTTCAGCGTTGTGCAACTGACGAAGCCTATCGAAGTAGAGGTGGGAACACGGCCACTGAAAGAGGGAGAAGAGCCCGTGCTTGTTGCGGCGGCAGGGCGTACCCTAGTGTTGGACCTAGGCGAGGCGGGGGAAAGTTCATCCGTTGCGCTACAAGCAACACCTTTACAAAGTGTGCCCAGTTCTACCGTCCCTTCATCTCCAGTGCAACCTGCGCCCGTTGCGGCGGAGCATGTGGAGGAAGTGGAAGAGGAAGAAGAAAGTCAAGGATTGGAGCGCAAAAGGAAGCGCAGTGGCGATGGCGCTGCCACCTCTCGGAAGAAGCGCCCGGTTGTGTTTAGTGTGGAGTCATCCTCTAGTGATGTTGCGTCGCGCCCACAATCACCTGACACATCTATTCCTGCGTAAGTATCCTTACAAGATTATGTACCGAAATGCCTCATGATATTACTGAATAACTGTGAATTTCTCGTCATGTTTGTAGGTTTGAACAATCCGCAGAGTCGTCCCCCCCAATCAAGTCCAATTCGTGCTGAATCATCTGGGCTGAAGAGCCAAAGCGCTGAGCCTGGGACCTCTGGGGATGCGCCCATGGGGCAACTGGTCGATGATCTGGTCTTACTTGCTTCGCGGCTAAAGGTAAAGTATTCGGGAGAGACTAGCCAAGGTGCTGAAAAAGACCAACAAATTGCGCTGCTGGAGGCGCAATTGGCTAGTGCTAGGGGTGAAGCCGAGACTATGGGGTCGTACGCTAAAAAGCTCGCCGGAGAGAAAATGGCGCTGATGTGCCAAATAAATCAAGAGCGTGCATGAAATATTTGGAGAATGGTAAAGACGCGCTGACCTCCCAGCTTGAAAAATTTGGCGCTACTGTGGAAAGCGCCCTTGAAACTCAGGAGATGAAGTTGCGCAAGTTAAGTCTGGAGTATGACGAGGAGTTATATCCTCAACTTCTATCGACCATTGCTGAGCGCAGATGGCTCATAAGCCATGGGCTCCGTCTTGCTGTGTTAAGTACCCTAGAGTCGCAAGAGGTCGTTGACTCCTTCGGGGATGTAGTTAAGTGCGCGCTGGAGCATGGGAAAGCAGAAGCCATTGAGAAGCTGCATGAGGCTAAGCTTCTAAAGGTACCCGTTGAGCAGGTACCTAATTATGACGCGAAGGCTTATGATAATCTGGTCGCTGCCATGAAGAAGATGAGGGACTTGGAACTCCCCATGATTGCTGAACTGGAGCGTGATCAGGACTATCCGATAGATGTTATTTTTACATGTCTGACTCTAGCACGTCATCGCGGTGGAGAAGCCGTTGCACAGCCAGACTATTATCTTAAACCTGATGCATCCCAACTGCACGTTCCTATATTC
The DNA here is from genome assembly GCA_019973895.1 of Chrysanthemum seticuspe. NCBI lineage: Eukaryota > Viridiplantae > Streptophyta > Magnoliopsida > Asterales > Asteraceae > Chrysanthemum > Chrysanthemum seticuspe. Next base: position 314,884,489 of record BPTQ01000009.1, read on the forward strand.
GCGCGCCCCAGGGATATCTTGAATCCTTTTGTCCTGGAGAGGGAGGTCCCCTTGAAGCAAGTTTTGGAAGCGCATGCGACGAGGCTTGCTTAGAAGAAAGGTATCAAGGGCAAGGCTGTTATGTGCGGGGTTGGTGCAGCTCACCTTCCGAGATCTGATGGCGTGTCCGTGAGCGTTGCCACCGTGTCGCGTCGGGACTCAGACTTGTTGAAGAAGCTTGGCGAGGCAAAAGATACTGTAACCCGTGTGGGTAGCTCAATGATTACACGTTGTCATAGTTGTACTTTTTGAAGTAACCATCCTTGTGTAAGAACTTGTAGTTATAAAAAATCTTCTTTTGCTAAGTAGTATTGCAACTTGTAACGTTCATACTTATCTTTGCATAAAAAAAATTCGTTGCTGGGAAATCAAATATGTACGTCAGCGCAAATAATCCATAATCATGTATGAAGATTATAATATAATTGAGAAGTAATTTCTAAGTATTTTTATCATAGTCGTGTATGTTATGATATGCAGCGTACTGTAAATATCACATTTAAGGGATCAAGTGTCTTGAAGCCTAAGTTGTTAAACGTGCACCATGTGCGCTGTTGCGCAACCGTCGTAGGATGCGCACAAAACTTGTTCCAACGTCTTGTGAACAAGGTGTTTAACAAGGATACGTGATCCGGTGTTGATGGGTTTGCAACCCTCTTACTCAACAAGTTGTTTAGTAGGTTAACTTATCCTTTTACCTTCGTAGGTGTATTTATTGCATGCGCGCCATGTAGGCGGAAAATAGAAAATTGTTAAGACATACAGTATATGGAAATAACAAATTTAAGTGTGTCACGGAGTTAGCTAGAAACCGCAACGTTTTATTAATACTTTCAAGTGTTTGTGAGAAAACAGATAAGATATTAGACTAAGGAAACAAAAAGTAAATACATAGATGTTTGATAGGTACTTTGGTAAAGTGCCTGAGCGTTGGTGTGCCGGGCCGTGGCCACTCCTATAGGTAGCACCTCTTGAGGTTGCAGATGTTCCATGTGTGCGGCAGCTCTTTTCCATCCAAGCTTCGTAACTTGTACGAGCCCGTTCCTGAGGCTTCAGTAACCTCATAGGGTCATTCTCACTTTGGTTCGAGTTTGCCCGTGTCTTCTGCGTGGCTCGCATCGTTAGCGCGGTAGACGAAATCGCCTGGTCTGAAGGAGACACTGCGTACTTTGGCGTCATAGTATCCTTTCATCTTTGAATTTGATTTTTCCTCCCTTATGGATGCGCGTTCGCGCCTTTCTTCCAGCAGGTCCAAATCAATACGTCGTTCGTCGTCATTAGTTGCCACGTTAATTTCAGCGGTGCGAATAGTTGGCATTCCAATTTCGGCCGGTATGACGGCTTCTGTCCCATAGACTAGTGAAAAGGGGGTATCTCCCGTGCTGGTTTTTATTGAGGTGCGGTGAGCCCACAAAACATGCGAGAGCTCTTCCACCCATCTTCCTTTGTGTCTATCCAGGCGTGCTTTAATTCCTTCACCCAGGCTGCGATTTGCGCGCTCTACTAAGCCATTGGTTTGTGGGTGTTTAACTGATGCGAAGTGCTGTGTGATGTTCAACTTCTCGCACCAATCCTTGAAAGGATTTTTGCAAAATTGTTTCCCGTTGTCCGAGATGATTTCGCCAGGTAAACCGAAGCGGCATACAATGTTTTCCCAGACGAAGCGTTTCACTTGGTTGCCAGTGATTGTTACCACGGCTTTTGCTTCGATCCACTTAGTGAAGTAGTCTATGGCGACTATGAGGAATTTTAATCCTCCCGCTGCGACTGGGAAAGGTCCTGCAATGTCGATACCCCACTTGTAGAATGGCCATGGGGATGTGATTGGTGTTACCTTGTGCTGTGGTTGGCGCGGGACGGGTCGATGAACTTGGCAATCGTTGCACTTCCTTATTAAGTCCCGCGCATCGCGGTGCATGGTTGGCCAGTAGTACCCTGATCTCATGGCGCGCACCACAACGGACCGTGGTCCTGAGTGCATGCTGCATGAACCTTCATGGATTTCTCGCAGCACGTAATTTTCTTGTAGTGGTCCTACACAGCGGAGCCATGGTTGAAGGAAGGAGCGTCGGTACAGTATGTTGTCTCGAAGTTCGAATCTTTGTGCAGTGCGCCGTATCCTACGAGTTTCCTTCTGCTCTTGGGGTAACGTTCCTTTGTTTAGGAATTCCGTTATCGGTGTCATCCATGTAGGACCTTCCTCCTCTATGACTGTGGAGACTTCCATCTCTGATATGGATTTACTTTCGAGTGTTTCTACCAGCACTTGCTTTGACAGGTGTGCGAAGCTTGTCGAGGCGATCTTGCTTAGTGCATCTGCCTTGCGGTTTTCTCCTCTAGGAACTTGCTTGATGGTAAATCTATCAAAGCCTTTAATCAGTGTCTTGGTCTTGTCGAGATACTGAATCATATTCTCTTCTTTAGCCACGTATTCGCCCAACACGTGGTTGGCTACTAGCCGGGAGTCCACATTTGCTTCTAGGTTACGTACACCCATTCGTGCTGCGATGCGTAGTCCGGCGATTAGAGCTTCATATTCTGCCTCATTGTTGGTCGCTGTAAATTCAAAACGCAGTGCGTAAGTGAATTCCATTCCCTCTGGATTTGTGAGAATGAGGCCAGCTCCTGACCCGTCCACGCATGAGGATCCATCTGTAAACAAGATCCATGGATCTTGTAGTACTCTTTTACTTGGTGCGGGTACCTCGTCGGTGTCTGGCTTCTCGATGATGAAGTCTGCCAGAATCTGTCCTTTGATTGCGGTACGTGGTCTGTAAAAGATGTTGTGTTCTCCTAGTAATACACTCCACTTCTGGAGTCGGCCTGACGCATCAGGTTTGGAGATGATCTGCTTGATTGGTTGGTCTGTGATTACTGCTATTGGGTGCGCTTGGAAGTACATGCGTAATTGCTTGGCAGCAAACACCAATGCCAGAACTAATTTTTTCATGGCACTGTAGTTCATCTCCGTCTTCTTAAGCGCTTTGCTTACAAAGTAGATAGGGGTTTGTACTGAATCCCTATCTGTTAGTAGCACTGCGCTGACTGCTCCATGAGTTGCTGATAAATACATGATCAGTTCTTCCCCTGGTCGGGGTGCGACAAGTGTTGGGAGCGTTGCTAGATGCTGTTTGAGCTGATTGAAGGCTTCTTCCGCCTCCGTGGTCCACCGAAAATCACACTTTTTTATACACTTCTTGAGTGTTTTGAAAAGAGGTAGGGATTTTTCTGCTGACTTGGATAGGAACCTATTTAGGACGGCCAGGTTTCCGTTGAGAGATTGGACTTCCTTCAGCGTGCGCGGTGAAGGAAGTTCGATGACCGCCTTTGTCTTTTCTGGCAAGGTTTTATACCGTCAGGCTCGATTAGGTATCCTAGGAACATGCCTTCAGTAGCGCCGAAGGTGCACTTCTTCGGATTTAGCTTCATGTTAATCTCTCGTAGAGTCTTAAATGTTTCCTCTATGTCACGCACAAGCTCATCTTCAGTATAGCTCTTTATGACCAAGTCATCCACATAGACTTCCAGGTTGCGGCCCACCTGTTTTTTGAAAGCATTATCTACTAATCGCTGATAGGTAGCGCCCGCATTCTTCAAGCCAAAGGGAATTTTTGTATAACAGTAAACGCCTTGGCTTGTGTGAAAGGCTGTTTTTTCCTCGTCTTCCTTAGCCATCTGTATTTGGTGATATCCCTTGTATGCGTCGAGGAAACACTTTAATGGATATCCGCACAAGGACTATATTTTCCAGTCTATCTCTGGTAATGGATAGTAGTCTTGTGGACATGCTTTATTAAGATCGGTGAAGTCTACGCACATTCGCCAGCTGCCATCGCTCTTTTTGACCATTACTGGGTTAGAAAGCCAGTCATGGTAGTAGACTTCACGCATAATTCCCGCATCCACCAGTTTTTGTACCTCTGCCAGAATTGCTTGCGCGCGCTCTGGGGCTTGGCCGCGCTTCTTCTGGCGTATTGGTGAGTACCCTTGTCGGATTCTCAGTTCATGCTCTGTGATTGAGCGTGGCACCCCTGTCATGTGTTTAGGCTCCCATGCAAAAATATCCAAATTCTTCTGCAGGAGTGCACATACAGTTGCTTTGCCGTTGTCCGACAATGAACCTCCGATGGATATTTCCTGTTCCGGGTATTCGGGGTGAATTGCTACTTTCAGATTTGGAATTCTGGTTGTCTGCTGTGCTGGGGTTGGTGTCGTCTCGCATGCAATCGTGTTGCATTCTCTATGTGGTACAGTGGCGTTGTAAAGAGTAACAATACCACCTTCCACTGGGAATTTAAGCATCCCATGCGCTGTTGATGGCACTGCTCGCATAGCTGATATTCCAGGTCTCCCAATAATGCCATTGTATGGCGAGGGAGATTTAATCACCATGAATTCCATCCAGGCCGTTGCGGAGTGTTCTTCATTTCCAATGCTGACAGGTAATCGTATTTGCCCCATAGGCCATATCTTCTCACCTGTAAAACCAGTCAACGCCGTTCTGACCGGGATTAACTGACTGCGTATTTCAGGACGCAGTCGTTTGAAACAGTGCTCATACATGATGTCCGCAGAAGCTCCACCATCAACATACATGCGGTGGATGTCGTGACCCCCCGCGCTTATTTCTATAGTGAGTGGTTCCACCACTGCGTTGTCCGCGGTTAAGGTGGGGAAAGAGATCTCCTTTCCACGTGAAAAATCCTGGCTGACCTTCTGCCTTGTGATCCGCTGCCATGATTGTATCATGTAAATGGTGTCGGCCTTGTCTTTAGGTGTCTCTTTCTTATTGCCACTCTTCTGTTTGTCCTTTCCCTCTTTAATGTTTTTGACCAAGTGGTCCAATCTACCATCTTTAACCATCTTGTCGATGAGCTGGTGCAGTTGGACACATTCATTAGTGGTATGGCCCTTCTGTGCATGGTAATCACAGTATCCATTCCCAGTACGCCGATCCTCTGGGGTGCGCATCTGCGGCGGTCTTTGAAAATTCGCACCTTCTGTTGCGAGTATTTTCTTTGGGGTCTTGATCAGCGGGGTGTATCTATCATTATCCCTCCCGCTCCCCTGGCTGCGATAGCTCCTATTACGGTTACTACTCCGGTCATTGGATTGTCTCCCAGGTTGTTCCTATGACCGGTAGTTCGAGTGGTTTCTTTTGCTATCCGCCGCGGCGGCTTCTCCCTGGACGAAGGACCGAGAGCGTTTCATGAGTTCATCAAAGGTTTCAGGAATCTTGTCGTTCAACCTCTTGATGAGTTCTGGATTATTAATCCCGTTCATGAAACTAGAGATCTTCAACACTTCGGGGCATGCTTTAACTTGCATGCATTCATCTTTGAAGCGTTCCATGAATGCGCTTGTAGATTCTCCTTGGCGCTGCTTTACCCTGGCGAGCTCGACAGGATTTTTAGCGCACTTCTTCCTCTGAGTAAAGTTTAGGCGAAACGCCTTTCTCAATTCCTCAAAGCCATTGATGCTTCTGCGTGGAAGCTTGCTGAACCAGTTCCGCGCGTTTCCCACTAGTGTGGAGTTGAACATGTGGCACCACACAGGCTATGGCCAATTTTCAATTGTCGCTGCTGATTCAAAAATTTTGAGGTGATCATCAGGGTCACCTGTTCCATCATAGGTCTTTACGTTGGCAGGCATGCGCCTTCTTTTGCTTTCTGAGAAGTCACTGATGCGCCGAGTAAACGCATCCACCTTTTGACGGGGCCAAGGGAGGGATATATCTTCCTCCTCCTGGTCATTATATTTGTTTTTGGACTTCCAGTGTCCAGTTTCGCCATCCTCGTTGTCCGAGGAATTTTCAGAGGACGAATTTTCCCTCTTTCGGCGCTTGCGCCGACTGTCCTCTGAGTTTGTACTCGGGGGACTTTCACTTGGGGAATAGCGTCGTCCCAGTCTGTCTTGGATTCTGCGGCTACCCAGTCTGGTGTGGACATTGGTACGCTTTTCATCTTCATCACTCTCACTCAGATGATGCGAGTGAGATGTCTCATCATCCTCGATTCTCCTCCCGATTCTGTTGAATACTAGGGGTCAGCGGCTGTCTCTCCCGCGCTTCTCTTTCTGACGGCGCAGTGGGGAAGTCTCGTATTCAGAATCGAAATTGAGTCGGGCTTTCAAGTTCCAACCCGATCTCTTCTTCTCTTCCTCTTGCATGAGGGCAGTTAATGTTTCGTAGTTTTGGGATACGAAATCTTCTGGTGCCAGCTCTGGTGCGACCCCCTCAAGAGCGAGTGTGTTTTTTTCTATTACTACACCCTTATTTCGGTCAGGTGCATCTGGTACCTTTGTCAGGTCAGTTTCTAGCACCGATTGAAAGGGAGTAGTAAGGACGGTGCGCAGTGGGTCTACTCCACTCGTGGTGGTTGTAGTGGCTTGGGTTGTTCCCGAGCGCGGTTCCACCAGAGGGAAGATCAAGTCTTGGCCTGATCCTTTATTTTAGCAGCGCTGGTTGTCCTAGAGGTCTGCTTAGGAGTTAGTCCGCTTTGCGACTTCTTTCCCATAAGGTCTGACTGCGATCGCTGATTTCCATGCTTCGTCATTCTAGTCTTGGTTCTTAGTGTAGGGTCCCACGGATGGCGTCACTTGTTGATACAAAAGTTGGGCGTTCATTGTTTGAAGCTCCGGCTCTCGTACCAATTGAGAATTGTTGCTTGAGACCTGCGCACTAAGAGACAAAAGACACCGTTAGGCTTACCGTGGGATTGTTTCCCACGATTATCCTCCGGCGTGAGAGTAAGTAATCGGTTTAGGGTTTAAGGAGAATTAGGGTTCTTAGATCGTACCTTAAACGAGGGATGTGATTCCCTTTATATACGCACGGAATCCTTGTTGGTTCCGTGTTCCTCAACCTTCGGCGTATCCCGCCTTAGTCTGTTGGGGATGATTATCTTCCTATTTAGAAGATATCGGATATCTATTCCATCAATAGATTCGGGTTTGGGCCTTCATGAGCCCAAACGTCTAGTCGGCTTAGCCCAGTTCGTACCGGGCCAAGTTAGTATTGGACTTTAGTCGGGTCCGTGACCCGGATATAGACTATACGTCATCAACAATCATGCATAGCATGAACACGATATGTGAGCCTTCAAATCCTCCTCTTTCGCCAATGTCATGACTTATCAACCGAGCCATGGCAGTAGCTGTTGGTTTAGTTGAGTTTTGTGTTATTGCATATGCATGGTTTCAATTTATAAGCATAAGAAGTTTGACGTAGTCTTGGAATCAATTGCGTGGGTAGCAATTAAGATAGACTTGTATACAATAAGTATATGTTATGGAAACTCCAATCAAGTATTTATTTACTTCATTCACACAAGACAAGTCATACGTAGACAAGTCATACGCCTTACCCAATATTAATTAATTCAATATTTTCTGTTTAATAAATGTTCAATTCTAAGGGCTGACGTAATAGGAGTTTTTAAAGTGACCCTTGCATTTTCAAATGGGATAGTCTAAATACATCAAAATGATCATGCAATCATTGACTTTTTACATCAAAATATAATCATTGACTTACTTTTTTATACTTAATGCAATTAAACTAATCATTGACTTGTTTTTTATTTTTACTTTTAGTTATTATAGTTAATCATTATTTATCTTAACTTTTTTTTTTCTTATTTATTTATTTGTATAGTTATTTTTTATTTTGTTATATACATATGTCATATATACATATACATACTTATATATATACTAGTCGGGTACTCGCGTGTTGCGGTGACGGGTACCCGTGTAATTATAATTTTTGACGATAGCAAGATTTTTCCGATGCATTACTTTTAAATGATGGAAAAAAATGTCCAACAGAGGTTATTAATTGGAAATTAGTTAGTTTTCTTATTTACGCATTTAGTAACATAATAAAAAGCTTTTATAGCAAGGTGCCTGATTATATGTTTTTCATGATGCTAACTTAACACATGACGATAACTTAATGGAACAAATTTACCGCACAGTGTTGCTTTAAAAAATGACAGACCTGCATCACGATGCAATGATGATACGAAAACAAATATAATAAAATAATATTATTCGCTAACAGTATTAATTATAATGTAACTGCATGTAACATAAAAATGGTTTATCATAGTTATAATGTAGCAAAAAAAAACGTATATCGTCATCTCTGGTTACCAGATATGGCAATCAAACAAGAATTCCAGAAGTTAGAAAGCTACGAAAAAAGTTAAAAGTGAAAATAAACGTAAGAAAAAGGTCGTGGTTATTTTAGTGTATAAATTACTAATTAAAAAAATAAAATAAAAAACCTTTATCATCGCTACCTGTACCCTATGACTAATATTAAAATTAATTAATATTAATTACTTTATTCTCTGTTGCAATTTACGAGGAATATAAAATGACACAATTATCAATGTTTTAAATTTGCTTTTAGTGTATTTAGTAGTACCCTTTCAAATAACCAACATGGCTGTTTGATAGGGAGCTTTTTAGGAGTAGTAACTTTTTTGTTAAAAAATAATCTTTTTTAAAACAAATAGTTATGTTTGGATACATCAACTTTAAGCTTTTATTTTAATAAGTATTTTCACGATGAAAAGCTGATTTATAAAGCTTTTAAAATATGCGGAGCTGTTAAAACATAAAATTATTGTTAATAGCTTATATTTATAATTATCAGCTAATTCATCAAACACTTTTATTTAAATAAAAAGATATAGTTTGTAACTCATTTTAACAACTTTGCAGTTTATATCATACAACTTACGACATAGAGCTTACATCAAAATATCATATATTTAATATAATATATTTATTTTGTTTTCTTTTTCTACGAACACCTTAAAACCCTTTGAAAGAATCAAGTTATTCCATGAACAAACATCACCATCGTCTCATGTTTCACTAAACCATTCATCAATCATTCATTTTATTGACAAAAGTTGATGGGACGATGGAAAATAATATATAGAGTGAATTACATAAATCGTCCTTGTGGTTTGGTCAAAATAACGGATTTTGTCCCTATACATTTTTTTCAGTGCGTTTCGTCCCTGTGGTTTACAAATCTTACGGATTTTGTCCCTCGTCCAAAAATGTCCGTTAAGTGTTTTGCGCTGTTAATCCTTCGTTAGTGCAGTTCGTTAAGTGTTTTGCACCGTTAGTCCTTATTTTTTAAAATGTAGTTTTTCCCAATTAGTCCATCCGTTAATAATAGTTATCGCCCGATTTTTTAAGTTTTTGTCCGTTTTTATCCGTTTCACCCCCTTTTTTTCGTTTTTCGTCCGTTTTTTACGTTTTTATCCCTTTTCGTCTGTTTTTATATGCTTTCGTCTATTTTTTACGCTTTTGTCCGTTGTTGTCTGTTTTTTATCCAATTTCGACCGTTTTTTTACATTTTTATTCGTTTTCGCCAGTTTTTTTACGTTTTTGTCCGTTTTTTTTCGTTTTCGCCTGTTGTTTTACGTTTTTGTCTGTTTTTCTTACATTTTGTCCGTTTTTCTTATGTTTTGTCTGTTGTTCTTACGTTTTGTCCGTTTTTCGTACGTTTTTATCGGTTTTTGGTATGTTTTTGTCCGTTTCAAAAAAAAAATTTTGAATAAAAAAATTATTTTTCAAATATATTTTTTTTTTTTTAAATATGTCCGTTTTTTTTCAAAATATTTGAAAAATATATTTGAAAAAAAATATTTTTGTTCAAAATTTTTTTTTTGAAGTTTTTTATTCAATTTTTTTTTTTAATTTCATAATTTTTTTTTCAATTTTTTTTTCGGAAATATTTTTTTCCAATTTCTTTTTTTGGAAAAATTTTTAAAAACGAAAGAAAAACGGACAAAATGTAAGAAAAACGAAAGAAAAACGTAAAACAACGGGCGAAAACGGAAAAAAACGGACAAAAACGTAAAAAAAACTGGCGAAAACGAATAAAAATGTAAAAAAACGGTCGAAATTGGATAAAAAACAGACAAAAACGGACAAAAGCGTAAAAAACAGACGAAAAGGGATAAAAACGTAAAAAACGGACGAAAAACGAAAAAAACGGGGGGAAAACGGATAAAAACAAATGAAAACGGATAAAAACGGACAAAAAACGTAAAAAATCGGGCGATAACTATTATAAACGGAGGGACTAATTGGGAAAAACTACATTTTAAAAAATAAGGACTAACGGTGCAAAACACTTAACGGACTGCACTAACGAAGGACTAACAGCGCAAAACACTTAACGGACATTTTTAGACGAGGGACAAAATCCGTAAGATTTGTAAACCACAGGGACGAAACGCACTGAAAAAAAAGTATAGGGACAAAATCCGTTTTTTTGACCAAACCACAAGGACGATTTATGTAATTCACTCTAATATATATTAACCTTTTCACGAATTGACTCGCGCGTTTTTTATATGTTTTAAAAATTAAAGCAGATGATGTTGTTTACTTGCTTTCGGATCAAAACTACACAGAATCTAAAATTGCCCATTTGATCCGACTGGGCTTTACTATAATACAATAATTTGGTATATTTAAAGACTATTGGTTACCGAAAGAACAATGATGATTATGAATTTACTAAATGAGTTGCATTGCTCTTTATCATTACTGGAAACCCGAAAATTAACCTTTAGTATTAGCCCTTTGATAAAAACTATAGTTTATCAAAACAAAACAAGTCCCAAGGGGGTTCTTTATGATTAATGATTTTGTTAAAAAAATTATACTAGTTAAATAACGTGACATACTAAATATTTTTGTAAGTACATATCTTGTTAATTATATTTTGGAAATACAATTGTCATCTCAAAAACTCGACGTAATAATGCCCTTGGGTGATTAAGTCCTTGCCCATGTGGCACATTTAGCGACCTAGTCTTATTATTACCTCAACTTTCAGCGACTTAGTCGGCTAGGAAAAAAAAGGAGTACTTGGTCGGTCTCCCGACCAACTTGAATGCACCAAAAAAATAATGCAACTGCCAGTTTGGGATTAAAAAATCACTTTTTACATTATAAATACTCATTCATTTTACCATTTTATGCATAAATTCAAACCATTTTTGTATAAATTCTCATCTCTATTAAAAATGTCCCAACATAAAACTGTCAAAACCAAAACCCTAAAAAGTTTGTTTCGGAGTGAGAACGAGTGTGGAAATGAGGATGGTGTGAGCGGTTTTAAGTTGTTACATGTAGTAATAGTGCGTTTCTTTTAAATAGTTTTTACTTTTGTTTGCGTATCTGAAATTTTGATAAAGTTTTTGTTTGTTTTTCTTTTTAAATAGTTTATTTATTTATTTGTTTTTTCGGACATGCATGTAAGCAATGTAACTGAAGTATATACGTGATCGTTTGAGAATTTTTCTTAGAGATTAAGTCGTACAATAGCAATAAACTTTTTCAAATGTACCGATTTAGTACTTGAACTTATTTTTGTTCAACCAAAAATTACGTACTTTCATGTTTTGTTCTAATTTGCACCAATGTTTACAGGCTAACAGTTAAATTTGTATAAAACCCGAAGAAAAACCTACATGGCATATTTAATATCTGAGTAAATTACATGGATTGTTCTTCTGGGTTGTCCCAATTTGCATCTACTATCTCTCATGGTTTAATATTGCATTGATAGTACTTAACTTTGCAAAAATTACACTCATAGTCCTTAGACTTAACTTCCGTTAATTTGCTCCGTTAAAATTACGAAAATTTTTATAACTTTTTTTTTGTTCTTTTTTTTATTACTTAAAACTGTTATTAAATATTTTTAAATTAAAACTAGAGATAGTTTTACAAAAATTAAACCTTAGTAAAACTATTTTTTAATATAAATAAAAATTTTAAAATTATGAAAATTTTATAAACTTTTTTGTTACTTAAAACTTTTTTTAAATCTATTTAAATTAAAATTTTGTTTTTTTTTTAAATTTAACCTTAGTAAAACTAATTTTTTAAAACATAAACAAGATTTTTAAAATTACAAAAGTTTTTACAAATTTCTTTTAATTAAAAATGTTTTTAAATCTATTTAAATTAAAACAAAAGAACTGTTACAAAAACGAAACCTTCGTAAAACTATTTTTTTTAAATATAAAAAAAAATTAAAATTACAAAAAAATTCATAAACCTTGTTTTTACTTAAAAATGTTCTTAAATATATTTAAAAAACTTTTTAAATTTTATGAAATGAAAATAACTTATAAAAGCTGTTAATGAACCCATATATACAAACAATAGTCTTCTTCGAGTCAGTCATTTAGCCATAATGACGAGTGCACTGCATTATTTCAGTTCAAGAACACAATGTTTACCAACAAATCTAGGAAAAAAGTCAAAAATACTCTATGTACTTCTCGTGAAAACTCATTGTGCTTTCTCAACTTTTTTTATCGTCATTATACTTAACGTTGTTTACATTTTCGACTCATTATGCTTAATTACTTCTTCTTTCTAACATTAAAAGACAATAGTACCCTTGTCTTCTTTACCAGCCATCACCACCACCTCTTCTTTACCTGTTAATAACAAGATATCATGAGAGCTGTTTCCATGAGAGCTGATTTGATTGCAGCAGGTGACCAAGTGGGGTGAAAGGATTTAACATAGGTTGCAGCCGCAACAACATGAGGGCACGCCATTGATGTTCCAGATGCTATTTGGTAATCACACAACTGTTGGAAATGTATATGTTTACAAACATGTGAATGTCCGGATTCGAACTCGTGACCACGGGATTGCACACATTAGCGAATGAGAATTAAAGTTAATAATTAATGTTTATGTTTACGATTAATTATTACACATTAAGTCCGTTAACGATCGTTAAGTATTTAACGGAAAAATGACTAACGGCCGTTAAATGGAAAAGAGAAGGACTAGAAATGGAAACTTGGAAAAGTTATGGAATGGGCTTTGGGCTTGCATTGGTGGCCGACCATAGGGGCTAAACAAAGCCTAATTCACAAACTTGTTCCCTAAGTTTACCTACTAGTATATAAGGAGGGGTAGGTTCTAGGGTTTCATACACTTGTGCATTGAATTAACCCTAGATCTCTCCTCTCCTCTCTCTAGTCCATAATTCGGCCGAACACCCCAAGTAAGGGAGTTTGGTTTCGTTTTTCTTAAACGAGGACTTGTGTTAGATCTAGCAATCACTTGATTCGTTTGGTTAATTCGTGTGTACAAGAACGTGGTTGTAAGACATTATTCTTACACCAATAAGTACTTCTTTGGTTTGCTTTGCTCGAGGGTGGTTTTGCTTTGCTCGAGGGATTTGATATTCACAAGAGGTACGTTACGCATACTTTCAGTTAATTAATTTATTTGTTATGATCTTAAGTCTTCCGCTGTGTACTCTTGATGTCTTTATGTTTTATTGTATTTTATATATCATAAACTCAACAGTGGCATCACGAGCCTTGTATAACAAGTAATTAATTACTGAAACACATAATTAAAATAAACATGAATGTGTTATTATTTGTATGCTTAGATCTAGGGTTTGCAAAACCTAAACCCTAATTTTGAGGGGGGGCGTTTTTTTGGTGCCCTAATTAGGGTTTTGTAAACTATTGTTTTAATTGGATTAGAAACCCTAAGATGTATGCAACTTTATGTGTATATGCGTAACTCTGTTTAATTGCATTAATTGTTAAGTGTAATTTATATCCATGATAATTATCTGCATGTTTTATCATGGATCTGCTTTTTATTGTATGTCTTTCATGTTTTAAGTGATATACATTAAATTATGATAGATCTTAAATTGGGGAAGACCTCAATAATTATTATTTAATCAATTATGTGCTATGTGGTATATATTTAGTTTTGACTTACGCAATCGATGAATCGATGCATGTGGTTCACCTTGTACATAGATGAAAACGGGTGGAAGTCTTAATTAAATATATGCATATTGACAGATCTAGAATTGGTTATTAATAAGATTTATCAAAACCGTTTGCATGTGGCTATTTGATATGCATGACTTTTATTTGTTATGTATTCATTGTTTATTTGTTTATTTTTATAAATACTTGCTTGTTTGTGTTTTGTAACAAGGGTATTTTTAAAAGAAAAATAAACTGACCTAAACAATGGTGAAACATGTATTTTTAAGAATAGTAATCATAATCGTTTAATTGATTGATGACTTTGTTACAAATGACTGAACGGCTCACCCATGAGAATGAACTAATAAAAGGGGTTTAAAGAAGTGCGCACAGACACACTGAATGGATGTCTAAGGTTGTGCTTTAGCGCGTACCTGGTCCTCTGCCCCCTGTAAGTTCGAGTGGAGCTACTTAGTAAGTCATTAAATGTGCAAGCTCATCTTAAGGTCGAATTTGTGTTGATTCCATGCGCCACTTAGGTGGTAATTATCCGAAACACTAAGTGTTTACACTTATGCAAAAGTACGGTATAATGGATGATAATTAACACTAATTCCTTGATTGGTGATCCCAATACCTCAATTAAAGTTTGATGATGAAAAACTTATACATTAAAACAAGATATAAATGTTTTAATAAAAACTATGCTACAAAGATGAATGCATGACATCTTTGTACATATTTGATTTTACATCAAAACTATTACCCTTTAATTTAAGTTATATGCCATCCAACGAAACGGAAACACCTAAGATTATTTTCTATTTGCGTGAGAACATGACTTAGATCTTAATCAAAGGGTAAAATGTCCACGTGTCGTGAGAACGGGCATGGACGATTTTGCAGTTTCTTAAGTTGGACAACTTAATTGAGTTAGGCAGTGAGAACTGGCAACTCAAGGCATAAGATGGGATAAAACATGTTTACATGGCGATTGATATTGGCTATATGTAAATCCCATAAATCTAGGAATTGCAATTGAAATTGGCAATTGAGCAAATGCTCTACCATTTTGTATAAGGTTCATTACTAACAGATCAACTGATGTGATGAGATTATGACAATTTGGATCCTAGTTTTCAATAAATATTAATTGGTTATATGAATATGAACCTTGGGTATTTAATTGTTTATTGAAAAGGAAAATTATCAAAATACTAATTATGGTTTTTTGAACTTTTTCTGTAGATGGCTCAATCTGATAACACTATGAGCTTACTGAGTGCCGCTTTCAAAGATATGATTGGAAGGGACAAGCTGACTGGCCCTAATTTCAATGATTGGCATCGTTCACTTAGGATCATCCTTCGTGTTGCCAAAAGGGTTGAAATTTTGACTACACCTCTGCCTAATGCTCCTCTCGACACGACAACTGCTCTTGAACAAGAGGCATATCGTGTTGAATACGAGAAGCATAATGATGTGGCGTGTCTAATGCTTTCAGGGATGTCTGCTCAATTGCAAAAACAATTTGAGCACTATCCGCCTATGAGCATGCTAGATGAACTCAAACGTATGTTTGAGAAGCCACCGGCAGCTGAACTGTATGAACTAATTGAAAAGGTTCACAGCTGCAGGCAGGAGGTTGGCAAATCTGTCTCCGACCACGTCCTTGAGATGAAACATCACTTGGACCAATTGGAGAAGCTCGGCTGTGGTTACTCGAACGATGTATGTGTCGGACTCATCAATCATTCCCTTAATCAGGAACGATTTGGTGATTTTGTCCGCAATTTTAACATGCATTGCACGGGGAAGACAGTGAATGAGTTACATGCAATGCTTGTAGACTACGAGAAGAGATTGCCAAAGAAGGCTCCTACACCTGATGTGCTCGCTATACAGGGTGGTAGGGTGAATAAGCCTAAGCCGCAAGCAGATAAGAAAGGGAAAGGAAAAGGAAAGGGGAAACAAGTTGTCATCCCACCAGCTCCTAAGAAGAACCCTGGAAAGAAAAAGGAGAATCCTAAGAAGGATTTGTCTTGCCACCACTGCAACTCACCGGGTCACTGGAAGCGGAACTGTTCAGTTTATCTGAATGAGTGCCTTCAGAATAAAAATAAGATGGTGCCTAGCTCATCAGGTATTTTTATGTTTGAATTATTTTCTTTTCCTCATAAGTTAAATTCCTGGATATATGATACAGGATGTGGTACTCACATCTGTAATACATCGCAGGGACTTAGAGGGGCGAAGAAGCTGACCTGTGGAGAGAGATACTTGTACGTTGGAAATGGAAAGCGTGCAGCTGTCGAAGCCATAGGGACTTTTGATTTAGTGTTGCCTTCGGGCTTAATTTTAGAACTAAATAATTGTCATTATGAACCCTCCATTGTTAGGGGTGTCATTTCAGTTTCTTTGTTAAAAGATATTGGTTTTGTGCACACTTTTACCAGTTATGGAATTTCAGTTTCTTTAAATAATGTTTTTTACTTTAATGCAATTCCTATGCTTGGTGTGTTTGAAATTGATATGGATGGTTGTATATCCAATGAAAATAATTCGTTGTATAGCATTAGCAATAAGAAGAGCAAGTCGAACTGTGACTCTTCTTATCTTTGGCATTGTCGCCTTGCCCGTATTGGCAAGAAACGCATGGAAAAGCTGCAACACGATGGGCTTTTACAAACGGTCAATGATGAATCATTTGACAAATGCGAATCTTGCATTGCTGGGAAGATGACAAGGAAACCTTTTTCACCACAAGTGGAAAGGGCTTCTGATCTATTTGGATTGATACACACTGATGTGTGTGGTCCACTTAGACATGTGTCAAAACGTGGTGCTGTCTACTTCTTAACCTTTACGGATGATTTCAGTCGTTATGGTTATGTTTATTTACTTAAACATAAACATGAAGTCTTTGAAACATTTAAGGTTTTCAAAAGTGAAGTAGAATTACAACTCGGTAAGAAGATTAAAGCTCTTCGATCCGATAGAGGTGGTGAGTATATAAGTCAAGAGTTCAAAGATTACTTAGCTGAGTGTGGAATTATCCAGCAGCTCACATCTCCTTATACTCCACAGCAAAATGGTGTATCTGAAAGGAGAAATCGTACCTTACTTGACATGGTACGATCAATGTTTGAACTTACGACTCTACCTTTTACTTTTTGGGATTATGCCCTTGAAACTGCTATTCGCATTTTGAATATGGTTCCAACTAAGAAGGTTGTTAAAACTCCATATGAAATATGGACTGGAAAAGCTCCCAACTTTTCTTACTTAAAGGTCTGGGGATGTGAAGCGTTTGTTAAACGTGACACACCTGATAAGCTCCAAGCCAGATCTGTTAAGTGTATCTTTGTAGGATACCCTAAGGAAACTATGGGTTACTACTTTTACTACCCAGCTGAGAACAAAGTCATCGTGGCTAGGTATGGAGATTTCCTTGAAAGGAATCTCATATCTCAAGAACTCAGTGGGAGAGTATATGATCTGGAATATGATCAAGAAGATACAACACCTTCTGAAACCACTAGCCAACTTCAAGAAGAACCTGAAAGCTTAGGTGCTCCTCCTGAAGTTGTTCCCATTCGTAGGTCTGAAAGGACTATACGTGCACCTGACCATCTATGTTTTAACGTAGAGGTGGAGGAAAATATGGTTGGGGATCTTAATGAACCTGCCAACTATAAGGCTGCCATGGCTGATCCTGAAAAGGATAAATGGCAGATTGCTATGAATGGGGAAATGCAATCCATGAAAGATAATGATGTATGGATTGAAGTTGACCTTCCTCCCAAGGCTAAGGTCGTTGGGAGTAAGTGGATCTTCAAAAAGAAAAATGACATGGATGGCAATGTACACACCTACAAGGCTCGTCTGGTGGCTAAAGGTTTTACTCAAACCTATGGCATTGACTACGAGGAGACATTCTCTCCTGTAGCGGACATAAGAGCTATTAGGATTCTCATAGCTATAGCTGCACACTATGACTATGAGATTTGGCAAATGGATGTCAAAACCGCTTTTCTGAATGGCCGTCTAGATGAAGACATCTGTTAATACAAATATCGTCATTAAACGTTATTTATATTTTTGATCTTTGCTTAAGTTTTGTTAACGACAAAAGTAAATTTAATTTATAAAAGCTTAAAGCTTGTCAAGTTTATTAGATATTAAAACAAGCTTTCTCAAACAATATATTCATCATTCAAGCATTTACATTTATGATTAGTAACATCTTGATATGACTCTAATCATTATGTATGATAGTAGTTTGTAGAATGTGTTAGGTTCTTAAAACCAAACACTACTTAAGCTTTTGCATATTTCTATTAATAGTAATACAACATGTTGACATCATGTATTACATCATGGAGATCATTGGAAGATTCCATTAGATATTTTGTGAAGATTTGTACTCTTCATATCTTGCACAATCTTACTTAGATAGAGTTGACTTTAGGCAAGATTTGATATCTTGACTGTCAGACTGGCGGTACCAATTTGGTACACGGGCGGAACCCTTTTTAGGGGTCCGCGGTCCGTGGACGCTCCTGTCCAAATTGGCTATAAATAGCAATGCCAAGCCAAGTAGTTTCTCATCCCTTTCTAACATACTCTCATACATATCTTCTCTCTAACCTTTCTAACTCAGTTTCATATCATATTAGTGATCTCTTTTGTAGCAAAGAAGATCAAGTCATATTCAAACTTCAACGAGAAGTTGGAAGTCTTGTTTGTTTAGTGTTGTATGATCTAGTGTTGATCCATACTTCATTGTTGTATCAAACCATCATAATCTTGTGAGTGTGAGTGGTTAGTATTTTAGTCCTCAAAATACATTGTGTGTGGGAGTAGTTGTACCCTTGGAAAGAACTCGACATCTAGCTTAGTGTCGGAAATAGTGTAAGCGAAGTGTAAAGGTTTTCTCCGCCGGTGAAAGGAGCTTGTTGACTAGTGAAGTTAAACTCTCGAGTGTGAGACTCGGGGAGTGGAGTAGGGCAAGGAAAAAGAGTCCTTGTAGGCCGAACCACTATAAACAACTTGTTGTGGTTTGATCATTTCTTTCCTTACTTACCTATTACATATTGCTTGCATATTTCATCAACATACTTAAGATCAATATCAATTGATCTTTCAATAAGATTCAAAACAAAGTTTTTAATCGGTAAACTATTCAACCCCCCTTCTAGTTTTCTACAATTGGTACCAGAGCCTCGTTGCTCAAGAATTTCTAAAATAACTTGTATTTTATAAACTTGAAACGATCCATGGATTCTGAAAACTTTAAAGAAGGGCAATCTATGCAAAGACCACCACTCTTTGAAACCAATGGATTTATCTATTGGAAAAACCGTTTTGAAACATATGTAAAATCAAAAGATATAGATCTTTGGTTTATTATTGTTAAAGGAGATTTTAGTTCTACAACAAAAGATATTTCCGTTGATGAACAAAAGAAATTAGTTGCTAAAAATAATGAAGCTAAAATGATGCTTTATAATGCTTTACCTAGAAAAGAATATGAAAGAATTTTTATGTGTGAAACCGCTAAAGATATTTGGGAATCTTTAATTGTTACACATCAAGGTAATTCACAAGTCAAGGATAACAAAATTGATCTTCTTGTTCAACAATATGAACAATTTGTTATCCCTGAAGATGAAACCATTGATTGTGGCTTTGCTCGTTTTAACACTATCATTACATCACTTAAAGCACTTGACGAATCTTTTCGTAGTAAGAACTTTGTCAGGAAATTTCTTAGAGCACTCCATCCCAAATGGAGAGCTAAAGTGACCGCTATTGAAGAATCAAAAGATCTCTCAATAATGTCACTAGACGAGCTAATTGGCAACCTCAAAGTTCACGAAATGGTAATGGAGAAAGATTCTGAGATCATCAAAGGAAGAAAGGAGAAGATCAAATCCGTTGCTCTTAAAGCAAAGGCGGAATCAAGCGATGATGGTGAATCTTGTTCCGATAGTGAAGATGAGGAGTATGCCATGGCCGTTAGAGATTTCAAGAAGTTCTTTAGAAGAAGAGGAAAGTTTGTAAGACAACCTCGAGAAGAAAAGAAGCCATTCCGAAAAGATCGGGATGATAAGAAGATCAAAGGTGAAAGAAAGTGTTTTAGATGTGGTGATGCAAGTCATCTCATAGGAGAATGTCCCAAGCCACCTAAGAGCAAAACTCAACGAGCTTTTGTAAGCGGTGCTTGGAGTGATAGTGAAGACGATGAAGAATCAAGCAAGGAAGAGATCGCTCTAATGGCACATGAGTCAAATGAGGTACTTTCCGATTCTTCTTATTCTTCCATAGATGATGACACCTTGCAAAAACAATATAATCAATTGTGTGAGCTAAGTCTAAAAATCATAACTAAAAATAAATTTCTAAAAACTAAAAAGGAGTTTTTGGAAAATGAGGTATATGAGTTAAAAGAAAAAGCAAAACGACTTGAAAAAGGAAAAGCAAATGACAATGATTGTAAATCATGTCAAGAGCTAAATCTTGAAATAGAAAAACTAAAGCTCACACAAGAAGTTTTAATAGAAAATAACTCTAAGTTTAAAAGGTTTAACAAAAACATCGCTATTGCCGATGAAATAGTTAAAATCCATAAAACACCAGGAGACATGAATGGGCTAGGGTTTAATGAAGTTTTAATACCTAAGAGTCAAAACAAAACGGCCGAAAAGGACGAACATTCTGTCAAATCTGCTGCTGTACAGCACGGACCAGACGGAACCAAAAAAAGGGTTCCGTCCGTTGTGCAAAACGGTACCGCGGGTACTTCAGCAGAACAGAATGTTCGCAATACGGACCGTACTGAAATTGTTAAAATAACAAAGAAAACCAATGATAATGTTAAACTAAAACCAGCCATTATATCAGGAGTAGGACTTATTAAAAATGAATTTAGATCAAAAACTACTCAACAACGACATAAAACTTCTTTTGCCAAACGCCCCTTTCCTAAGAGCAACCACAACGTTCAACATAACTACCAACACAACGGTTGGAATCAAAACTTTCCTAGACCATATCAAACTCCAGATTACATGCCATGGAACCCTTATCCATCATTTCCATACATGAATCAAATAAATGGTATGTTTAACCCAAACGGACCCATGAGATATTGGGGACCAAATGTTTGAGTTATTCGCTTCTTAGGTATGTTTGAAAGTTGGATTGGAACCTGATGAATGGATAAAAGATAGTGGATGCTCACGACACATGACGGGCAACAAAAGTCTCTTCTCATCATACCAAGAGTATGACGGAGGTAATGTCACTTTCGGTAGCAATCTCAAAAGCAAAATCATTGGCAAAGGTACGATTGCTCATAACTCTCTAACTATTGAAAATGTTGCTCATGTGGATAGGTTAGGATTTAATCTACTTAGTATTAGCCAACTATACGATAAAAAGTATAAAGTACTATTTGATGAAAATGGTAGTAAAATACTAAAAGATGGTATCACCATAGCTAAAGGAGTTAGGAAAAATAACATATACGTCATGAAAATAGATAAAACATATAATGACAAACTTTGCCTAACAACATTAGACGATAGCTCATCTCTTTGGCATAGACGCTTAGGTCACGCTAATATGAGACTTATACAAAACCTATCTTCAAAAGAGTTAGTTAGGAATTTGCCAAAACTAAAATATGACCAACACTTTTGCGACGCTTGCAAAATTGGTAAACAAACACATAGTAGTCACAAATCTAAAAATATGATATCTACATCTAAGTGTCTAGAATTATTACATATGGACTTGTTTGGACCATCCGCTATAAGAAGCTATGGAGGCAACTTATATACTTTGGTCATAGTAGATGATTACTCAAGGTTTACTTGGACGTTATTTTTGAAAACCAAAAATGAAGCTTTTGATAAATTTGAAATACTTAGCAAGAAAATTCAAAATCTTCTAGGTGTCAAAATTGTGTCGATCCGAACGGATCATGGTCGTGAATTTGACAACGAAACTCAATTTGGAAACTTTTGTGATACAAATGGTATAACACATAACTTTTCCGCTCCACGAACACCTCAATCAAATGGAGTAGTAGAACGTAAAAATAGAACAATTCAAGAAATGAGTAGAACAATGCTTAATGAACAAAACATTCCTCAAAAGTTTTGGTGTAACGCCGTTGACACTTCTACATATATTTTAAATAGAGTCCTAATACGTCCTTTCCTAAACAAAACACCATATGAACTTTATAAAGGTAAAAAGCCAACATTAGGATATTTTAAAGTCTTTGGTTGCAAATGTTTTATTCTTAACACTAAGGATTATCTCACCAA
Organism: Chrysanthemum seticuspe; assembly: GCA_019973895.1. Lineage (NCBI taxonomy): Eukaryota > Viridiplantae > Streptophyta > Magnoliopsida > Asterales > Asteraceae > Chrysanthemum > Chrysanthemum seticuspe. Next base: position 314,906,675 of record BPTQ01000009.1, read on the forward strand.
GTTTGACCCAAAGTCTTATGAAGGTGTATTTCTTGGTTACTCTCAAACTAGTAAAGCTTACATTGTCCTAAATAAAGAAACAATGATAGTCGAGGAATCGTTGAACATAACATTTGACGAAAGTCCACCTCCCTCTAAGACATCACCTTTGGTAGATGATGACTTAGTTGAAAGTCAAATAATTGAAAGTCAAATTAATAATAATAAGGAAGATGAACCATTAAATAAGGAAATTGTCAACATAAAAGAATCTAAAAGTCATCCATTAGAAAAGGTCATAGGAAAACTTAATCAAAGAACCTTAAGATCACAAGCTCAAAATCAAAGTAATCATTTTTGTTTTGTATCCACCATTGAACCAAAAACCATAAATGAAGCAATAAAAGATGAATCATGGGTAATGGCCATGCAAGAAGAATTAAACCAATTCGTTAGAAATGATGTTTGGAAACTAGTTCCAAAACCCAAAGATCAAACTATAATTGGAACAAAATGGGTCTTTCGAAACAAAATGGATGAAAATGGTATAGTATCTAGAAACAAAGCTAGGCTTGTTGCACAAGGTTATAATCAACAAGAAGGAATTGACTATGATGAAACTTATGCACCGGTAGCTAGACTTGAATCTATTAGAATATTACTTGCTTATGCATGTGCTTATGATTTTAAATTATTTCAAATGGATGTCAAAAGTGCTTTTCTTAATGGGTTTATTAATGAAGAAGTGTATGTTGCTCAACCTCCCGGTTTTACCGACTTTGAGAAACCACATCATGTCTTCAAACTCAAGAAAGCTTTATACGGCCTTAAACAAGCACCTAAAGCTTGGTACGACCGTCTTAAGACTTTTCTTATTGATAACAAATATACTAAGGGATTAGTAGATAATACTCTTTTTACTAAGAAAAAGAAATCACAAATTATTATTGTTCAAATATACGTTGATGACATTATATTCGGATCAACTTGTCAAGAACTATGTAATGATTTCTCTAAAATCATGCATGACGAGTTTGAAATGAGTATGATGGGTGAGTTAAACTTCTTTCTAGGACTTCAAATTAAACAACTAGAGGATGGTATTTTCTTTAACCAATCTAAATATATAAAAGATATGCTTAAGAAATTTGGTCTTGAAGATTCCAAACCAACTAAAACACCCATGTCTTCGGACACTAAACTCACCAAGGACGAAGAAGGTGAATCCGTAGATAACACCAAATATAGAGGAATGATTGGTAGCCTACTCTATCTTACGGCTAGTAGACCCGACATTATGTTTAGTGTTTGTCTATGTGCTCGCTTTCAAGAAAACCCAAAGGCATCACACTTAGAAGCATTAAAAAGGATTTTTAGATATATTAAGGGAACAACGTGTTTAGGATTATGGTATCCCAAAGGAACGGGCATAGAAACCATAGTGTATGCCGACTCGGATCATGCCGGTGATTATGTCGATAGAAAAAGTACAAGTGGTATTTGTACTTTTGTTGGACATTGTCTCACATCATGGTTTGCAAAGAAGCAAACGGCTTTAGCCATCTCTACTACTGAAGCCGAATACGTCTCAGCCGGAAAAGCATGTCAACAAGCTCTTTGGATGAAGCAAGCTCTCGTAGACTACGGAATTCATCTCAACGACATTGTGATACTTTGCGACAACAAAGGAGCCATTGATCTCAGCAAGAATCCCGTTCAACATGCTCGTACAAAGCACATTGAAATCCGTCATCACTTTCTTCGCGACAATGTTCAAAAAGGAAACATTTCAATCGAGAAAGTATCCTCCGAAGACAACATTGCCGACATCCTTACTAAACCTCTTAAACGAGAACCTTTTAATCTTCTTAGACTTGGTTTAGGGTTAATGGAACCAAGCATGTAGGATAAACATAGCCTAAAACATTAGAATAGTCAAACCAAAACAATTTTGTCTTGTTTCTGCTACTGTAGCCACGGCACCAAACGACAACACGGACGGAACCAAAAATTTGGTACCGTCTGGTCCGTGGTGTCTACAGAAGCAAAACAGCTTTATACATAACATCTTCTTCCTCACAACCCACTTTACCAAAACGTGTAAAACTTAAACCAAGCTCATTATTGTCATCTTCCCACTCACTAATCACTGAAGATAACATCATTGTAAGTATCCTAACTACATTTCATCTCTTAATTCTGAGTCTAGGATTCTTATTTATGCACAAAACTATCACAAATCATTACATGGGGTTTTATGTATGCTTTTATACCAAATATGAATTCAATTGGCAAATTGCATAACTAGTCATCCAAATTAGGTACTACATTATCATATTGCATAAACAAAATCATGTTTCCCACTAATTGATAGATAATAAATATAAGGCCTTATTCAAACAACCAAACACCCCATGTCAAAAGTTTTGAAAAGCTTCTCACTTATAGGAAAACATTTTTTTTCATTGCTAATACAAATAGAAACGTTAGAATTTTCATCACTTGCATGCTCTTGAATACTAAAGGTATTACATAACTAATATGCACTCCCGGGTATATTCAAATGTAGCCACATTGAATTAGGAGCATTTGGGTTATCTCATGGTATTTGCCAAACACTCCACTAAAACCATTTTGTGCATAAAATGAGTCGAGATAACCGCAACTCCAAATTGTTTTCATATAGGCACACACTAGAATCAAAAACATTAAAACTTATCTAAATTTTTAACATGTTAATTCTTATCCTTAGGAATAACCATGGTAGCCGCAAGATTCTATGATCACAAAGACACTCTTAACTACATTCCCAAACACCACAAAACCAAAGGACTCACCAAGGAACAAGTAGAAACATTTAGGGGTCTAGAATCAAGATATTTCCACGAGGGTAGAACCATTCACTCATCCTTCCTTGAGCATACCAATCTTCGTGAAGAACTAGCCGCCATCCAATTCGATTGTCTTCTTGACATTGATGAACCAATTTGTCCTAGGTTCGTATTAGAATTCTATGCGAGTGTGACCGGTTTTAGTGATGAAGATGATGAGTTTTGTCTTAGCTTTAGAATCAACCAAAATGACTACACCATCACCTTAAGTGACTTTGCTAGAGTACTAGGAATTCCCAACCGTGGAACTTGTGTCTACACGGATAAGTGGTCACTCACCGCCCTTGATGCAATCAATGACCGCTCTCTCCCCTACATAACCCGTTTAGCCGATAAGGATGTCATCCGTGAACACCTTTTTAACCCAAAAACGGATACAACCCGAGTCACCCGAAAGGGAAAAGAGGTAGACCGAGATCCATATGGAATGGAGCTCAATGAACTTAAGCACGAATTTAAGAAATGGGAGGAGTTACTTAGAGCAAACGTCATTAGCACCATAGGGAATAGGGATCACATAAACGCTTGTCTTTGCCACATGCTTTACAACTTGTCCACCCGACAACCATTCAACTTAGCCTACTACATAGCTAGAAGAATGATTGATATTCCAACTCAAGGATCCGTTGCTCTTCCATACGGGATGCTTCTCACCCGTCTCTATAGAAACTTCGCTCCAATTCCACCAACCCCAAAAGGGATGCACCTTCAATATGATCTCATCCCTCACATCTTTGTGCCCTTGAGTGATGCTCGAGTTGCTAAGACTAAAGGCAAGAGAGCTAAACCTCCAACTCCTTCATCATCATCATCAAATAGCTCCGAGGATGGTCTTCCAAGCTCTCGTCTTCCACCTCAAGAGTATTACACATCTCTTCCCGAAATTGAGAATGAATAAGCAGAATTCAAGCAAACTAAGGGAATGTTCAAGTGCCTTGGTAGGATGATGAACAAGATTTATAAGAAGTTGGACAAATAAGGGTACTTTAAGGAGTGTTTGGAACAATGCATTATCGTTAATGTTTGATACTATTTAGTTGTTTTTATTATGTAGGATGATAATATAACTTGAAACAATGGTGTATGCTAACAATCTCATGCAGGGGGATAGCACAAGTATGCTATCAAATTTTACCCATTTTCACTATATTGTGAAAATCAATAAGCCTTGCTCTTAATCTATGCTCCACTGTGTTTACATATGTGTTATTTACTTTTCCTACCTAGAAATGTTTAGTATAACAGGTTTTGAGAAAAATTTTCAGATTTCGGAAATTTCAGTTTTTAAGAAACATTCTGTCCAAATTTCAGCACTCCACGGATCAGACGGCACCTTTATTTTGGTACCGTCCTTTATGAATTTTGGTACCGCCATATCTGTACAGGCGGACCAGACGGCACCCTTTTTTGGGTTCCGTCTGTGTATGATTTTGGTGCCGTGGATCCTCCAGGTAATTTTCTGAATTTCGACTCTTTCGTAATTCCAAATTATCTTCCATCACTTATAAATCAATCTTAACTAGTTTATACTGTTATTAGAACTAGTATTATTCACTAAGGGATGTAAGAAATCCATTTCCCACCAAAATTCAAAAATTTGAAAAATCCACCCAAGGAGCCCTTTGGCATAAAGGAAGGAACCAAATTTTTGGTACCTTCAAATCCGTGGGTAATCAGAATATTAGGAAATTCCACTCACTAGAACACATTTATTGCATATCTTTTCTTCCTCACTCCATCTTCTTTGTATGGATTGACTTGGGTGATATGACTAGCATTCAACCCACTTCCAAATCATTAGGAACCTCATCTATTCAATGGTTCAACATCAAATCAAACCTTTTCTCAACAATTTCTTACCTCTATAAATTGAAAGGCTTTACCATGATCATCCTCACACCTTCTTCATTCTCACTTACTATCTAGCAAATCAAAACCCAAGATAAAAATGACTAAATCATCACCAAAACCTTGCAAGAAAACCGCTAGAATGAGTGTAAGGCCTTGTTGTTTTGTTAATCTTAGCTCATCATCCGAATCTTCACCACTCACCATCTCATCTCCCATTAGAGATGATACACACCTTACATTGGCTACACCCACTTCATCACACATTGTGATCACCACTCCACCACCATCAAAAGCACCTACTTCACCTCCACCGGCACCCATCCAAACATCCAAAACACCCTCACCACCTTCACCAAGGTCTCCCACTCTCACTCCCATGGAGTTATTTTCTACTCCACCAACATCACCAAATCCTTTCCTAGAGGACTTGGAAGACTTGCCTCCTAGGCCAAGTCATCCACCACCATTGCCATCCTTTGGCACCATTGAGCGAATCGCTCATGAATCACCTCGGTCATCCATTGACCCAAACGCCCCATTAGGGCCAAGACCTCTCCTTTTCCACCCCATTCACAAGGACATTCATGGTCCTTTATACGGGGATCATCCACTTCCATCATCAATGTCCCCTCATATTGAGGACATCCCGGAAAGCATGTGGGATGACAATCCCACTAGAGAGGAGATTCAAGCCGAACTCCACAACCTCCACCAATTCAAAGGCATGGTGGATTCTCACTTAAGTGAGACAATGCAAATGCAAAGTGCTTTGCTTGCATCCATCATGACCACTCCACACATCCCCAACACCACCAACACATCCACCATTCCACCACCACAACCTCCGCAAACTTTCTACCCACCAAGGCATGGTTGCTCAACTTGTGAGCAAACGGGTCAAACCGTGGAACGGACCCGGATTATGGTCCATGACTTCCACGAAGAAATGAGGTTCATCCTCAACCACATTCTTGAGCGTCTCAACGCTCTTTCACATCCACCATCTCTTTAGGATGGTTTTTAGAATAGTCGTTTATTTGTTTTTTTTTAGGATAATTTTTATTTTCTTGTAATAGAAACACATCATTGTGTTCTCTTTTCATGATCTTTACTCATGAAAAATTTTAACTAATGAATGTTGTCTATTATGTTGTTGGTGTCATTACATTGTGTTTGGAAATGCTTGTGAATGATCATTATTACTAACATTTTTTTTGTAGCTTTATTTTCATAATCCATGTATCTTCCCATTAAAGCACCCAATTTAGGGGGAGCTTTGAACAAGGGGGAGATAATAGCTCGGGCTCATTACATTCCGCATAGCCTCTTCTTTTTGTTGAGACAAAAAGGGGGAGAAAATATAGAACTTGGAAATTATTTATATTTGACTTTTCTGAAAAAGTCAAACTGCATACAATTGACTTTCTAAAAGTCAAACAGGAATCCTCATTGATAATACTTGACTTTTCTTAAAAAAGTCAAACATCATGCATCAACTAGTGAATTCTTTGACTTTCATAAAAAGTCAAAATTCATACACTTATATTATCATTTCCTTTTCAAAGTTCTAAAAATAATATTTTTATAACTCTTGTACAAACTTTGTCTCTTTTATAAAAATAAAATTTATATTTTGTCCTCAACAAAAAGGGGGAGATTGTTAATACAAATATCGTCATTAAACGTTATTTATATTTTTGATCTTTGCTTAAGTTTTGTTAACGACAAAAGTAAATTTAATTTATAAAAGCTTAAAGCTTGTCAAGTTTATTAGATATTAAAACAAGCTTTCTCAAACAATATATTCATCATTCAAGCATTTACATTTATGATTAGTAACATCTTGATATGACTCTAATCATTATGTATGATAGTAGTTTGTAGAATGTGTTAGGTTCTTAAAACCAAACACTACTTAAGCTTTTGCATATTTCTATTAATAGTAATACAACATGTTGACATCATGTATTACATCATGGAGATCATTGGAAGATTCCATTAGATATTTTGTGAAGATTTGTACTCTTCATATCTTGCACAATCTTACTTAGATAGAGTTGACTTTAGGCAAGATTTGATATCTTGACTGTCAGACTGGCGGTACCAATTTGGTACACGGGCGGAACCCTTTTTAGGGGTCCGCGGTCCGTGGACGCTCCTGTCCAAATTGGCTATAAATAGCAATGCCAAGCCAAGTAGTTTCTCATCCCTTTCTAACATACTCTCATACATATCTTCTCTCTAACCTTTCTAACTCAGTTTCATATCATATTAGTGATCTCTTTTGTAGCAAAGAAGATCAAGTCATATTCAAGCTTCAACGAGAAGTTGGAAGTCTTGTTTGTTTAGTGTTGTATGATCTAGTGTTGATCCATACTTCATTGTTGTATCAAACCATCATAATCTTGTGAGTGTGAGTGGTTAGTATTTTAGTCCTCAAAATACATTGTGTGTGGGAGTAGTTGTACCCTTGGAAAGAACTCGACATCTAGCTTAGTGTCGGAAATAGTGTAAGCGAAGTGTAAAGGTTTTCTCCGCCGGTGAAAGGAGCTTGTTGACTAGTGAAGTTAAACTCTCGAGTGTGAGACTCGGGGAGTGGAGTAGGGCAAGGAAAAAGAGTCCTTGTAGGCCGAACCACTATAAACAACTTGTTGTGGTTTGATCATTTCTTTCCTTACTTACCTATTACATATTGCTTGCATATTTCATCAACATACTTAAGATCAATATCAATTGATCTTTCAATAAGTTTCAAAACAAAGTTTTTAATCGGTAAACTATTCAACCCCCCTTCTAGTTTTCTACAACATCTATATGGCGCAGCCGGAAGGGTTTGTGAATCCATTATTTCCTAACCGTGTATGCAAGCTTAAGAGGTCCATTTATGGACTAAAGCAAGCATCAAGGCAATGGAATAAAAGATTCGATGGAGAAATCAAAAGTTTTGGATTTACTCAGAATCTTGATGAGCCATGTGTATATCACAAAGCTAGTGGGAGTCATGTTACTTTCCTTGTTCTGTATGTCGATGACATATTAATCATGGGAAATCATATACCAAGTCTGAATGAGGTGAAAGCCTATCTTGGTAAATGTTTTTCGATGAAAGACTTAGGGGAAGCAGCATATATACTCGGAATCAAGATCTACCGGGATAGATCAAGGCGGCTAATTGGTTTAAGCCAAAGTGCTTACATTGAAAAAATATTGAAGAGATTCAATATGCAAAATTCCAAGAAGGGATTTTTGCCAATGCAAGTAAATCATGGTTTGAGCAGCCAAGGCTGTGCTTCAACACCTGCAGAGGTGGCGCGTATGAAGAAAGTTCCTTATGCTTCGGCTGTAGGATCTATCATGTACGCGGTACGATGCACAAGGCCTGATGTGGCGTTTGCTCAAAACTTGACCAGTCGGTATCAACAGAATCTGGGTGAAATTCACTGGACTGCTGTTAAGCATATTCTCAAGTACCTTAGGGCTACAAGAGATATTTTCATAGTATATGGAGGAAATCCAGAAGCAGAACTGTCTGTTACAGGTTACTGCGATGCATCCTGGAAGTGTGACAAAGATGATACGAAGTCTCAAACGGGTTACATTTTTGTCATCAATGGAGGTGTTGTCGATTGGAAGAGTAAGAAACAGACAACACTTGCGATGTCTGCTACAGAAAGTGAGTACATAGCGGCGTCTGAGGCTGCCATGGAAGCTGTTTGGATAAGGAAGTTTGTTTCGGGGCTTGATGTTATGCCGTCGATTGAAAATCCTATTAAAGTATATTGTGACAATTCAGCTGCAATTACTTTTGCCCATGAACCTGGAGTCATGAAGGGCACCAGACACTATCCTAGACAATATCACTATGTTCGAGAGCAAGTCGAGATAGGTGAAATTGAGTTGCTCAAAGTTCACACATATGATAACCTAGCAGATCCGTTAACGAAGGCCTTACCTGGTGAAAAACTTAATCATTTGTCTGATAAGTTTGGACTTCGTTTAGCTAGTAGTTTCATGCCCATCTGTGACTAAGTATTTTAGATAAAAGGATATTGTAAACATTATTATTGAAATGAAATAAAGTATTTTTGTTATGTTTATTATTCATTTATTATGATGTTGTCCTATATTTACATGTTTAAATCCTTGAATAACTTAAGTTATTCTAAATAGTCCGTTGTCAATCAATAACATGGGAATGATATTGAATTAAGACAAATCTGAGTATTAGTTAGAATATACTTGAAAGTATATTGATGCGTAGCATGACTAATTTCAGATGATATTCAATGAATTGAATATAGGACTTATCCCACTCACATGATGATACTTTATGGATCTTTGTCATTAAGTATATCATGGATATTTATCCTCTGACTTGAGATACAAGAGATATGTCATGGATGTAGTGCATTTTTGTGAAGCAATCTAACGCTACACGTAACTGGTAGTTATAAGGGTTGTTTTCAGAAGTGTTGCGAAATTTATGAATCCTGCTTGTAGTCAAAATGGGATTTGTTTCCTTCAAATTCATTTTGAAGCATAATACTACTGGGCCCCTCGTAGGATTGTTAAGATGTTTGTATGGCCATACCCAAGGTCTTCTGTTCAGAAGAATTGGTAATCTTACTCAATCATATAAAGCGAGAAACAGAATAGTTAATTAAGAAATGAGTAAGATCCATATTCTTATTAACATGGTATTAGAAATAAAAGGATGAATATGATGATGAATCATCAAACTTGGTTTTTCTCCAGAAAATCATACACGAGTTATACCGGGGGCATTGGCGTGTTGCTAGACGCTAACCAATGTCATTTCACGTTTTGTAAACATATCCAAGTGGGAGTTGTTGGAAATGTATATATTTACAAACATGTGAATGTCCGGATTCGAACTTGTGACCACGGGATTGCACACATTAGCGAATGAGAATTAAAGTTAATAATTAATGTTTATGTTTACGATTAATTATTACACATTAAGTCCGGTTAACGATCGTTAAGTATTTAACGGAAAAATGACTAACGACCGTTAAATGGAAAAGAGAAGGACTAGAAATGGAAACTTGGAAAAGTTATGGAATGGGCTTTGGGCTTGCATTGGTGGCCGGCCATAGGGGCTAAACAAAGCCTAATTCACAAACTTGTTCCCTAAGTTTACCTACTAGTATATAAGGAGGGGTAGGTTCTAGGGTTTCATACACTTGTGCATTGAATTAACCCTAGATCTCTCCTCTCCTCTCTCTAGTCCATAATTCGGCCGAACACCCCAAGTAAGGGAGTTTGGTTTCGTTTTTCTTAAACGAGGACTTGTGTTAGATCTAGCAATCGCTTGATTCGTTTGGTTAATTCGTGTGTACAAGAACGTGGTTGTAAGACATTATTCTTACACCAATAACTACTTCTTTGGTTTGCTTTGCTCGAGGGTGGTTTTGCTTTGCTCGAGGGATTTGATATTCACAAGAGGTACGTTACGCATACTTTCAGTTAATTAATTTATTTGTTATGATCTTAAGTCTTCCGCTGTGTACTCTTGATGTCTTTATGTTTTATTGTATTTTATATATCATAAACTCAACAACAACCCCTTGATCAAAACCTCATAACTCTCACCTTTTATTGATGGTTATGTGAAAGTTGGGAATATGGAAATGGCGGGTAAGCTGAGTTCAGAGCTTCTTGAAATGAAGTAGCCTCTTTTAAGAAATCATTGCCAAGAAGATGCAAGGGTTAAAATATGTAAGTGTTATGATCAACAATCATTGCCAAGAAGATGCAAGAGCAAATGATAAAGCCACAAATAGTCCTCTTGAGGTGGTGGTGATGGTTGGTAAAGAAGACAAGAGTACTATTGTCTTTTAATGTTAGAAAGAAGAAGTAATTAAGCATAATGAGTCGAAAATGTAAACAACGTTAAGTATAATGACAATAAAAAAAGTTGAGAAAGCACAATGAGTTTTCACGAGAAGTACATAAAGTATTTTTGGCTTTTTTTCACAAATCTATATCCTCTAATCCTCATGCTTATCCAAAAGTTGCTTCATGGAAGGTCAACAATTCAAATGGCGGGACCAATTGCTGCTTGTGGGACGGGGTTGAGTGTAGTGACAAAACCTCAGGTCACGTGATCGGGCTTGACTTGAACAACAGCTTTCTCTATGGCACCATTAACGTACTCCACCAGCAGTCTCTTTGACCTCATTCACCTTCGTAGACTAAACCTTGCAGATAACAATTTCATTTTTTCCCAACTTCCATCTGAAATAGGACGTTTCTCACGCTTGAAGAGGTTGGATTATACCTTTATCTTAATTATAACAACATGTTCAGTCAAATACCATCATCACTTATGAACCTGACAAATCTTAAAGAAAATATCCTTTCCTTTAATGACTTCACTGGAAGCATTCTCAACTTAGAAAGTCTTTCAAACCTTGAAAATCTATCCCTTTCAGTAAATAACTTTGATAAATGGACGATCCCTGATTGGCTCGGTAAGCTAAGTAAGCTTACTCGTTTATATCTTGAAAGTGTAAACTTATATGGTGGCATCTCGTTATCAGTTTTTAACTTAGACCCAAGTTCAAACTTGAGGAAGATGAAGATGAAGGGTAATTAACCAAAACAATGAAATGATCATTTTGCCCTCATGTGCAAGGCACATGGGAAAAATAACATACGTTAGACTAACATAAAATTGGTCAAGGAACTTGTCTAGAGTATAAGACACAAGTTTTGGACTCCCCACGATGATAAATGCAAAGTTTGTCCCATTACAATGCGCAGTGACAAGTTTAAGGATCAACAATGTATTTTAGTCTAGTTTTTATAAAGACCTAAAAAAAATATTTGTTTAAATACTTAAAACTGTATTTTAAGTAAAAAAATTATAAAATTTTGCGTAATTTCAAAAATTATAATTTTATTTTTAAAATTATTTTTAGGGACGTTAGATGCAATTTTTTAAATTCTATTTTTATTTTATAAAATTCGTAAATTCTATTTTTTTAATTTCAAAAACTCTTAGGGACCCAGGGACTGTAGATGCAATTTTGGACAAACTACAAGGACGATCCATGTAATTTACTCTTAATATTTTAAATAAACTTATGTTAGCGAAAATCCTACTTGGCATGTCCATGTAGGATTAGAGTAGCTGGTTCCGGTAAAACAAGTGTCATGGTGCATATTAACACAAAACAATAACTGTTTTACAAAAAAAAAAAAAAAATGGGTACATTTAAGAAAGTTCGTTGCTATTGTAAGGCTTAATCCCCATTTTTTTTACTTGGTAACTTTCTCGACAAAACATACAGTCATTATTATTTTTTGTCTCTTATTTTTTACAAAATAACAGTTTTATCTTTAACTAATTAATTATTGTCTTTTTTAAACTTTCTAATAATTATAATTTCAAGTAAGAGTAATATATTAATCTACATCAATTTTTCTTATCTATTTTTTATAGTGGTCAATCAATTTAAGACATCCAGTAAAAGAAATGTCAACAATAATATTAGAACGGAGTATTTTCAAATGTGTATTTAGTAAAGACTAAATGTCTATCTCTGACCTCATATAGATAAATTATTAAATTGTTTTACTATTAAACTTTTGTTTATGATTGAAGAGTCACTAGACCATTTCATTTGTTTCGTTATTAGGATTCTTATCACGACAGTGAAGACGGTGTAATTTCCAAGAATATTAGAGGTGCGTGCGAGAATATATGGTCGATTATGTGACATTTTGAGATTAGTAAACTATTAAATAAAATGATAATATATATATAAAAAAATTGTGCAGTATGTGCAGAAGTTGTAATAATCTGCAACAAAGTTGAAATAAGTTTCTATCACGTGTCACACTTTGACAAATTTTCCAAAAGATATAGCTTTTAAATATGTTTCATTGACAGTTTCACGCAGAAAAAGATAAAAACAAGTCGAAACAATTTACATTCCAATATGTATATAACAAATAATACAAAACAATGTACGTTCCAATATGTATATGACAAATAATAGAAACCTTTGTAACTAAGCACAAAATAACTAAAGCACATATGCTTTTACATACATCCAGTAATAATTTTTTGGGATAATAACAAAAAAATGTATCTAACTTGTCTATTTTTGTTGTGTGTAGCTTTCATTTTATTTTGCTATTAAAACAAAAAAAATTCAAATTTTAACATTTGTGTATATTTTGTGATCATTTTATGTTTACGTTTTTTTAACCATCTTAATGGTTATTGTACATGAACAAAATTTACTCAAAAATCGAAATTTGATGGTTATTATTTTAATACGTACTAAAATAAAAATAAAGCTACATAAAACAACAAAAAATGACAAGTTAAATAATTTTTTTTTAATTATCTCTTCTTTTTATGCTACAATTAACAACCTCCTCCGCCTCCGCCTCCACCTCCGCCACAACCACCTCCGCCTCCACCACCTCCACCTCCGCCATCTCCACCTCCGCCTCCACCACCTCCACCTCCGCCATCTCCACCTCCGCCATCTCCACCATCTCCACCTCCGCCTCCATCGCCACAAGGCCCACAACAGCCACAATCAACATCTCCACCTCCACTGCCACCATTGTTTCGCCGTTTTTTCTTTTTATCATTAGAATCACTACAAGCAAAGATAATCATAGAAAAAATAGACATAGACACTACAATCATGCATAGCATGAACACGATATGTGAGCCTTCAAATCCTCCTCTTTCGCCAATGTCAAGACTTATCAACCGAGCCATGGCAGTAGCTGTTGGTTTAGTTGAGTTTTGTGTTATTGCATATGCATGGTTTCAATTTATAAGCATAAGAAGTTTGACGTAGTCGTGGAATCATTTGCGTGTGTAGCAATTAAGATAGACTTGTATAGAATACGTAAATGTTATGAAAATTCCAATCAAGTATTTATTTACTTCATTCAATATTAATTAAATGAAAGCTACACACAACATTAAGATAGACAAGTCATACGTATACAAGTCATAAGTCTTATCCAATATTAATTAATTCAATATTTTCTGTTTACTAAATGTTCAATTTCTAAGGCCGACGTAATAGGAGTTTTTAAAGTGACCATTGCATTTTCAAATTTTATTTAACCATGTACTTCTAAACATATTTATACAAATCGCTTAATAAAATACCTAAAATGACGAAATAAATTGCTTAAACGTAATATCTTATTTATATTAAAAAACTTAAATATATTATGTTAAAAAATATTTTTTAAAACGATCGTAATAATCTACAATTGAGAAAAAACAATTTGTCCGTTAGTGCCCATTTAAATTTTTAATGGGCTATATGTGCCAATTTCAAAAAAAGAAGGGGCTAAATGTGCCAAAATCTTTTAAAAATTTGCCGATTTAGCCAATTTTTTTGCTTTTGGGCAAATTTTGCCACATCTACTTATTAACCGAGCCATGACAGTAGCTATTGGTTTAGTTGAGTTTAGTGTACGTTGTTGCATGCATGTGGTTTCAATTTATAAGTATAAGAAGCTTGACCTGGTCGAATCAATTGTGTGGGTAGCATGCAAGATAGACTTGTATGCAATAAGGAAATGTTATGGAAACTCCAATCTAGTATGGACTTCATTCTACACACGACAATGTTAAGGAAATGTAAATTAATTCAATATTTTCTGTTTAATTATATGTTCAATATCTATTTTTTTTAAAGGCAACAATAAATATAAAACCTAAAACGGGCAAAAGATTACGATACACAAAAAGAAAGGACCCAAATATACACAAAATACAAGTCGATACTTATACTAAAGTTCACACACGAAAAACTATGAAACAGTGACTTAGGTGTTGTTTGTTTATTCAGAAGCTCTGAATCTAAATCAGAACCGCACATCTGAATCTGAATCTGAGGCGTAAATGTCTGAATCTGAATCGAAAATCTTGTTAAAGTAAGGTGTTGTGTCATTTGCTTGCTCGTACTAATTTTTTTTTGGTTATTTTGTGTCAACAAGAGGCATTAAGACACCCCTCTCAAGTCTAGACCATTAAGATATAACTGCCTCTGACAGCATCTGAACGGGAAAAAAACAAAAAACAAACGATCTGAACGACCAAAACGTCTGACCGATTAAGAAATTTGACTCGTTAAGAGGCATTAAGAAGCTGTTGAGACATTCTTAAAAAAAAAAATTCACCTTACATATCTCTTGCACAAGTGATGCAAAGTTTTCAAACACGTTGCAATCATAAATAGCTAGGCCTTGAGGAAAAATATGTCCCATGAAAGTGATGAAACCTTGACTAATCAGATTGCAAAAACAGAAGGAAACCTTGAATAATCCAAACGCGCAATCACAGCTGATCATATGAAGCCAAAATTGTAGGCCCCATAGAAACTATAAAACGCAGGCCACACATTACCAAAGTGCCAGGCCACGCTAAAAGCCTAAAACCAATACTATTACAACCAGCCCACTAGGTTCAAAGCCCAACAAACATGGCCCTGGAAATCGATACGCAAACGTTAGGCGATTGCCTAGCAGGAGTGTTCAAAAAAGCCGAGAAACAAAAAAAACAGAGCCGAACCGCTCAATCCAAAACCAAGAAAACCCTATCACAGTTCGGTTTCGGTTTTTATTGTTAGATATCCACAGTTAACCGAACCGAAACCGTGTATAATATATATGAAGGTTTTTAACAAATATTGAAATAATTGTAAAAGATTTGATAATATTATTCCACTACTTTTATTATATAACGATTTTTTTGTTTTCAATGTAAACATTCGCTAAACATTTATGTGTGAAAATTGTTTAATGTCATCGTAACTTATAAATGCCGAACAAATATTTTTGTTAATCTGTTATGTATGCTTATTTGAATGTAATTATTGTGACTGAATAACTTTAATATGACTTTAATCTATTAAATGTTATTTAAATTTACTAAAATGATATTTTAGCTTCTTGTTGTTCATACGTTGAACTCAATTAAACGTCTAAAATGATTAACCGTGACCTGAACTGTGGGTAACCGCTCATTTCGGATACCCCGCGTGTTCGGTTACACACCTAGTACAGTTCGGTTTCGAGTAGTAAAATGAATCACCCGCCCCGTGATTGATAATTTAAATATTTCAACTAACCGAACCGAACCGCCCCGTGAACACCCCTAATGCTTAGACAAGGTATTCTCGCTTGGAAAGCTAAATCCAAGACCACGACATACCTAAGATCTTATCCCCAAAATTGTTACACGATAATGTCACACGTAGTTATCTCATTTGAGTAAGAGGTAGTGTCGCGGGCATTTTGTTAGTATGTGCAGATCTTTCCAAAAGATCCCATAACCACATGAGCCAAGGATGTCATGACATGTGTCATTATTGTCTCCTTCATGGGATGTCCACCATGTGGAACATCCAAAACCGTTGGATCACATTCATGGGTGACACAAAACTCTAAATGCATCTCTATAAATACCGGTTCATTTCCTAAGATGAATAAAACAATCATCTCTACATTTCACACATACAAATTACACACCGTCATCGTATGTGAGTGTTACCCAGACTCAAGAAAATCATTATTATCTCGAGGTCCTTACCGAACGCGAGAAACTGAACACACGACCATCACCATCTCATTTCACCCATTGATTTAACTCTGAATCTACGCTTACGTACCATACGTTAACCTGACGCCATTCGTAGGACCCATGATATAAACAAAGTAACCAGTTTCATTTTTCCATCGCCGGAAAATTCAAAAATATATCTCAAATGAAAATCTACAATAACCCACAAATTAGGTACCACAACACACACAACAAGTGTCACACCCCCAAAATATTGCATGGCATAACTAAATAGACCAAAGCTTTGGAGGGTTATGGTGGTCCTAGTCCCTGGTGGGTGACGCCTAATGTAAGAGGTGGGGGAGGATTTTGCTTACTTAAGCCTTTGTCTTAATTTGTTGATGAAAAGGGGTAAGTGTGGTTTTGTCAAGCTCGGAAGATTATTGTTTGCACGACCATCTTTGGTGGCCAGTTTTTGGTGAATTGGGGGGAAAGAAATTTTCAAATTTTGAAAGTTATAAGTGTATATATATATATATATATGTATTATAATGCAAAAAAGGTGGTGAATTGGTTAAGTATTGCATGCATACATGAGATTTAATGCAAGTCTTAGGCGATTTACGTAAAATTTGTGAAACCAAATGCACATGACTTATAAAATATGCTCATGAGAGTAATAAAGTACTACATAGATTTAGACTAAACTTAATCTAGTGTCGGTATACGTTCAAAGTTGTTTTTCGTTGTATGTAGGTTAACTTAACGGTTATACGTTAAAGCATGTATTTCACGTGTTCAAAGTAAAATGTTCAAGTTTATGGTTAAGTATTAACCTGAAAAATGTGAGTTGTCACTACAACCTTCACAAACAACTTATCACGGTGTACCAACCCAACATATGCAACAACAAACGTATCATGGAGCACCAACACAAGCCGAATACCTCCACACAATACATGCAGTCCCCTGGGTATCCACACTCACATGTAATCGTTTTCACTCATGGTCACCCAAGTCCATTACACAACAACATGCCTCGACAATGGACCTGTTTAACACTTTGATGACACGTGTGCTGGATAAGTATGAAGGGCGAATTAAACCGTTAAGTGTGACGGTTATAAGGTAACTTAATTACGACCGTGAGGTGATTGATGACGTCACGATGATGTGATTGATGAGTGTGCAAATTTGGGTGATAACTTGGGGAATTTTTAGGTAGAAATGCCGAAAAATATTTTAATAATCTCAAATTAGGGTGAAAAGTTTGTTTTAGAGTGAGTGTGTATGTGTGTGTGTGTATGTGAGAGAGAGAGTGTGTGTGGAAATAAGAATGGTGTGTGAAACGATTTCAAGTTGTTACATATACGTAGAAGGTATTTTTGGCAAACATAGCGGTAGCAATAAGCAGTAGCAGTAAGTAGTAGGAATAAGCATTAGATGTTTGTTTTGATAAAATGTTTGGTAACATAGTTGTATACTCATAATTAGTAAGTGAAAACATTAGTTGCTCGTAATGCTAGCTACTAGAAGTATCATTTTGATTTGGAGCGTTTAAAAAAGTAGGAATGCTAGTTGCTTGTTTCTAAACAAGCATTTTTTGCAATTGATACGTGAGATCAGGTTTTAAATTGAGTAAATTGCAAAAATCATCCCTAAAGTTTGGCTAAATTGCACGTTTCGTCCCAAACGTTTGGAAAGTGCAAGGATCGTCCCTGTGGGAAACTTTTGGGGCAAAAATCGTCCCTGGCCTAGATCAAATGACTAAAATACCCTTATCTCTATATTACTTTTCAGTTTCTTGCGCAAATGGTCCCTGTGTTTCACCAGATTCTGCAAATTTAGTCATTTTTTTTTTTTTTTTTTTAAATTAACGATTAATATTAGTATTATTTTTTTTACGTTTTCGTCCGTTTTTTACGTTTTTGTCCGTTTTTCGTACGTTTTTGTCCTTTTTTCATACGTTTTTGTCCGTTTTTCTTGCGTTTTTGTTCGTTTTTTACGTTTTTGTCTGTTTTCCTCACTTTTTGTCCATTTTTCTCACGTTCTTCCGTTTTCATAAGTTTCGTCCGTTTTTTTTACGTTTTTCTTACGTTTTTGTCCGTTTTTCTCACATTTTTGTCCGTTTTCATACTTTTTGTCCGTTTTTCTAACGTTTTTGTCCGTTTTGTCCTATATTTTACGTTTTTGTCTGGTTTTCTCACGTTTTTTTCTGTTTTTCTCACGTTTTTCCGTTTTCGTACGTTTTTGTCTTTTTTCTTACGTTTTTTCGTTTTCATACGTTTTTCTGTTTTCATACGTTTTTATACGTTTTCGTCCGTTTTTTATACGTTTTTATACGTTTTCGTCCATTTTTCTTACATTTTTTTTCATTTTCATACGTTTTTATACGTTTTCATCCATTTTCGTTCGTTTTCTTTAGTTTTTTTCGTTTTCATATGTTTTTGTCCGTTTTTCTTACGTTTTTGTTCATTTTCTTACGCTTTCATCCGTTTAATACGTTTTCGCCTCGTTTTTTACATTTTTGTCTGTTTCTCTTACGTTTTTTCTGTTTTTATACGTTTCACCCGTTTTTAAAGGGTTTTCATACGTGTCACCCGTTATAAAAACGGGTGAAACGTATGAAAACAGAAAAAACATAAGAAAATAAACAAAAAAGTAAGAAAAGCGATCGAAGATGTATGAAAATGGATGAAAACGTAAGAAAACGGGCGAAAACGTATAAAAACGTATGAAAAAAAAAAACGTAAGAAAGACGGACGAAAACGTATAAAAACGTAAGAAAACGGGCGAAAACGTATAAAAAACGAACGAAATCGTATAAAAAAGACAAAAACGTATGAAAACAGAAAAAATGTAAGAAAAAGGGACAAAAACGTATGAAAATGGATAAAACGTTAGAAAAACGGACAAAAACGGACAAAAACGGACAAAAACGGAAAAAACGTGAGAAAAATAGACAAAAACGTGAGAAAAACAGACAAAAGCGTAAAAAAAACGGACAAAAACGTATGAAACAGACAAAAACGTGAGAAAAACATACAAAAAACGGAAAAAGAACGAACGAAACATATGAAAACGGAAGAACGTGAGAAAAACGGACAAAAACGTACGAAACAGACAAAAACGTTAGAAAACAGACAAAAACGTAAAAAAAAAAAGGAGAAAACGGACAAAAACGTAAGAAAAACGGAAAAAAAAAAGTATGAAAACGGAAAAAACATGAGAAAAACGGACAAAAACGTAAGAAAAAAAGGACAAAAACTTAAAAAAAACGGACGAAAACGTATAAAAAATAATACTAATACTAAAAGTTAAATTTAAAAAAAAAATGACTAAATTTGCAAAATCTGGCGAAACACAGGGACCATTGGTGCAAGAAACTGAAAAGTAATATAGAGAGAAGGGTATTTTAGTCATTTAATGTAGGCCAGGGACGATTTTTGCCCCAAAAGTTTCCCACATGGACGATCCTTGCACTTTCCAAACGTTTGGGACGAAACGTGCAATTTGCCCAAACTTTAGGGTCGATTTTTGCAATTTACTCTTTTAAATTTATAGTGCTCATCTATCTAGTGATCTACACATATACTAACTGGCAGTGTACTTGATCGTATGTAGTTAGTCTATGGTAAATCCAAGGTTGTCCCAATAGCTAAGTGGTGGCTTACCAATTTTATAAGGAGTACAATTATAACTTTAATGGCTTGAACTTTTAAAGCCCCTATCAATACCAAACCCTTTTAGTTGTACAGGTTCTCATTTTTTTACTTAGGGGCTTGAGTTTTTAAAATAATTTGGCTTATAGAATAAGCTTTGATTGTCACACATGCTTATGGTGGTTTATGACTTATAAAATAAGCCCTAAGCTTCCATAAGTCCAAGCCCATAAAAAAGGCTTATAGCTAGTTAAATTACTTTCATACCCTTCAAAATATAATGAAGTATCATGTAAAAAAGCTGAAAATATATGTGAATTCAATTTGATATATTTTTATGCGATTTTACATTAATAAGCTTCAGTTCCAACTAATTCAGAAAATAAATTTATAAAAATATAAGCTTTAGCTTTGGCTTATAAGCTCAGCCCCAACCCCAACCCCGCCCTACTGCAGCAAACATACCCTTAGTTGTTATATTAATTGTCTTATCACTAAGTTATTTGGTCAAGTTATTTTCTTATTTTCTTTTTGGTTAAGTTATTTGGACACAACGGCTCCATTTGTATGTTAAGTATTAAAAAAACCAACTACATGATATGGTTTGAGAAAGAACATATGGCTAGAGTGTTTCCATGAGAATGGTATAGGAGGTTCCAAGTTCGACGCCTGACCTAAGTTTTTGAACTTTTTTTATTCTCTTGTGCTTTTATTTTTGAGAAATTTATTTGAACGACCTATTTATGTTGCTATTTTACGAAACTGGACTTCGCCCGTTGGTTTTACGAAAATAAACTTTTAAATATCAACCATTAGATTCATTTCATGGTACATTTTTAACCGTACACGTGTCTGCGATTCTTGTGAGCGACATTTTTACGCGACTGAAACTCTGGGCGATGCCTAGGCGATTCTTGGGCGAGCCTAACCCTGGGCGAATTCTCGGCAACACCTAGGCGATTCTTGGGCGAGCCTAGGAAATTCCAGGGCGAGCTTATGCAATTTCTGGGCGAGCCTAGGCAATTCCTGGGCGAGAAAGGTTGGAACTAAGGTACTGAACCACCATTGTTACAAACAAAAAGTAAATAAAGGCACAATGTGGGTTAGAATACAAAAGATCTTTATCAAATGCAAATGAAAGGAGAGCAAGCCAAGTGATGGGAAAAAAAAGTTGTACTAGTGAAATTCGGTTATTATGTTGACCAAAGTGGAACTGAAATTGTATAAGTTTAACATGAGAGTTATGATCATTAATAATGAAATATTAGGATGGATTGTTGAAATTTATTTATTTTTTGGTTTAATGTAAGGACTTACGTGTATTATTGTTTTGAGATGTAGCAAGGATGAACATGTTTTTGTGTGTGTGTTACTCTGTGTGTGATCTAAAGAGCGTAAAGAGGTATTTGTTGAGAGAATAATATATATGGTCTGCTTTGTGTGAGGGTGTGTGAGAAAAACATTGAAAGTGACATGTATAGTTTACTTTGGTAAGAGCAAGATTTTTAGTTCAATTTGGTAAAATGAGTAACAAAATGGTTGGTTTTGGTAATTTGGTTTATATTTTTCCTAATCTCATACATTTTAGTTCTTTATGTGAGTATTTTCCTCCTTTTTCCTCTTTAGATCATCCATTACATTGATCCGTTTTACAACACTCAAATAGCATGTGATTTTAGGAACATAAGCATAAAGATTTTGTAAATGATTATATTGTCTCTTATGAAAAATATATGTTTAGAAAGAATTAGTACCCTATATTTCATTATTAACCTTTGACGTGGATTAAAAACCAATGAGGGGTGTAGGTTTTGTGAACTCATTCTCAATACTCCTCAACCCTCCAAATTTGGTGTATATTGCAAACTTATGTTATTACTTCTTTTGCCTTAAAATTACTAGTTATAAAACTCATGCATATGTGAGGTTTAAACTTTAAACATAAATCAAATATAGTTTAGTTATTGTTATTCGTATGATTTGCTTTATGTAAATTCATTTTGTGACGGTAACTCTAGTTTCTTCTACATAGCGTAGAAGTTTAAGCTTTTTTTTAAGCAAAAAGTCTAAGCTGAATAAGCCAATGAAAAAGTTACCCAACCAAGTGTTTAGCACTCTGTACATAATTTTTGTTTTGCAACAAACAACTAACAATCTTAATTTATTTAAACATTACAAATCAAAAATGCTACTTGAAGGAACATTTATTAGCAACTAGCGGTTACACTTAATAATTGCAAGTATACAATTACGTTACCAAACGCTTTATCAAAACAAACAATAACTGCTTCTCGGTACTGCTAACTACTATTGGTTCGTGCTAATATCTGAACCAAGGTATTCAAGGTCGAGATCCTACCCAAGATCGTTTTCGTCTTTGCAAGATCGTGATCGTAAGATCGGATCGAGATATTAAGATCCTGCTATAATGTCATTTTCTTAATAACATTTTTTAGTATTATACAAATCTACAAATTGTATATATCGAAGCAGTCTCCCTACTCCCGGGTCTATCCTGGGGTAGGGGTAGGATCAGTCTACATTCTACCTCCCCCATACCCTGCTCCGGCGGGATTGGGTTTGTCGTTGTTGTACAAATTGTAGATATCATTAACAAAAAATTATAAGAATATTTCATGAAAATGATGTCCTAACTTATGATTACGGATATTTTAAGAAGATTTAAATGTTGTTTCTTAACGTTTATAATAACCTTGTAGTTTTTTAATTTGTTGTTCAAAAAAAAAAAAAAAGACCGGATTGGATTATATCTTAAGATCTTACGGTTAAAATCGGGATACTATGTGATCTTAAACTTGCAAAAATTCTATGTAAAATCAAAATCGTTTTTGCTATGCAGCATCGTAAAATCGTAACCATGATTGAACTTTTGACCATTGGAAAAGTGAACCCAAAACCAACAAAAGCATATATAATACACACAAAAAGATTACACCAGATAAGCCATATATATTTCCCACCTAATCCAACGACGTCACTAACCGACCTAACCTCCGTCAACTAACACCTCAACCTCTCCCCACTCACAACCCTCACTCCCCGGCGCGTGCATCTCACGCGCCACACATCATCACACACTCCCCGGCGCGTGAGATCCACGCGCCACCACCTCCGCCTCCGCTGCTCAGTAGCGAAAGACACAACACCAGTGACACCAGTATCATCATCATCCGACGTGTCAAAACATTCAAGGGGGCGGTTGACTGTGTGGTGGTGGGAGATGGGATAAGTGGGTTGTGTATAGCGCAAGCGTTGGTGACGAAGCAAGCGACGAATGAGGTGGTGGTGACGGAGGCGCGTGAGAGAGTTGGTGGGAATATTAGTACGGTTGAGAAAGATAGGTATTTGTAGGAGGAGGGTGAGAGAGTTTCCAGCACTCTGAAGCTATGCTTACTATGGCGGTATGGTTTCGTGTTTCGTGTTTCGGTTATTGCCTTTTTTTTTAAGTCTAGGAGTAGTTTAGGTGTTTGCGAATATTAGATGTAGAAAAACGCGCAATGTAGGAATCTAGGAGATAGTGTTTAAGGTTTACGAGCTTATCTGTTTCCGGCTTATGTTTCATAAGCCCAATTTTTCCGGCTTAATTTGAAACTTATCGGCTTATATAAGCTTGTATAAGCCCATAAGTTTGAAAATAAGCCAAAAAAAAATTGAGCTTATGGAATATAAGCGAAAATGAAATAAGACCATAAGTTCTAAAATAAGCTTAAACAAACACCCCCTACATTTATTTATGGGTTTGTGAGGTTATTTATTTTCGGCTTATGTTTCATAAACTGATAGGAGTTGTTTAGTATTAGCAGTGGCAAGTTAACACTAGCAGTGGAAACTTAATACTAGCAGTGGAAAGTTGGTTAGGTTATAAGGCACGTGAGGCGCAGGGGTGTTATTACACACGTGAGGTGCACGTGACCACTCTCCTTTGAAGCTAACCAACTTTCCCACTCAAACTCTTTTTTAAATACTTGTAATTCCTTTTAATTTGTAAGATTTTGTGATATACAATTTCCTTTCTAAAATCTCTCTCTATAATCATTTGTAACAACTTTGTAACAAACTATCCACCATTGATAATACATTGAGCTTTCGTTGATCTTTTCTTAATCTTTGATTGGCCAAGTTCTTGTAAAACACTCTTATCGATCTTCATTGATCCTAACTGTGTCTATCAACTGGTATCAGAGACTTTTCCTGGTGAAGTCTCATTGCAACAGATTCAAGATTCTGTTCAGTTTTCCGCCAAATTCTGTTATTCAAGATTCATTCAAAATTCAAGAAATAGCATAGAACGACTCAAAATTCTGTCATAACCACCATAAACCACCATTTTCACCGCTGTTCAGTTTTGTTTAGTTGGTTAAATTTTGATACAGTGACTTAGTTTTGGGTCTCAATCAAGATGTCGACAACTATTTCAGCGACCCAATTACATTTGGGAGTTTCAGCGATCCAATTACAAGTAGATTATCTGACGAGACAAAACACTTGCAATGATGTTCACGAAGTGTTTGATGAATTGTTTATGAATAAACTTCTCAACAAAGAATGCGCAATGCTCGAGTATTACAATGCATTTAATTCTTGGTTTAGCAATAAAGGGTTGGATGAACTGTATCTTATCGATCTCTTCATTTTTGGGTTACAACCAGCAATTGAAAAAGTGGTTAGTCTTTTCAAACCCAATACACTTCATGATGCATATGGTTTGGCTGAGTTACAAGAGAATTTTTTGAAAAGAAGTTTTAATCAATCATTGTTCTTTCCTATGAAGTCAAAAGAAACAGAAAGAATTTGCAATGGGTTGATTGCTCTTGATGATATTGAGGAAGGAGATTGTAAAATTGTGGAAATGGAATTAAAAGGGGTAAATAGAGTAATTGATATAACAAGTGGCATGATTGGTGGTGGTGACTTGTGTAATGCTAAAGATAACGAAATAGAATCGGGTGGTGTGGACATTGACACATTTTGGTTGAAGGATCTTGGTGAAACATGTAAAGAAGATGATAAAGTTGAGAGAAAAACGTTTATTGAAAATGGGTCTAATCTCGACAAGATTCAAGAAGTGCAAATGGGTGTTCCTCGTCTTGAAAATTATGTAATGGGTGTTAAAGTTCCTAATGAGGTTGGGAAAAGTAGTTAATTCGAAGTGCATGAGTCAAGAAGAGTGAACATCAATGGAGTGGTGAATTGCGAAGAGGATGGGAAAGATCAGGGAATTGAACCAAGTGGGGTGAACTCAGTGACTACTGGAGTTGCTTCCAGCAATAGCAGGGAAGAATGTCCAGAAAATTTAGTGACAGTTGAAAGTGGCACAAAAGCTGATACGAGCACTGTGGGGATTGATTTAGTGGAGTCAAAAAATGGTCAAATAGCTGTATTTTCAGATGCTATCAACTCAATAGGTTACAGATGGATTTGTAAGGAAAACATGGAAAAAACCTTCAAAGATTCCTCATTTAGAAATTGGAAAACATATGCTAAACTCTTGTCCAATATGGCTTTTCAAACATAAGGATCGTATTGCTTGTTAAAGGAGGTAACAAATAATGAAGCAACTTTCAATCAATTAATGTTTGATACATGGAAGTGGTTGAAAAAGAAAAGGAAATACAACAAGACTAATATAGTTTGTTCATGGGGGGCGAACAAAGAAAAAGGGAATTCGGCTCGTCCATGGTGGCGGGACAAACAAAGAAAGGATAGAGGCAAAGTGAGCCTGATTTGGCACTGGGATGGCTCTCAATGCAAAGTGAGCCAGGGTTGGCACTTAATACGAAGTGAGGCTGTGAAAAAGGAATATGAGGAAAGAGGGAATGACTATGAAATGTGTGGCTGTGAATACAAAGCTCAACGTGAGAATGATGGGAAGTATGTGGCTTTCAAGGATATTCTGGAAGAAGATGAAGAGTACCATAGTCTTGGTTTCGCTATTGATTGTAATGGTACTAGCAGTAAAGAAGGAAATCTTGTGGGGTTTGAAGTGGGTCAAAAGTGTAAAAACAGGGGTGATGTGAAGTTGGAAATATGGAAATGGCCAAAAAGAACGAGGAAATGTGTGGAATCTGATATAGGGAAATGGCAAAGAAAGAAGAATAAACGTGTGATGTTTGACATATGGAAATGGCCTGGAAGGAAAAAGAAATTGGTATGTTGTTTAAGTAGGTTCAAGAATGAATGTCATGAAGGGTCGTCTAGTGTATCATCAACTGATATGTGGGTGTTTGGTTGTACTTTGTTTGATAAAGCTCTTAATGGGCATGAGCAATTTAGTAGTGGTGAGAATTGGTCTGATAAAGTTTTGGCCAGGGATAAGTTTGGGAAATATATTAGTGATGAGAATGGAATAGATTCAAGTAATCTATTGGGTAAGGGGAAGAGTTCATGGAGGAATGTTTGGGTAAAAAGGAGTGTCGGTGTATTTCAAGTACTTATATGTTGATATGCATGTCATTCATGGTTTTAGATAGAAAAATGGTGAAGAAGAAGAATGTTGATGTGGTGTATGGATTAATTCAGTGGAAAAATGGTACACAAGAAGATGCTACTTGGGAAAATTTGTAGGAGTTATATGCCAAGTTCCCATCTTTTGATTCCCATTCTTGAGGTCAAGAATGATTTGAAGAGGGAAGGATTGATAGGAGTTGTTTAGTATTAGCAGTGGCAAGTTAACACTAGCAGTGGAAAGTTGGTTAGGTTATTAGGAACAACTTTGTAACAAACTATCCACCATTGATAATACATTGAGCTTTCGTTGATCTTTTCTTAATCTTTGATTGGCCAAGTTCTTGTAAAACACTCTTATCGATCTTCATTGATCCTAACTGTGTCTATCATAAACCTCGTTTTCTTGGCTTCTTTTGGGATTTTTGGGTTTATATAAGTTTATTATGACATAAAAAACTTATATAAGTGATACGCTTACACAGCGCGTTCGGGGTTAAAGGAACTTCCTTTTCTTCTTGCAAGTTTTATAACACCCTAGGCAGTGAACCTAATCGTTGTAGTGTAGTATTAGGGTAAGCCACGGGTATTGATATCATTCTCTAGTGGAATAGGAATGCTAGTGAGAAATTACTACGCTAAGGTTGGGGTTAAAGAAGATTATTTTTTTTAGCTTTTTATATTTTTTAGAAAATGGAAAGGTACGAATCTTGGGGTTTGGATTTGGGGGGTTGGTATTTCTACCGATTACTTCTACTTATCTAATTATCTAATCTAAGCTAGGGGTAGTCTATGTCTAATTGTTGTGTGCTCGTATGATGATTTAAAAATGTGTTTACTTAGGTTTTATTACTCCCTAGTTATCTCCTATTGATGGTTGAATTGTCACGTCCTTATTCTTAATCGCGTTGTGTGTCTAAGGTCGTAGGGTATGCGTTTATCCATATCTCTTCGAAGCTACCAAAGGTTAATGACTACAAAATCTCTAGGATTCATAAACTTAACACTAAGGTACTCTTTGGATGTTTATGTTAGAGTATGGTATCTCCCAGAACAGGGTTAAGACAATCAATGACAGTAGCAATACCACTAGGTGGTTACCGGATATCACTTGGAATCGTGTGATCACTTTCCAAAGTAAACTATTCGACCCTAATGCCTGGGTATCACGAATATCTACTTGGGATAAGACCAAATGCAGTTAGAGAATTAGGCACAATTCTATAACCCTTTCGCTAATAAGTGTTTAGTGTTTTCTGTGTCTCTCTCATGCATGTTCAGATCTCCTATATATAGGAGGTTACTCTTGAGCTATTCCAATGGAATTATGAGTATTAATCGGCCCATTAATAGCCTCATAATTATCCCCATTATAGCCGTTAGTGGTTACATGACCAATTAAACGTGGTCATAAAGAAGTTGTAACTGCCATTTAGCAGTACTTTCCATAAGCAGTACTTTCCACTAGCAGTACTTTCACTTGCAGTGGAAGTACAGTCTATCAGTGGAAACACTGCTTATCAGTACTTTTATAGCATTATCAGTGGATACACCACTTCAGTGGAAACACTGTCTATCAGTGGAAACATTGCTTATCAGTTGAAGCCACAAGCAGTACTTTCCACAAGCAGTACTTTCCTTAAGCAGTACTTTCACCAGCAGTACTTTCTACTAGCACTACCAATACAAACCACTATAAGAGTCAGGGTGTTCATGGACCTTATGGGTGTACACTCCGTACCTCCTAACCCATTACAAGGTGTGAACTAATCCCACAAGTGCACTAAATTTTCCAACAATCCTCCCCAAATTTAGTTCACTTCCTTTGCATGAAAAATAAACATCAATCAAAACATGTGCATAAACGAAAATGTCCTGAGGATTGAATTTCCATCTTAGTAAATTACACGTTCAAATATTCGAGAATCAGGGTGTTCTAAGAATTGAACCCTTCAACCCATTTGAATACCTGAAGATAAAATACACACAAGTTTTCAAACACTTAAAAGCTCCTGACACTATACAAGCCATGTGTCCATATCCAAATTCATAAATGTTGTAAAAGCTAAAGTCCAAAGCTTCCTGAAGCGGCAAAACTTCAACATTTACATAGGTGGTTCCTCTTTAGTCATGCTCCTGCCAAGCACTTTTTCAAAGAAAATTAACCATTAAGAAGTAAAGACTTCATCCTCCTTTCAGCAGGTTCTGAGCACAACCTTGGGATGTAAATAAACATGTGCTCCAGTCCACTGAATGTTCAGCTTTCCACATTGAACTCAGCTCCCAAGTTTCCTTAGGAGGGAGTTGGGTGTCCTAGCATTCAGTGACTAAGTTGGACTTAAACCCATCCCTTTAGCAGACTTTATAACCAAGTCTCTAGCCAGACCCTTCGTCAAGCGATCAGCTAAGTTCTGTTGAGATCTCACAAACTCTATAGATACCACCCCATTCATGATAAGCTCACGAATCATGCTATGTCTGACACCTAAGTGTCTAGACTTACCATTGTACATTTGGCTATAAGCCTTAGCCAATGTAGCTGCACTATCACACCGGATAGAAATAGGTGCTATAGGTTTAGGCCACAATGGAATCTCAAGAAGCAAGTTTTTCAACCATTCAGCTTCTTTACCAGCAGCTGCTAGAGCCACAAATTCAGATTCCATTGTTGAACTGGTGATGCAAGTTTGTTTCTTGGATGCCCAAGAAATTGCACCTCCACCAAGTAGGAATACCCAGCCACTGGTAGACGAATTGTCTTCAGTGTTACTGATCCAACTTACATCAGTGTAACCTTCCAACACTGATGGGTAACCAGTATATGAGAGACTATAATCCATAGTTCTCTTCAAATACTTCAGTACCCTCTGAACTGCTTGCCAGTGATGAGCACTAGGATTACTAGTATACCTGCTCAATTTTCCCACTGCAAAACCAATATCAGGTCTTGTACAAGTCATGGCATACATCAGGCAGCCAATTACCCTAGAATACTCAAGTTGAGATACAGCCTTGCCATGATTAGGCATCAGCTTCTCACAAGTATCCATAGGTGTACTCACTGGAGTACAATCAAAGTAATTGAATTTTCTCAGTACCTTCTCAATATAATGAGACTGAGAGATAGAAATTCTATTACTTTCATGTTTAATCCTTATACCAAGGATAACATCAGCCTCCCCCATGTCTTTCATGGAGAACCTTGATGACAAAAATTCCTTTGTCAGGTCAACCTGATTTTGGTCAGTGCCAAAGATCAACATGTCATCAACATATAGATAAATGATGACTCCTTTACCAGATTCATCAAATTTGCTATATACACATTTGTCAGCTTGGTTAAGAACATAACCACTAGACAAAACCACTTCATCAAATTTTTGATGCCATTGCTTAGGTGCCTGCTTCAGTCCATAAAGAGACTTAATCAGTTTACACACCTTGTTTTCATTGCCTGGCATGATGAAGCCCTGAGGTTGGTTCATATAAACCTCCTCTTCCAATTCACCATTCAAGAAAGCTGTTTTCACATCCATCTGATGAATAACCAGATTGTGAATAGATGCCATAGCAATCAGCAGTCTTATGGTACTGATACGAGCCACAGGGGCATAAGTATCAAAATAGTCTATTCCTGACTTTTGTTTAAAGCCCTGAATGACTAGTCTAGCCTTGAACTTTTCAATAGTTCCATCTACCTTCATTTTCCTTTTGAAAATCCATTTGCAACCCAGAGGTTTGCAACCAGGAGGTAGATCAACCAACACCCAAGTGTTGTTGCCCATGATGGAATCCATCTCATCATTGATTGCTTCTTTCCAGAAAGCAATATCCTGGGACTTCATTGCTTCTTAAAATGTCTTGGGATCATCCTCAACAATGAAGCAATAGGAATATTGGTCAGAGACCTCATCCGTAGTTCCTTCAACTAAGTATAGTTGAAACTCAGGTCCAAATGACTTTGGAGTCCTGACCCTTTTGCTCTTCCTGAGCATAGGTTCAGGTTGTTGAACCACAACCTCATCAGGGACCACTGATGGTTCACCATCAGGGACCTCTGATACACCAGTGTCATGGGTTCCATTAGAAATCCTATGACTTGGTCTAGGGACTGATGAGAATCTATTCTCATCAAAATATGCATCCCTTGATTCAATTATTGTGTTAACTGAAACATGTTCATTAGGTTCAATAACATAGAACCTAAAAGCCTTGGAATGCTCAGCATATCCAACAAAGATGCAGTTAATGCCTCTTTCACCCAAAGTCTTTTGCTTTGGATCAGGGAGTCTTACAACAGCCCTACAACCCCAAACCTTGAGATAGTTCAGGTTGGGTTTCCTTTTAGTCCAGAGTTCATAAGGGGTAACCTTGTTCCTTTTGTTTGGAACCCTATTTAATAAATAGCAAGCTGTTAACATAGCTTCACCCCAGAACCCTTGACTCAGTCCTGAATAGGACAACATGGAATTAACCATCTCCTTCAGCACCCTGTTTTTCCTTTCAGAAATTCCATTTTGCTGAGGAGTATAAGGGGCAGTCGTTTCATGGATTATTCCAACAGACTGAAAGTACTGAGTATCCATGTACTCTCCTCCCCTATCAGTCCTTAATCTTTTGATCAGGGACCCAAGTTGTAATTCAACTTCAGTTTTAAACACTTTGAATTTATCTAATGCTTCATCCTTGGTATGTAAAAGATAGACATAACAAAATCTAGAAGCATCATCAATAAATGTCACAAAGTATTTCTTATTCCCCAAAGAAGGAGTGGCATGCAAATCACACAGATCACTGTGAATAAGCTCCAAGATCTTAGTCTCACGACTAACACCCTGAAAGGGTTTCTTGGTTATCTTGGTCAACAAGCAAGTTTTACACTTTTCAGTGTCCATGTCAAAAGCAGGGATTAAACCATCCCTAGACATATCTTGCATCCTTTTATAGTGAACATGACCAAGTCTAGCATGCCAAAGGGTAGAATCAGTCTGATCATATGTGGTCACAAAAGCTGAAATAACACTGTCAGTAATATTAAGCCTGAACATTTGATTACATAAATAACCAAAACCAATAAAAACACCACATTTAGAAAGAACAAATTTATCAGATTCAATAACTTGTTTATATCCATGATTATTCAAAACACTACTTGAAACCAAGTTCTTCCTGATATCAGGAACATGAATAACATCAAACAAAGTTACAATCTTTCCTGAACTAAACCTAAGATCTACACAACCACGACCATGCACCAAGGCTGTTGACTCATTTCCCATGTGAAGAATAGAACCATCATTCAGTGACTCATAAGTCTTGAACCAGCTTCTATCTTTACACACATGAACTGTTGCACCAGAGTCAACCCACCACGCAACATCATCATCCTGCACATAAAAAGATTCAGATACATATGTAACATAATAAATCTGAAAAGACTTATTAAACATATTCTGACCTTTTAGTGAGTTGGCTGAACCACCACTCCCTGAACCATTAGTGCCTGATCCATTGGCTTTACCACCAACTTTAACACCTTTGCAGTCCCTTTTAATGTGACCAGTCTTGCCACATTTCCAACAAGTAGGTGTTGCCTTCTTGTTAAGATCTGCCTTTGTGTTATCATGATACTTGCGTTTGCCTTTGTTATCATTGTACCTGGTGGAGTTGTTATGCTCCACCATATTGACAACAGATGGTCCAGCATCATTGCTACTCTTTGGCTTGTCATTATCCTGCACCTTGAGAGATTCCTCAATGTGCAGATGACTGCCCAACTCAACAAGATTTAACTTCTCCTTCATATGTTTCAAGGTATGCTTGAAATATTTCCATGAAGGAGGGAGTTTGTCAATGACACAAGAGACTTTGATAGCCTCATCCATGTTCATTTGGTGTTGTGTAAACCTTCCAAGTATTCCAAGAAGTTCATTGTATTGTTCCATAACTGGTCTTGAATCAGTCATTTTGTAATTTGTGAAATTACTAACAAGGAACTTCTTACTTGATGCATCCTCAGCCATATATTTGGCATCCAAGGAATCCCACAGTTCTTTGGAAGATTCAAAGTTCTGATAAATATCAAACAAAGAATCAGACATACCATTGAGAATAAGACCTCTGCATATGTAGTCATCATTCTCCCACTTGCTCCTCCTCCTGATCTGCTCAACCGTAGCATCATCCCCATCATCAGGAATTGGAGTAGTCAGCACATAGACCACACTCATGCTTGACAGCAAGAAGTGCATCTTCTTCTGCCACCTCCTAAAGTCCACCCCTTCAAACTTGTCCAGCTTAGCAAAGTTTGAAGCCATGTGTTTCATTGCAGCAGTTGCCATTGATTATCACAAAATAGTTTACTTTGATTGTTAGAGTATGGTATCTCCCAGAACAGGGTTAAGACAATCAATGACAGTAGCAATACCACTAGGTGGTTACCGGATATCACTTGGAATCGTGTGATCACTTTCCAAAGTAAACTATTCGACCCTAATGCCTGGGTATCACGAATATCTACTTGGGATAAGACCAAATGCAATTAGAGAATTAGGCACAATTCTATAACCCTTTCGCTAATAAGTGTTTAGTGTTTTCTGTGTCTCTCTCATGCATGTTCAGATCTCCTATATATAGGAGGTTACTCTTGAGCTATTCCAATGGAATTATGAGTATTAATCGGCCCATTAATAGCCTCATAATTATCCCCATTATAGCCGTTAGTGGTTACATGACCAATTAAACGTGGTCATAAGGAAGTTGTAACTGCCATTTAGCAGTACTTTCCATAAGCAGTACTTTCCACTAGCAGTACTTTCACTTGCAGTGGAAGTACAGCCTATCAGTGGAAACACTGCTTATCAGTACTTTCATAGCATTATCAGTGGATACACCACTTCAGTGGAAACACTGCCTATCAGTGGAAACATTGCTTATCAGTGGAAGCCACAAGCAGTACTTTCCACAAGCAGTACTTTCCTTAAGCAGTACTTTCACCAGCAGTACTTTCTACTAGCACTACCAATACAAACCACTATAAGAGTCAGGGTGTTCATGGACCTTATGGGTGTACACTCCGTACCTCCTAACCCATTACAAGGTGTGAACTAATCCCACAAGTGCACTAAATTTTCCAACAGTTTAGCCTACGATTCCACTAGTGACTATAAGCTAAGGTTCACAAAGATTAATCAAGCATTAATGACACAACGAATGACCTATTGCAATACTAGATCAATAAAAATTAAGATAAGAGACAACCAATCAATATTCAATAACTAAGTTTCATATTCCCTAAGCAAACACACAAGTAAATTAGCCGGACATGGAAAACATGCAAGCATACACACAATCAATTAAAGACATAATTGAATTAATGAAGTAAAACACTTATCTTGATGTAAGATAGGGTATGGAACCCTAAAATACTTTACAAGACAGCCTTGGTTCGGTTTAGGTTTTTACTCCACAAAACTACACACTAATAATTGAAAAATTTGATGTCTATATATAATATTACAATCGCGACGGCGTCACTCTTTAATTGTAACGCCGTCGGGTCGCCGTCATTAAGTTTTCGTCTTGGCCACGTTAACATTGTGACGGCGTCACCTTATGGTTGTGACGCCGTCGCCTTCAGTCTCTGACGCCGTCTGGATCAAATCTAGGCCGTCTGAGCTGCGACGCCCTACTCTTTTAAAACCTGATGCCGTCACTTGATAATTAGCAATTTGGCTACTGGGCCGTCACAAAAAATGCACGACGGCGTCGCCATTTTGGCAGTGATGTCGTCCCCTTTTAGGTTGTGACGCCGTCCCCTTCAGTTCCAGCAGTTTGAGTGTCTCAATTCTTGATTTTGGCCATTTTCTTCGTATATTCGCTCATTTTCGTCCGAATAAGTGTCATTCCAGCAATTTGCCTTCAAGAGACCTAAAAAGTGAAAATGAACGAAATTAAGTAATAACGGATACAAAAGTGATCAATTAAGGGCTTAAATGACCCCTCAAAAGTGTACCTTTTAAATCCTTATCAATAAGCTCACAAGTTTCAAATTAAGGCAAAAAAGTTGAGCTTATAAAATATAAGCCAAAAACATATGACCTCGTAGATGTTAGAAAAAAAGCTGTAGATAAGTTAAGACAAGAGGATTGGGTGTGGTAACAACGGTGTTAGCTTGGTTTGGAAAAAGTAGCGGTAGCAGTAGTGTTTATATTAGTAGCGATTCTTAACACCATTATTTGAACAAAATCTACTTGCCAAAAGTAGAGGAAGTAATAGCTTTTATATTTCTGAGTAGTGTTTCTAATACTAGCGTTTAAACAAAATCTAAAACATGACACGCTACTTGCCAAACAAGCTTTATATTTCAGACGTGAAATGAGTTTCGTGATTGTTTGCAAAATGTGTTATTTGATTGTTGCGTTTTTTTTAAAGTCCGAGTAGATGTTATAGAAGAGCTAGAGTTAGATAAGGTAAGAGCATTGGGTGTTGTAACAACATTGTTAGTAGTGTTTATATATCTATGAGTAACGTTTGTAATACAAAACTATATCTCAAATTCTAAAAAGGTACGTGCTACTTGCCAAACAAGCTTTATACCTCAAATGTTAAACGATAGTTGCTTTTTAAACGATGCACGCCAAAAGTACCCCGTGGCATATCAGCGTAACACTGATAATAACACCGAACCACATTTATTTGCAAAATGTGATTATTTGATTGATGTGTTATGGAGTCGGAGTCATATAGGTATTTGCGAGTATTAGAATTAAATAAAACGATTACATATTTATAAACTAGACAATCGACGTTAACTAAAATGACGCTATTGCGATATGAGTGACTATTTTGCCTATACTCTCATAAAAGGGCTTGTTTTTTTATTGCTCAGGAGACGGTCCTGTATATCTAAAAAATCTCTTTTATGATTGGTTATTTGGTTTTTTTTTGAACGGCTGATTGGTTATTTGGTTAAAGTAAAAAACCATACATTTATGTTGGGACAATCCGACAACATAAACATTTGGTGGAGTAACATCTTTTGCTTTCTATTTAGCCACCTCTATTTAAAAGAGTTAGGGGTGTTCGTCGGTTCGGTTATCGGGTTGTTCGGTTTATAAGATTCGGTTAGTTTGATCAAATTATTTTTTGAGTAAAACCGAACCAAACTAAATTTAAATTGGATTAAACCGAACCAAAAATCAAATCCGGCTCGGTTTTTGGGTTGACCCAAATTGCATAATTTATATATTTTTTTAATTATATAAATATTCAAACCTAAAAAACGTATATTTATACTAAGGCAGCCCCCAGTAAGGTTATGCGATCGACACTCACGATCGATTGCCTCTCGATCTTCTTACTGTGGCAAATCAATCGATCAGTATGTTTGGGAGATAAGGGTCGCCTGGACGATCGACAATTACTAGCATTTGTGTGTGTTATTTAATTAGAAAATAATATTTGTAGGGTATGTTTTTTGTTTTAAATGTCGTTTTTACTGGGGTACCCAATCGCCTTAAGGTTGCTGGAGAGAGAAAGCTGACGTGGCAGGAAAAATGGGAGGGATTGACTCTCCTTACTGAAGGCAGCCTAAGAAAGAGTTTTAATTAGTTCTTTATATAAAAAATGGCTTTTGCATATATATTATTCCGAAAATGTAAAATTGCATATATATCTAAAACATGCATGAATACCATTGTATTATGTACATAAAAAACTTGTACAAAAGTATATATGCAATTATTCACTTTGGGAGGGATATATATGTATTTTTGCCAAAATATATTTACTTATGTGAATTTGGTTTTTGGATTGGTTATCATTTTGCTAAAAACAAGTTCAAACCAAAAACTGATTATTTAATTCGGTTTGATTTTAACGAATTCGATTATTTTACAAATTCAGTTTTTATTCGATTTGATTGATTTCGATTATGGTTCCTATACGAACACTCATAATTAAAGAGTAAATAACATTTTTTACAATGCTAAAAGTCTTACTTTGGAACACACGTGGGCCGGCCTGCATTTAAATTTGGGCTAATTTTAGTTTTACTTTGACTTTGACTTTATTTATGAGAAAGAAAGAAAAGAGCATGAAAAATGAGATGGTGTGTCGTCAGATCCCACGCGTGGAAAATGACGTAACTCTTTGATTTTAAATTTGGGCTACTTTGGAGTTTGGAAAATGACTTTTTAGCAACCAGTCATTTTCCGTCACCACGCCGCTTACTTTCGTTGTCCAAAGACGGCCCTGTTTGGCTAAGCTTATTTAACATAAGTCGATTTGAGCTTATTTTTTATAAGCTCCGATTTTATGGCTTATTTTGAGACTTGTCGGCTTATATAAGTTTATTATGATATGATAAACTTATATAAGCCGACAAGTCTCAAAATAAGCCCTAAAATTGGGGCTTATAAAAAATAAGCTCAAATTTCATGAATTTCGGGCTTATTTTTTATAAGCCTCAATTTTACGGCTTATTTTGAGACTTGTCGGCTTTTATAAGTTTATCATATCATAATAAACTTATATAAGCCGAGAAGCCTCAAAATAAGTCACAAAATCGGAGCTTATAAAAAATAAGCCCAAATCGGCTTATGATAAATAAGCTTAGCCAAACAAGCCCGAAGTACCTATTTTTTTTTTTTTTTTTTTTTTTAAATTTCTTTCTTTGTTACTTTTCAATTCCGACCCTCTAATATGTAAGTTTGAATGAGTTTGTTGATCTCCACTTTTTTTTTTCCAGGCAAATATTATTTGCAGACGAATATCAGCGCAAAGCGATAGTATATAGCGACAAATAATTATATATGTTAAATAAAAATTTTAGTTTAACTATTGATGCAAAACTTATAGATTCAATTTGTAGTCATTGCGAGAAAAAGTTCTTAAATTAGAAGCAAAAATGATAAACACTTATGGATTAAACAATATTTGAAAATTATTGAATATTAAAAATAAACGTGTATTGTAATAGGTCTCTAGAGGCACTTTATTTTGATTACTTAAAAATGCATGCTTACCAAGGGATAAATCCCCGCCATCCATATAGTATAATCTAATGGTGGGGATTAACCTAAGATTTAATACTTAAACCTAAGTCCATGTTTTTTTTATTGTCTTTTTGCCTTTCTTTTTTATTAACCTTTTTTTTTTTCTTTTTTTTTTGGTCTTTTTTTATTAATTTCCGTTTTTTTTCATGAATTAACGTTTTTTTTTTTTTTTTTTTTTTTTTTTTTTTTTTTTTTATAAATTTGCGTTATTCACGTTTACTTTTTTCGCTTTCATATGTTTTCCTCTGTTTTCATACGTTTTCCTCCGTTTTCATCTGTTTCGTCCGTTTTTCAACGTTTTCGTCCATTTTCTTACGTTTTCGTCCATCTTCATATGTTTTCGTCTATTTTCTTACCTTTTCGTTCGTTTTCATACGTTTTCGTCCATTTTCATACGTTTTCTTACGTTTTCATGTATTTTCGTCCATTTTTATACGTTTTCGTCCGTTTTCAGACGTTTTCGCCCGTTTTTATACGTTTTCATCCGTTTTCATAGGTTTATATACGTTTTAGTCCGTTTTCATACGTTTTCGTCCGTTTTTAGACGCTTTCGCCCGTTTTCTTACGTTTTGGTCCGTTTTCATACGTTTTCGTCCGTTTTCTTAGGTTTTCGTTTGTTTTCATACGTTTTCGTCCGTTTTCATACGTTTTCGTCCATTTTCATACGTTTTCGTTTGTTTTTTTACGTTTTCATGTACTTTCATCCGTTTCTATACGTTTTCTTCGTTTTCAGACGTTTTCGTCCACTTCTATACGTTTTCATCGGTTTTCATAGGTTTATATACGTTGTCGTCCGTTTTTTTACGTTTTCGTCCATTTTTAGACGCTTTCGTCTGTTTTCAGACGTTTTCGTCCGTTTTCATACGTTTTTGTCCGTTTTTATACATTTTCGTCCGTTTTAAGACGTTTTTATACGCTTTTCATTCATTTTTATACGTTTTTTCCGTTTTCAGACGTTTTCGTCCATTTTTTGTAGTTTTTTTTATAAGTTTTCGTCTATTTTCATACGTTTTCATGCTTATTATTAAACTCTATTATATTACATGTCTAATATCAATTGTGATATTTTATAAAAAAAAGTTAATGTCTAATATCACTTGTAATATTTCATAAACAAACAAGCATGTTTTTTTAACCTTTAATATCACCTGAGATATTTCATTGCTCTGTATATTTTTATATATTATCACCTATGTGTTTTCTAATATTTTTATAATTTTCAGTTACATGATAGTTTTGTACCTTTCATCGCAATTGACAAGCGTATATTTTTTTAATGCAACCAGTGTTATCTATCACTTGTGATATTATACTCTTAGTAGAAATAAAATAGTTAAAGTCTCTTTAGGTGAATTCTTATTTTGTTCAAAAAAATGCTAATTTAGTGCAACACTTGTTTGAATTTGAGAATATTTCAAATCTCTATTTTCATAGTTTGCTTCATTTTTATTCATTTTGATATTTTTAAGTGGCACTTATTATCTCTTGTGATATAACACTGTAAGGAAGATGAAGAGTATTACATTCTTCATCATGTATGTGTTATCAATTTTGATACTCAACTAAGAATGTGAAATATTACATTCTTACCAAATGTGATAAGAATTTAGTATTTTACCAAGTATATATGAAAGAAATAATAATATACATCACTTATCATATCACTGTGATAATTCTGTTCATTTTTTTATTTGTGTTTTTGAAAATATTTAGGAAGATTTTTGTGTTTTATGATAATATGAAATATTAAAAAATGTGTTTAACTGAAAACAAGAGATGTTATGATACTTTGGTTAGACTTGTGGTGGCATTTTCTTTTTAATAGATACATTGTGCATGTTTCGATAGGTTTTATAGAGGGATTTAAAAATATCTATCGTTGAATCAACAAACTAAAGAAGCTATGATTGAAGAAAGCACAACAAACTTAGCAAGCTCAAACACCTGTGATATCACAGGTGGTATCACCTCGCTTTTGATATCACATGATATCACAAGTGATATCACAAGTGATATAAACTATGATATCACACATACTACCACCGGTGATATCACACATGATATCACAAGTGATATCACCTGTGTTATCACACATGATATCACCTGATATTACAAGTGAGGTGATATCACCTGTGATATCATGTGTCATATCACAGGTGTTTGAGCTTCCTCAGTTTGTTTATAAAGATGTATGCTTTCTTCAACCATAGCTTCTTTAGTTTGCTAATTCAACCATAGATATTTTCAAATCCCGCGATAAAACCTATCGAAACATGCACAATGTATCTATTAAATAGAAAAATCCACCACAAGTCTAACAAAAGTATCATAACATCTCTTGTTTTCAGTTGAAAAACTTTTCTAATATTTTATAATATCATAAAACACAAAAATCTTCCTAAGTATTTTCAAAAACACAAATAACCCCAATCATCAGAATCATCACATTCCTAGTTGATTATCCCAACTGATAACACATACATGATAAAGAATGTAATACTCTTCATCTTTCTTACAGTGTTATATCACAAGAGATAAATAAGTGTCACTTACAAATATCAAAATGAAAACGTCTGAAAACGGACAAAAACGTATAAAAATGAATGAAAAACGTATAAGAATGTATGAAAACGGACAAAAACGTCTGAAAATGGACAAAAACTTATAAAAACGGATGAAAACGTATGAAAACGGACGAAAACGTATAAAAACGGACGAGCACGTCTAAAAACAGACAAAAACGTCTAAAAATGGAAGAAAACGTAAAAAACGGACGAAAACGTCTGAAAACGGACGAAAATACATGAAAACATAAAAATAGAGACAAAAACGTCTAAAAACGGACGAAAATACATGAAAACCTACAAAAAACAGACGAAAACGTATGAAAACGAACGAAAACGTATGAAAACGAACGAAAACGTAAGAAAACGGGCGAAAAGGTCTAAAAATGGAAGAAAATATAAAAACCGGACGAAAACATATGAAAACGGACGAAATCATATATAAACCTATGAAAACGGATTAAAACGTATAAAAACGGACGAAAACGTATAAAAAATGACGAAAAACGTGAAAACATAAAAAAAACGGACGAAAACGTATGAAAATGGACGAAAACATATGAAAACGGTAAAAAACTGGCGAAAACGTAAGAAAATGGAGGAAAACGTTGGAAAACGGACGAAAACATATAAAAACGGACGAAAAACACGAAAACGTAAAAAAACGGACGAAAACGTATGAAAACGGACGAAAACGTATGAAAATGAACGAAAACGGGCGAAAATGGAGGAAAACGGACGAAACAGACGAAAACATACGAAAACGTATGAAAGCGGAAAAAAACACTAATAAAAAAGAGCGAATAACGCGAATAAAAAAAAAAAAAAAAAAAAAAAAAAAAAAAAAAAAAAAGAAACGTTCATTTATAAAAAAACGGGAATTAACAAAAAAAATAATAAAAATGAAATAAAAAAAAGGTGAATAAAAAAGGAAGACAAAAAGACAAGAAAAAAAACATGGACTTAGGTTTAAGTATTAAATCTTAGGTTAATTCTTAAACTAGATGGATGGTAGAGATTTGTCCATTGGTAAGCACCAAAATAAGGGTAAGCAAAAGAAAATTTCTATTATTGTCTTCAAAGTTTCCGTTTGTAATTTTACATTTAGGAGATTTTAAGTCTCAAGGTTTAAACCGTGTATTGGCTCCAAAATTTTCATAAATTTAATTATTTTATGGGTCTTTTGGGTCCAAAGTGTAAACCACTAATTGGCTCCAAAGTTTCTATAAGTTAATTATTTTAAGTAACAGGTATTATAGAAAATCCATTTTTCTCATTTTTAAGAAATTTCAAGTTTTCAAAATTAGTTAAATTTGTTTTATAAATAGTAGAGATGTATGATTCCTCAACATGACCTATCAGGTTCTAACCAATTGAAAGATCTTAATCTTGTAATTGATGTGTAACGATGTACATGTGAGACTTTAGCTCATAACTTCTTAAATAATAATATGTCACTCATCTATAACATATCGTCAGAACATAAACTCTTGGATTCACTTTATTTGCTACTTGTGAGTATAATGATATACTTGAACCATAATTTTGTTTCACACACTTATACCATCTATAACACAATGATATAATTATAATATAGAAATAGAATTTTGTAAAGACATGTTAGTGTAAATTATAAGAGATGTGTTAGTTCTAGTTCACATATCTCATGTGTCTCGTTCTTGTTGCATGTCTAGGTCCAAGGTTTTGTGGTAATTTTTGCTTTTTAAAGTTTTCTTTTTTAGCAATAGCTATAGGTAGAATACTAATCTCAAGCTTAATATAAGTTTAGTGGCTACTATTTTTATTGCCAATCGATATTAAAAGAAAACACTAATTAAACATATTAGATGAGTTTTCGTGCATAGCAACGAAATTTTTTAATGACAAACAATTATAGTTGTGATATTGTGGTTAAGTGTTTCGTGTAACGTGAACTTTGTGAAATAACATAAATATCAATATGCTCAACTTTCACTTTCATCAATTAGACCGTAATTTTTTTTCTATCCAAATACCAAAACTTGAATCTCAACAATTGGCGTTGACATGTTTTCATCATCTTCATCATCATCCAAGATGACAATAACATAATCCTAATTCGAGTTTAACAAATTGGGATTGAAAAATAGATTGAGGTTGGGAGCGGGATGAAATTGTATATAAACAAACGAAAGTAGTGTACATATAGTTATATAAAGGGTCATGATCTAAAGCAGTGAAACAACAAACGATAAATAAATGATCACAATGTACTAACCTCAACATTAATATTTTTTTATTTTCTCATTTTCTCAACTTAACTATGAGTTGCCATAATAAAAAAAATGTTATAGCGTTTATATAGTAGAGATTAGAATGATTATTTTGAAACTATTTGTATAATATTTTTTAAATAATAAAGAATGAATTCTATTTTTTAGTTTTCATTTTTTTTATTATGTGTTTTTATAAGTTTTCATTGTTTAATTGACATTATTTTTATTAGTTGATCATTTTAAAGTTGATATTTAAAATAAAGTTTAAGAAGTATTAAAAGATATTAAATAGTAAATTAGACAAATTAGTTGACTTTTTTTTTTTTTTTTTTTTTTTTTTTTTTTTTTAAACATTTTTAAGTTTCATAAATACACAAATTTGATTGCAGTAAAGATACATTAGGCTTGAGAAATGATGGGCCAAACGATTATAAATTTATAACTATTAACATTTGTGCATTAGGCTTTATGAGACATGGTTTTTTTTTTTTTTTTTTTTTTGAACAAGAGACATGGTTGTTCTTTGTCAATCATTTCGTGCATTATGTTTTCTAATTCCACAAAAGATTAATATAGTGAGTCAAACTTATAAAATTTCACAAAGTGTGATCTTCAACCAATTGTTCTTTTAATTTTTGTGAAACTTATGTCTAACCTATAAGAAATATTTACAAAGAGTAATAATGAAACTCAATCTGAAAATAAAAAAGTGTTTTGAGAAACGTCTCTTTTCATTATTATATTTATATGTATAAAAAATTATTAAAAAATATAATAAATTTATCAAAAGAGGGAATTGCTTATATATTCCTGCAAAAGCTCAAAATTGCATATATATCCAGCTTAAACTTTTAATTGCATATATATTCTTCCAAAGACTTAAAAATGCATATATATCCAATCTAAACTTAAATTATATATATATCCTTCGTAAACTTTAAATATATCATATATATCCAAATAACTATTTAATTTAAATTTGCAACTCTCGAATACATAAAAATTATAATTATATAAAAAAAATATTTTTTAAATATATTTTTTCTTTATTATAAACTTGTTGGCAGTAGTATATACGCTTTCATTGCAAACATATTTTTATCTGTGATGTATATTATATAACAACCATGATATATTTGATAGTTTATTTCATATATTCGTATTAGGTATGAGATAAGGTGAATTTTTTCGTGAGGTTAAACGTTTTCTTGGTATATTGTTTTTGTTCATTTGAACCCCGAGACATCGTACCCATAAAACAAATGTGTTTGTTGCCATTTTAAAATAATAATTATCATAATTTAGAGTTTAAAGTTATATTAAATCATTACTTTGATATCTATAATATATTAGAGGTTTCGAAAGATATATATGCAATTACGAATGTTTAGAAAAGATATATATGCAATTATTAAGTTAAGTTAGATATATATGCAATTTTTAAGCTTTTGAAAAGATATATATGCAATTATAAGTTTA
Source organism: Chrysanthemum seticuspe (assembly GCA_019973895.1). Taxonomy (NCBI): domain Eukaryota; kingdom Viridiplantae; phylum Streptophyta; class Magnoliopsida; order Asterales; family Asteraceae; genus Chrysanthemum; species Chrysanthemum seticuspe. The sequence continues at coordinate 314,950,450 of BPTQ01000009.1, forward strand.
AATTAGATATATACGCAATTTTAAGCTTTTACAAGAATATATATGCAATTCTTCCTTATCAAAAAAACATATTATACAAACTCCATGCATGCATGAGATTTATAAATAGTATGTATATAAAAAATACAATAATAAAAAACAATTTACATTCCAATATGTATATAACAAATAATAGAAAAAAAACAATTGGCAAAAATGTATATATATCCCTCCCAAAATGAATAATTGCATATATATCATTTGTACAAGTTTTTTATGCACATAATACAATGGTTTTTATGCATGCTTTTGATATATATGTAATTTTGCATTTTCAGAAGGATATATATGCAAAATCCCCAACAACAATTTATTCCAATATGTATATGACAAATAATAGAAACCTTTGTAACTAAGCACAAAATAACTTAAGCACATATGTTGTTTTACATACATTTAGTAATACGTAATTTTTTGGGATAATAACAAACAAATGTGTCTAACTTGTCTATTTCTGTTGTTGTAGCTTTCATTTTAAATTTTACTATTAAAATACAAAACTTTCAAATTTTAACATCTGTGTATATTTTGTTATCATTTTATCTTTACGTTTTTTTTAACGTGAACAAAATTTACACAAAAATCGAAATTTGATAGTTTGTTTTAATAATAAAATTAAAAATAAGGCTACATAAAACAACAAAAAATGACAAGTTAAATAACTTTTTTACTATTATCCCTTCTTTTTATGCTATAATCAACAAGCTCCCCCGCCTCCGCCTCCACCGCAACCACCTCCGCCTCCACCTCCGCCACCACCTCCGCCACAACCACCTCCGCCTCCACCTCCAGCACCACAACCACCGCCAGCACCACCTCCAACACCACCTCCACCATCGACACCTCCACCGCCACCACGTCGTCGCCGTCTTTTTTTCTTATCATTAGAATCACTACAAGCAAAGATAATCATAGAAAAAATAGACATAGACACTACAATCATGCATAGCATGAACACGATATGTGAGCTGTCATACTTGGGAATAAATCCTCCTCTTTTGCCAATGTCAAGACTTATCAACAGAGCCATGACGATATGTGAGCTGTCATACATGGGTTTTGATTGTGGTTGGGTTGTGGTAGTCGTGTTTCATAATCAAAACCGGGTGCTCGAAAACGAATACCCCGATTTTGTGGTGGTGTTACACCGGTTAATTCAAACGGTGGATCCGGTGAGAAATTCAAGTTCGAGGAATTTTGGGGAAGTCGGGATCGTCGGTTTTTTGATATGGGAGTTTTTCTTTGTGACATGATGAATATTGATGAGAAGTTGTTTGAATTGTGTTTGAAATTGTGTGTTTAAAAATGTGTTTGAGGTTGGTATTTATAATGTTGTAAAAGTGGTAAAGTTTTTAATTTTTTTTTAACAAACGGTTGGAATTTTAAAAAGTGGTAAAATGTGGCTTTTGATACTCGGTTGTCTCCTCAACCGATTTGAACCTTCCTCTCCCCTCAACCGACCACGACCGACCGCCCCACAATGGCTCAACCGAGCCCTCAACCGATTGCCTCAACCGACCATTGCATCTAGCCTTAGCGACCTAGTCTCACTATTACCTTAACCTTCATCGACTTGATCGGCTAAGAAAAAATAGAAGTAGTTGGTCGGTCTCCCGACCGACTTGAAAAAAAAAAAAAAAAAAAAAAAAAAAAAAAAAAAAACTGACGGGTATGGGATAAAACCCAAAAAAGAAAATGAAGAAAAAAAAGTAATTCAAAAATTTAACATTTTTCATGCTATAAATAGCCATTTATTTCACCATTTTATTCACAAATTCAAACCACTTTCTTATAATTTCTCATCTCTATTAAAAACGTCCCAATATAAAACTCCAAAACCAAAACCTCAAAATCCTTATCGCAACAAAACGTTCCACACGTTTTAAGTTTTTAATATTTATTGTAATGTTTTTAATTTTATTTGAATTATTATATATTATTTTTTTTTTTATTATTAATGAAAATTTAACTCTATTGTTAAAAAATAAATAAAAAAATGAAGATGTAGTTACTCCTAGGGTTGAGCATCGGTCTGGAACCGTCCTGAACCGACAAAACCCGACCCGACCCGAGAACCGATTTCACGAAACATGAACCGAAACCGAACCGAATCGGTTCGGTTCGGTTTTGTGTCGGTTCGGTCTGGTTTACATGCTTTATGGGTGTGTTTGGGTGGTTTTGGGTCGAACCGAACCGACCCAAAAACCGACAACCGGTAATACATAGAACTGAAACCGAACCGAAAATGGTAGGTTCGGTTTGATCCGGTTCGGCTCCGTTCGGTTTTATAAACCACTACTATTACATGTATGAAAAAGAGCCCGAATAATGTGTATGTGTCTGGAAACACTAAAAGGAACTGGGCTACGGTTTGCAGCAACAAAATGTCAGGCCAATCATATATCTAAGACTGATTCGAAGCTGTACAATTCTTAAAGTTGTATTGACGAACAATAAATTACTGCAATATTAACGAACTAATCTATATGATATCCATTACAAATGTATAAGTTAACAATCACAGTATTTTTTTTTTTTTTTTTATTATTATTTTTTTTTAGAACGGCAAATTTTATTCAAACCTAGCAAGGCGCTAGAAAAAGATTACAAAGAATAGTCCTCTAAAGGATTCATAATCCAATTGTTCCAAGAAATGGAAGACAGTTTGTTTCTAGTAGAGAACCATCTAAATGAACAATCGACAATCTTGCCAAAAATTAAATTACGTTTAGGAAGATCAGTGCCGAATATCGTCTCGTTGCGAAAATTCCATAAGGACCACATAACCACGCCGCAAATGACTTCCAAAATAACTTTCTTTTTGGAGGGAAAATCATCAATCCAAACATACAGATCCTGGATGTTGGAAATAGTTGGAAGAGAAAGATCGAACCAATGTAGGACACGGTTCCAAACCGTTGTAGCCAAAGAGCAGGTTCACAAAGTATGTAGAGAGGTTTCAATCCCTAAAAAAAATATTAATATTGCAGTATTCCAAAAAATATCTAGAAAAATTATTAAAAACAGTCGACTTTATACTTAAAATAAAAACACCATGCAGTTATTAACGACATCAAACAATTCCACGCGAGAACGCGGCGATCCGCCGCCCATCTCATTATTCATAAGTTCACAGTACATTCCAATCTGTATTTTGACAAATAACAGCAACCTTTGTAAATAACCACAAAATAACTAAAGCACATATGTTGTTTTAGATACATTCATTAATTCTTTTTAGGAATGATAACAAAAACTGTATCTAAACTGTTTATTTTTTGTTCTTATATGTAGCCTTCATTTTATTTTTTTTTGCTATTAAAACACAAAGCTTTTAAATTTCGACATTTGTGTGTATTTTATAACCATTTTATATCCTTACGTTTTAACCACCTATTAATATCAAATGGTAAAATGTTCATTGTATATGAACAAAATACACACAAATATCGAAATTTGAAAAACTAGTATTTTAATTGTAAAATAAAAATAAAGCTACACAAAACAACAAAAAATGATAAGTTAGATAACTTTTATTTATTATCCCTTCCTTTTACGCTATAATCAACAAACTCCTGTGCCTCCGCCTCCGCCTCCACCTCCAACATAACCACCTCCGGCTGCAGCTGCGGCTGCATCTGCGGCTGCATCTGCGGCTGCACGTCCAGCATGACCTCCGGCACCAAAGCCACCTCCACCACCACCATGTCGTCGCCGTCTTTTTTTCGTATCATTAGAATCACTACAAGCAAAGATAATCATAGAAAAAATAGACATAGACACTACAATCATGCATAGCATGAACACGATATGTGAGCCTTCATACTTGGGAATAAATCCTCCTCTTTCGCCAATGTCAAGACTTATCAACCGAGCCATGACAGTAGCTATTGGTTTAGTTGAGTTTAGTGTACTTTATTGCATGCATGTGGTTTCAATTTATGCATAAGAAGTTTGACCTGGTCAAATCAATTGTGTGGGCAAGATGCAAGATAGACTTGAATGCAGTAAGGAAAATGTTATGGAAACTCCAATCTTGTATGGACTTCATTCTACACACGACAAGTCATACGTATTATCCAATATACAAATTAATTCAATATTTTTCGTTTAATTATATGTTCATTATCAATTATTATTATTATTATTATTATTATTATTATTATTATTATTATTATTATTATTATTATTTTTTTTTATTTTTTTTTTTAAGGCAACAATAAATATAAAACCTAAAACGGGCAAAAGATTACTATACGTAAAAAGAAAGGACCCAAATATACACAAAATACAAGTCGATACTTATACTAAATTCACACACAAAAAACTATGAAACACTGACTTAGGTGTTGTTTGTTTATTCAGAGGCTCTGAATCTAAATCAGAACTGATGACGTATAGTCCGTATTCGGGTCATAAACCCGACCAATAACGCTACTAGCAACTGAGCCCAGTACGAATGGGCTAACCCGGTAACGGTTTGGGCTCACGAAGGCCCAAACCCAAAGTTATTTACGATTTCGGATATCGGATATCTCATATTTATGAGATATGCATTAATTGACCGACTTAGGCGGGATACGCCGAAGGTTGGGGAACACGAAACCAACAAGGATTTCGTGTGTATATAAGGGGCATCTCGGCCCTCATTAAAGGTACGATCTAAAACCCTAACTCTCCACTAAACCCTAAAAACCGATTACTTACTCTCACGCCGGAGGATAATCGTGGGAGACAATCCCACGATAAGCCTAACGGTGTTTTCTGTTTACTTAGTGCGCAGGTCTCAAGCATCAAGGTCTAATTGATACGAGAACCGGAGTCCAAATAAGGAAAGCCCAACTTTTGTATCAACAAGTGGCGCCATCCGTGGGACCAATCACTAAGAACTAGAATGACAAAGCACGGAAACCTAAGCCAGCGATCGCATAGTGACTTACAAGGGAAAAAGCAGCAAAGTGGATCAGCCTCTAAGCAGGCTTCTGGAACAACCAGTGCGACCAGAAACCAAGGGTCAGGCCCAGATCTGGTCTTCACGACAGTGGAACCACTCACGGGGACAACCCATGCCACTACAACAACCACCAGCGTAGAAGATCCACTGCGCACCCTTTTTACCACTCCCCACCAATCGGTGCCAGAAAAGGACCTCATAAAAACGCCAGGCGCGCCTCTCCGAAACAGGGGTCCAGATGTGGAAACAGACACCCTCGCGCTAGAAGGAGTCGAGCCTGAACTAGCGCCAAGTGACTTCGTGTCTCAAAACTACGAAACATTGGCTGCCCTCATGCAAGAGGAGGCGAAAAAGAGGTCGAGTCAGAGCCTGCAGCACCGACTAAACTTCGACACGGAGTATGAGACATCCCCATCGCGTCATCAGAGGGAGAGGCGCGGGAAGGATAGCCGCCGGCCCCCAGTGTTTACCATGATCGGGAGGAGAGTTGAGAACGACGAAGTAGCTGACCTGCAGTATCTGGAAGAACACGAGGAGGACGGACGGCGTACCAATGTCCACGCTAGGCTTGGTAGCCGCAGGGTCCATGACAGACTTGGACGACAACACTCCCCAAGTGAAAGCCCTTCAAGCTCGGATTCCGAGGACAGTCGGCGCAAGCGCCAAAAGAGGGGAGGCTCGTCCTCTGGTGATTCCTCGGACAACGAGGACAGCGAAACAGGACACTGGAAGTCCAGGGGAAGATATCGCGACCAGGAGGAGGAAGATATGTCTCTTCCATGGCGCCGCCAAAAGGTGGATGCGTTTGAGGAAAACTAGAAGGGGGGGTTGAATAGTTTTACCAATTAAAACTTCCTTTTAAACTATTTAGATCGACTTATGTCAATCTATTTGGTTGTGTGTGTTGGATGTTGATAAACAAGCATATAAAGATATGTAATGAAAAGACAAGAGTAAGAAGCACAAAACCACAACGCGAGTATTTATAGTGGTTCGGCTACAAGGACACCTTCCTTGCCCTACTCCACTCCCCGAGTCACCTACTCGAGAGTTTGTAATCACTACACCAATCTCCTTATGGCGGAGAAGCCTTCACAACGTCGTTTAACCTTTTTCCGGTACAAAGCTAAATACCGAGTTCTTTCACACCAAGGTGAACCACACCTAACACAACGTCGCCTACCCTTTATACGGTGCTAGGCTAACCACCGAGTTCTTTCACACCTTAGGTGAACTACACCTTCACAACGTCGCCTACCCTTTATTAGGTACTAGGCTAAGTACCTAGTTCCATTGCAATGGAGGAACTACTACCACACTACACCAACGACTAATCCCAAAGGAGATCTACTCCTTTACAACATCATCAAGGACATCAATATCCTTGGATCTAATCCTAGTCTATCTAGTACATCGAAACACACCATATCGAATGTACATCTAAGGCACCTTTCACTAATGCCTTTGATTAGATCTACAAGACACCTTTCACTAATGTCTTTGATTAGATCTACAAGACACCTTTCACTAATGTCTTGTGTCTTCACTTCTAAGCACCTTTCACTAATGCTTCTTGTCTTGACTTCTAAGCACCTACCACAAGTGCTTATCCTATAGACGATAGATACCCTTCACTAATATCTTCGTCTTGACACTTGAGACATCTTTCACTAATGTCTTTAACACTACGCTTCTTTGAAGAAAGAAAGAGATCATCAACAAGAGGACTTCAATAGCCTTGATGATGAGGAAGCTTGGCAACTCATGGACTTGAGCTTGCTCGACTTCAAAGGTGGTGATCTTCCCTTTAAGAGGAACCTAAAAGATCACACAAAAACAAAACTACAAACATAGATCTCTTGGATCTAAGGTTAGTGAGATTTAACTCAGGAGAGAAAGTATGTTGGAGAGGGGTGAGATATAATGAAGAAATGGCTCACTATTTATAGAGGAAAAACCTACTGTTTCCCCGGATCCCACGGATCCCTTCCACTTGGGATCCGGCTAGCACAAAGCTAGGGATCCGTGGTCCGCTCCTCTTTGCCCATGGGTATTTTTGGTTATGGGTCATGGGTCATGGGTTGATCTATGGTTTTCTTTCTAGATACAATGTACTTGGTTAAGTGGTATATATAAAACTATGGGTTATGGGTCAAAACCATTTGCTAGTATTTACCCTTTTTGTATATACTTGTATTTACCCAATTTAGCATACACTTAGTTTTTACCCATTTTGGTATACTTAGTTTAAGTATATGTTTAACCCAATATGTAAACACTAGTTGTTGTACATATGTATCTAAGTCATAAAATCACTTATACTAGTTTTAGTGTTTTATGTGAAAGCGTAAGTGTGTTATAAAACTATTAGTTCAAACCATTTACGTGTTTTATTTGTTTCCTTAAAATGATCTTACTTTTGTTATCGACAAAACATTAGAAGATCGTAAAATATAAATAAACGTTTTTACGGCTTATTTGTATTAACAATCTCCCCCTTTTTGTTGATGACAAAACATAAGATTATTTTAAGAAAAAGCTAAAATTCGTAAACGTTTGAATTTGTAGTTTTTACTTTCTTCTCCCCCTTTTTGTCGAAACAAAAAGTGTTTGAAGAAAAGCAACACATCGTTTTTTTTTAAGAAAAAAAATGTGAAAGAAAAATAAAAGAAGAAATAAAGAGCAAGTAACGGGAATAGATCTTGTCTTTGCTCCCCCTTGACGAGTCCAACCTTAAGTAAGGGCGTCAAGAAACTAATTCTAATCTAGTTCATTTGCAACTAACTTATGCAAAAGATTACGTCGATGTGACGGGCGTGCTCCCCCTAGATGATTGCAATATTTGCAACGGGAAGTCATGAAATTTAAATCAAATATTGAAAGTAATTATGCAATGTATTGTTTTGACACCAAGCTCCCCCTAGCTTTAGGATGTCAAATACTTTATGTGTTAATTGAATAACTGCAAAACAAGGGTTAGAAAACAAGTATAATTCACAATTTTCTGCAAATGTGAAAAAAAAATATTCTGACTTCACGGATCCCACGGTTACCTCCTAGTAGGGATCCGTCTATGCAATACTGAGGGATCCGTCTGCCTGATGACTAAAAACAGCAAAGGTGATATAACAAATAATGTTATCACATAAATGAGATATGAATACATATTCTCCGAAAAATAACAAGTAGCATGTAATTCCATTTAATAAAACAAGAGTTATGATATACATGACTCTAAAAATAAGAAAATAGACAATACATGACTAGGAATTTCTAGGTTATCTAACGCTTGATGCTAGGACACCACTAAAATCTTCTAGCTCAAGTTTTGTTTAGGTTTGATCTCGTCGAAACGTTCGAGGAGATGATAGAACATGAAACGTTGGTCTTCTCGTACTTCATGTATCAAACTTTCAACATGTTGACAATGATAGCAATCTTTGTCATGGCTAGGTAGTGGTGGTGGAGGAAATAAAATGGCTTGATGCGAAGGATCAAGTGAGGCGGCTTGCGGAGCTTCAAACGATGGCGGGATTGGTGGAGGTGCATTTGAGAATGCCTCGACCAAGAATGATGGTGGTGGTAAGGAAGTGTCAACTTCCATAAGGTCGGGTGGTTGACTTTGATGATTTCTCATAATCCAAATAGGATTATATGATGGAGACGGCGAAAAGGAAGCCGGAGCAAGTGTTGACTCAACACCTTGATTTTGAATCATTATTCCTCCTAATGAAGAGAATGTTGTCGGCGGAAGCGGATGAGACGGCCTAGGTGGCAAGTCCTCTAAATTGTAGAGGTGTGGTGATGATTGTGGGGATGTAAATGAGATAGCTCTAGGAGCCAATGGTGATGGTTTAGTGGAGATGATATTGTTTGGCCTAGGAGGTATGGTGGTGTTTGGCATTGGTAGTTTTGTGGATACTATCCTTTTAGGAATTGGTTTGATTGGAAGAGGGAGGATCCTATCATTTGTTGGCTTGACCGGAGATGTTTCGGTTGAAGAGATTTCGTGTATCACACGGGCCCTTTTCGTGGGTGGTTCTTTGGTGGATAACTTACTACTTCGGGGTTTTCTCATGATGAAATGATTTCAAGAGCTGAAAGTTAGAGTGAGAGTGATGACTATGGAGGTCCTAACAAGGTGGTTTATAAACTAAGAGTTTTGGCAAGTGCATTTAAGCTTTAAGCCATTTAGGATTCATTGGAATGTGATGATTGACATGCACAAAAGTCAACTTCAGAGGATGGACTGATCTAGGAACTCATTTAAGATGAGATGGAGTGTTTGAGTTAGGAAGATGAGTTGAAATGATTGTTTTAGCAAGACTTGACCTATACTGTCATCCGGATCCCACGGTTCCTTTCTCATAGGGATCCGTATAGGCTAATCCTAGGGATCCGGCTATCAGCAGCTATGAAAAAGTGGAAATGATGTTTCTAAGATCTAAGACCTATAATGTCTTGAGTGTTTCAGTCTTCCTAAGTGTCTTAAATGAAGGGGTGCTTAAGTACTTGAAAGTGAGTGATGTAACTAATGATTGTCTTTTATGGAAGGATTTGGAACTTTCATGAGTACCAATGAGTGTTCAAGGATGACACTAAAGATGAGAGTGTTTAATTGAAGCTAAGTGATCCTAGAGATCAGGTGGTGACTTAGGATTGTGTTTTGGAAAATATCCTAATGGTTTTGAGATGGAGAAAAGAATTTGATCAACTTTGATCAATTTTGAGGTGAGGTTGATTAATGATCAATATTGTCATAATCGAAAGATTTCTATCCTAGTTGTGAGGGATCAAGTAAAAAATGAAATGTGAGTTTTGAGAGCGAAAGAGTGATGGATTAACACAAAGTGATAGATCTATGAATATCTTAGAGTGTGTTCTATGTGAGTTGGAATGAGTAGGAAAGATCAACCTATCTTGATAAAGTCTTAATCTACCTTAAGACACTATGTTTAGCTTAGTGTGAGGTGTTCTAAGGATGTGTTTGACATATAATGCTTGCAATTGCATTTTCTGTTTTCCCGGATCCCACGGTTCCCTAGATGTAGGGATCCGTTTAGTACAACATTTGGGATCCGTCTATCTGCTAGACAGAACCTTTACTAAAGGTATGCAATGATCTTTGACAATGCATTATATTCCAAGTTTTGTTTAAAGGAGTTCTAAAACTAGGATATCAAATGTAAGATGTTTTATTTCATGAAAGAGATAGGATTACATTGATAAATAATGAGTAGAGTAGAATTGATCCTATTTGACTATTCTAGGTTCGTTGAGTGTCTTCACTAGGAGGATCATTATGTGATTAATGGGTATTGGTGGAATCATGAATGAAGAAAGTCTTCATGAGAGATATGTTTAGCGGTTCCATCATCTTGTTCACAAGTACGTACAACGGACTTTGAAATTGAGGATGGAAGTGCATAACATTGTGATAGAGGCGTGTCAAGAACATTCCATAAGGGATGAGTTTATTCTTGGAGCCTTGAAGATTTGCAATTCGCCTTGCGAAGAAGTAGGCCAGATTGTATGGTTGTTGTGTTAGCAAACAGTACAACATGTGAGCACAACAAGCGGGAAGAATATCTCGATTTCCCCTAAGACTCCAAACATTTTCACGTAGAATGAGAGCGACAGGCTTGTACTCTTCTCGGATATCCCGTGTATGGATAATGTTTGGATTGGAGTAATATGGTCGAGGTTTGCATATCATGCGCGTTAAATCTTCCGGAGAGGGTATGTGTGAACAATATGGACTATTTTCTTCATGAAAGTTGAAGAGAGAATCAAGAGACCAATCTTCGGTGAAGGCACATTGTCCATGGATTGGAATTCGGAGGATGTGAGCAAGATGCCCAAGGCTTAAAGTGAATTTTTGGTTTTTGATATAAAACCAAAGAGATAGAGAGCGATCCTCGTTACGAACGAGTTCGACTTGACGGAAGAACTCCATTATGAACCTTGGACATATCTTCTCGTTGATTTCAAGAATACATTCTAGTCCTATGGCTCGGAAGGAGGTATTGATACCTTCTTCGAATTGTAGAGAGGTGTCTACAATACGTCCTTCATGGAAGTGACGGTTTTCGAGATTATTGAACCCACGGACATGATTGCCAGGTGTGTTGGGCTCAAGGGAGATGTTCGGGGTGTAGACGCTAGTGAGTGAAAAATCAAACTCGTATTCATGCGTCATAGTTGAACCTATAGAGGTGAAGGGTTAAAAGGAGGTGATGTTTATGATCAACCTACAAAAATCTAATGTTTTTACTAGATTTTATTAACAATGGTGTTTAACACTTAACTAACTCATGGTTTTGAAATTCTAGTGGATTATTACTTATAGAAATATAGTGGTTTTTAATCTTGCAAGAAAACTGTTTTCCAGTAGGACGGATCCCACGGTTCCTTTACAAAAGGGATCCGGCTAGTATATCTTCCGGGATCCGTGGGTCTGTAGTAACAGAAACAGATTTGATAAAAACATAGGTTTTACAGTTTTTATACCACGAAATATGTTTTATCCTACATTTTCTTTTAGCATGCATACGTGACTTCTAATGTATCACGAAGCAATATAACACATATAAAACAAAAGAAATGATAAACACATTATGATAAGAATAATATAGATAAACTAGTTTATTAATAATATTGCATTTCAATACTTAGGATGATACAAAGGATTGGGTATATAACCCTAATATAGATCAACAACACAAAGTAAATGTCTCCATATGTGAACTTCATCATAGGGAACACAAGTGCGATGAGTGTTAGGGCGATGAGCACGAGTGCGATGTAAACCATGTTGATGACGGATCTTCTTGGTTTCGGATGAAATGAGGAGGAAGATGAAGTTTTTTAAATGAGAGGGAATTTTTGAAATTGGAAAATTTGAAAAAGTGAAGGTTTGATTTAGAAGGGTCGACGGTGGGAGTATAAATAGGGGAATTTTTGAAATACGTGTTTTGTTTTATTATTGGATTTAAGAAGAAATAAAACATAAGTTATATATACAAGAAATATAACACGTATGTGAGAAAAAGGCTTCCTAATGAAGCTACATGTAAATCATGTGTAAACACAAAAATCTACTCAAATAAATTCCTAATAAATATCACTTATTTACTAAATTAATATCATTTAGATATAAGTGGAAAGTCATACCTCGAGTGCACTTAGGAATGTCTTTACAAATGACAAATGTCACTTAGACAATTCCCGCTCCTTTGCATTTAAGATACCTTCTTAAGGAAGGTATTCTTGTTACCAAGCGTCTCCTAAAGCTTGGTGGGTATGAGCTTTGACTAATCAATATCACAAAGAAGATTAGTGCAATTAAATGAAAAGATATATAAAAAAAATGTTGTTATCAGCTCAACATCCAAACATATAGTTTTTGAAAAACATGGTGTTTGTTTTTATGAAAAACCTTCTTTGTAGTTTTCAATTAACTATGGATCGTATCAAGTTTTTAAAGTACAATATACTTCAAGAAACTTGGTAACGAAGCTCTGATACCAATTGTGGAAAACTAGAAGGGGGGGGGGGTTGAATAGTTTTACCAATTAAAACTTCCTTTTAAACTATTTAGATCGACTTATGTCAATCTATTTGGTTGTGTGTGTTGGATGTTGATAAACAAGCATATAAAGATATGTAATGAAAAGACAAGAGTAAGAAGCACAAAACCACAACGCGAGTATTTATAGTGGTTCGGCTACAAGGACACCTTCCTTGCCCTACTCCACTCCCCGAGTCACCTACTCGAGAGTTTGTAATCACTACACCAATCTCTTTATGGCGGAGAAGCCTTCACAACGTCGCTTAACCTTTTTCCGGTACAAAGCTAAATACCGAGTTCTTTCACACCAAGGTGAACCACACCTAACACAACGTCGCCTACCCTTTATACGGTGCTAGGCTAACCACCGAGTTCTTTCACACCTTAGGTGAACTACACCTTCACAACGTCGCCTACCCTTTATTAGGTATTAGGCTAAGTACCTAGTTCCATTGCAATGGAGGAACTACTACCACACTACACCAACGACTAATCCCAAAGGAGATCTTCTCCTTTACAACATCATCAAGGACATCAATATCCTTGGATCTAATCCTAGTCTATCTAGTACATCGAAACACACCATATCGAATGTACATCTAAGGCACCTTTCACTAATGCCTTTGATTAGATCTACAAGACACCTTTCACTAATGTCTTTGATTAGATCTACAAGACACCTTTCACTAATGTCTTGTGTCTTCACTTCTAAGCACCTTTCACTAATGCTTCTTGTCTTGACTTCTAAGCACCTACCACAAGTGCTTATCCTATAGATGATAGATACCCTTCACTAATATCTTCGTCTTGACACTTGAGACATCTTTCACTAATGTCTTTAACACTACGCTTCTTTGAAGAAAGAAAGAGATCATCAACAAGAGGACTTCAATAGCCTTGATGATGAGGAAGCTTGGCAACTCATGGACTTGAGCTTGCTCGACTTCAAAGGTGGTGATCTTCCCTTTAAGAGGAACCTAAAAGATCACACAAAAACAAAACTACAAACATAGATCTCTTGGATCTAAGGTTAGTGAGATTTAACTCAGGGGAGAAAGTATGTTGGAGAGGGGTGAGATATAATGAAGAAATGGCTCACTATTTATAGAGGAAAAACCTACTGTTTCCCCGGATCCCACGGATCCCTTCCACTTGGGATCCGGCTAGCACAAAGCTAGGGATCCGTGGTCCGCTCCTCTTTGCCCATGGGTATTTTTGGTTATGGGTCATGGGTTGATCCATGGTTTTCTTTCTAGATACAATGTACTTGGTTAAGTGGTATATATAAAACTATGGGTTATGGGTCAAAACCATTTGCTAGTATTTACCCTTTTTGTATATACTTGTATTTACCCAATTTAGCATACACTTAGTTTTTACCCATTTTGGTATACTTAGTTTAAGTATATGTTTAACCCAATATGTAAACACTAGTTGTTGTACATATGTATCTAAGTCATAAAATCACTTATACTAGTTTTAGTGTTTTATGTGAAAGCGTAAGTGTGTTATAAAACTATTAGTTCAAACCATTTACGTGTTTTATTTGTTTCCTTAAAATGATCTTACTTTTGTTATCGACAAAACATTAGAAGATCGTAAAATATAAATAAACGTTTTTACGGCTTATTTGTATTAACAGCGTTCACTCGGCGCATCAGCGATTTCTCAGAAGATAAAAGAAGGCGCATGCCCGCCAATGTGAAAACCTACGATGGAACAGTGATCCGGACGATCACCTAAAATTTTTTGAATCAGCTGCTACCATCAAAAAATGGCCACAACCTGTGTGGTGCCACATGTTCAATTCCACATTAGTGGGAAATGCGCGAAACTGGTTCAGTAAGCTTCCACGCAGAAGCATTGATGGCTTTGAAGAGTTGCGGAAGGCGTTTCGCCTGAACTTCACTCAAAGGAAGAAGTGCGCCAAAAACCCTGTCGAACTTGCCAGGGTAAAACAGCACCAGGGGGAATCTACAAACGCTTATATGAAGCGCTACAAAGATGAGTGCATACATGTCAAGGCATGCCCCGAAATACTAAAGATCTCAGGGTTCATGAACGGGATCAATAACCCAGAACTCATCAAAAGGCTGAACGACAAGGTCCCCCAAACCTTTGATGAATTTATGAAACGCACAAGGTCCTTTATCCAAGGAGAAGCTGCCGCGGCGGACAGCAAGAAAGGCTACTCAAACTATAGGTCACAAGAACAGCCTAGGAGACAATCTATTGACCAGAGTAGCAACCGCAACAAGAACTACCGCGGCCAGGGGAGCGGACGAGATAATGACAAATATACCCCGCTAACAAAAACTCCAAAGGAGATATTCGCGACGGAAGGTGCGAACTTCCCGAGACCCCCACCAATGCGCACCCCAGAAGAGCGGGGCGTGAGGAACGGATACTGCGACTATCATGGACAGAAGGGCCACACCACCAATGAGTGTGTCCAATTACGCCAACTAATTGATAAACTTGTAAAAGAAGGCAGAAAGATAAACAAAAGACTGGGAACAAAAAAGAAGCACCCAAAGATAAGGCTGATACCATTTACATGGTACAGTTATGGCAGCGAAAGACTAGGCAGAAGGTCAGCCAAAAGTTTTCCTGTGGAAGCGAAATTTCTTTCCCCACCTTGGCTGCGGACAACGCAGTGGTAGAACCGCTCACCATTGAAATTAATGCAGGGGGCCACGATATCCACCGCATGTATGTTGATGGAGGAGCATCTGCAGATATAATGTATGAACATTGTTTCAAGCGACTGCGACCTGAGATACGAAGTCAGTTAAGCCCGGCCATGACGTCGTTGACTGGTTTTACAGGAGAAAAGATATGGCCCATGGGACAAATGCGCCTACTAGTCAATGTTGGTAATAAGGAACACTCCACGACAACCTGGATGAACTTTATGGTGATCAAATCCCCTTCGCCATACAATGGCATTATTGGAAGGCCAGGCATATCAGCGATACGCGCGGTACTGTCTACAGCACATGGGATGCTCAAGTTCCCGGTGGAGGGGGCATTGTTACTCTCTACAATACCACCGTCCCACCTGGAGAATGTAACACGATTACATGTGAGACGGCACATATTCTAGAACAGCGCGCAACTAAAGTATCAAACCTGAGAGTCGCAATTCATCCTGATTACCCCGAGCAAGAAGTATCGATCGGGGGATCAATGTCTGATAACGGCAGGCAGCCGTCTGCGCACTCTTGCAAAAGAATATGGATATCTTTGCGTGGGAACCAAAGCACATGACTGGTGTGCCACGCTCGATTACAGAACACAAGTTGAGAATCCGACAAGGATACTCCCCAGTACGACAGAAGAAGCGCGACCAGTCTCTAGAGCGCCTAAAAGCCATTCTGGAGGAAGTACACAAACTTGTGGATGCAGGTATCATGCGAGAAGTATACTACTATGACTGGCTTTCCAACCCAGAGATGGTCAAGAAGAGCGATGGTAGTTGGCGGATGTGCGTGGACTTCACGGATCTCAACAAAGCATGTCCACAAGACTGCTACCCACTACCAGAGATAGATTGGAAGGTAGAATCTTTGTACGGATACCCACTTAAATGTTTCTTAGACGCATATAAAGGGTACCACCAAATCCAAATGGCTAAAGAAGATGAGGAAAAAATGGCCTTCCATACAAGCCAAGGGGTCTATTGTTATACAAAGATGCCCTTCGGCTTGAAGAATGCAGGCGCTACTTACCAGCGATTGGTAGATAATGCATTTGACAAACAGGTGGGCCGCAACCTCAAAGTTTATGTTGACGACCTTGTCATAAAAAGCCATACTGAGGACAAATTAGTGCGCGACATTGAGGAAACATTTAAGACTCTACGAGAGATTAACATGAAGTTAAATCCTAAGAAATGCACCTTTGGCGCTACAGAAGGCATGTTCCTTGGATATTTGATAGAGCCCGATGGCATTAAACCATGTCCAGAAAAAACGAAGGCTGTCATCCAACTTCCTTCACCGCGCACGTTGAAGGAAGTCCAGTCTCTGAATGGCAAATTAGCCGGTTTGAACAGATTCTTGTCCAAATCAGCAGATAAGTCACTCCCCCTCTTCAAAACGCTCAAGAAGTGTATAAAAATG
The DNA here is from genome assembly GCA_019973895.1 of Chrysanthemum seticuspe. Lineage (NCBI taxonomy): Eukaryota > Viridiplantae > Streptophyta > Magnoliopsida > Asterales > Asteraceae > Chrysanthemum > Chrysanthemum seticuspe. The sequence continues at coordinate 314,967,137 of BPTQ01000009.1, forward strand.
GAGACTTTCGCTGGACTACGGAAGCAGAAGAAGATTTTATACAGCTTAAACAACACCTAGCAGCGCTCCCCACACTAGTCACGCCCCGCCCAGGGGAAGAATTATTTATGTACTTATCTGCGACTCATGGAGCAGTCAGCGCGGTGCTACTGACGGATAGGAATTCAGTACAAACATCGGTATATTTTGTAAGCAAAGCACTCAAGAAAACGGAGATTAACTATAGCACAATGGAGAAGTTGGTCCTAGCATTAGTATTCGCCACCAAACGGCTGCGCAGGTACTTCCAGACGCACCCAATAGTGGTGATCACAGACCAACCTATCAAGCAAATCATCTCCAAAATCGACGCATCGGGACGACTACAGAAGTGGAGCGTATTGCTAGGTGAGCATAACATCTCCTACAAACCATGTACTGCGGTTAAGGGGCAGATACTAGCAGACTTTATCATAAAAAAACCAGACATTGATGATGCACCTTCCGAAAGCAAGATGGAACTACAAGAACCATGGATCCTATTCACGGATGGATCTTCATGCGTGGATGGGTCAGGCGCAGGCCTTATCCTCACGAGTCCAGAGGGAATTGAATTCACTTACGCACTACGTTTTGAATTCACAACAACAAACAACGAGGCAGAGTATGAAGCCCTGATTGCTGGACTGCGCATTGCAGCTCGAATCGGCATACGCAACCTAGAAGCAAATGTGGATTCCCGTTTGGTAGCCAACCATGTGTTGGGCGAGTATGTGGCTAAAGAGGAAAACATGATTCAATACCTCGACAAGACCAAGTCCCTAATGCATGGCTTTGACAGGTTTACCATCAAACAAGTTCCTAGAGGGGAAAATAGAAAGGCGGATGCACTGAGCAGGATTGCATCCACAAGCTTTGCACACCTATCAAAACAAGTATTGGTGGAAACTCTGAAGAGCAAGTCTATCTCGGAGATGGAGATATCTACGGTGATAGAGGAACAAGGTCCTACATGGATGACTCCAGTCGTCGAGTTTATAAGCATGGGCGTATTGCCCTAAGAGAAGAAGGACGCCCGACGAGTACGACGCACATCACAGAGGTTTGAACTTTGGGACGGTATACTATATCGGCATTCATTTCTACAACTGATAAGGTTTTAAAAGGTACCATTTTGAGGGGTCGTTTAAGTCCTTATTTGATCACTTTTGTATCCGTTATTGCTTAATATCGTTCCTTTTCACTTTTTAGGTCTCTTGGAGGCAAAATGCTGGAATGGCACTTATTTGGACGAAAAGGCGCGAATATATGAAGAAAATGGCCAAAGTCAGAATCGAGACACTCAAAGCCGCTGAAAACAGAAGGCGACGGCGTCAGGTGTTAATTGCGACGCCGTCAGAGGATTTTTTGTGACGATACAGTAGCCAAATACCCTATTTTCAAGTGACGACGTCGGGCTTTAAAAGAGTAGGCCGTTGCTACTCAGACGGCCTAGATGCAACCCAGACGACGTCAGAAGCTGAAGAGGACGGCGTCACGGACATAAGGTGACGCCGTCGCAAGGTTAACGTGGCCAAGACGAAACCCTAATGACGGCGACACGACGGCGTCACGAAACATAAGGTGACGCCGTCGCATATGTAATCTTATATATAGAATCCGAATTTTTCAGTTTTAGGGAGAGTCTTTTGGAGTGAAAACCTAAAACCGAACCTAAGGTGTCTTGTACAGTATTTTAGGGTTTTAAACCCTATCTTACATCAAGATAAGTATTTACTTCATTAATTCAATTATGTCTTTGATTATTTGTGTGTATGCTTGCATGTTCTCCATGTCCGGCTAATTTATTTGTGTGTTTGCTTAGGAAGTATGAAACTTAATTATTGAATATTGATTGGTTGTTTCTTATCTTAGTTAATTAATGATCTAGTAATGCGATAGGTCATTCGTTGTGTACTTAATGCTTGATTCATCTTTGTGAACCTTAGAATATGATTACCTGAGTAGTTGTAGGCTAAATTATCCAAAGAGTGCCTTAGAGTAAGAGTTTATCATCCCTAGTGGGTTTTGTAGACGAGACCCTTTGATAAGCTCAAAGAGTTAGGGAGAAACGCATACCCTACAACTTTAGACAAACAACGCAACTAAGCATAAGGACGTGACAACTCAACCATCAATAGGAGATAATTAAGGAGTAGTATAACCTAAGTAAACACATCTTTAAACTATCATACGAGCACACATTAATTAGACATAGACTCCCACAACCTTAGTTTAGATAATTAGATAATAGTAGAGTAATCGGTAGAAATACCAACCCCCCAAATCCAATACCCGAGATTCGTACCTTTCCATTTCATAAAATATAAAAATACAAAAATAATCTTCCTCAACCTTAACCTTAGCGTAGTAACTTCTTACTAGCATTCCTATTCCCCTATTGAACGATATCAATACCCGTGGCTTACCCTAATTACTACACTACAACGATTAGGTTCACTGCCTAGGGTGTTATAAAACTTGCTCGAAGAAAAGGAAGTTTCCTTGACCCCGAACGACGCGTGTAGCGTTATCAAGTTTTTGGCGCCGCTGCCGGGGAATAGAATAGCTAGTTAGTAGTCCACCTCGTTTAGGTTCTTTGCTTGATTCCTATCAAGTAAATTTTTCTCATTTTTTATCTTTCTCTTAGTCTATCCCCCTTCTTCGTGACCTTTGTTCGTAACACCCATCACTTTTCATCATGGAGGATGATAACCAACCACCACTCATCAACCCACCGCCAAATGACCCGCCAATAGCCCGTACTCTTGGTGAATACTCAAGACCAAGCCACCTAGGCTATAGGAACACCATTGAGCTTCCCGACCAAGCCCAAATTACGGCCCTGCGATCCGACACCATCCGGTTGGTGCAAAACGGATGTGCATTCCATGGACTTCGTTCCGAAGATCCAAATCAGCATCTGAGGGATTTCCTCAAAATTGTCGATTCCATCGACCTTGATGCTACTACTCGGGAGACCACGCACCTGCGTTTCTTCCAATTCTCTCTACGGGACCAAGCTAGTAATTGGCTTGAGCGACTTCCCGCCGGCTCCATCTTAAGTTGGGATGATCTTACCTCTCGCTTCCTTGCTCAATTTTTCCCACCGGGGAGAACCACTAAGCTTAGGAATGACATCTTGATGTTCCAACAACGTCAAGGTGAATCTCTCTACGAAGCATGGACTCGATTCAAGGACTTACTTCATAAAGTCCCTCATCACGGCATTGATCTTTGGCTCCAAGTCCAAATCTTTTATGATCATGTCAACTTCCCCACTAAGCGATCCATTGACCAAGCGGCCGGTGGAAAACTTAGTGATCTCACCGCGGAAGAATCATGGGGTATGATAGAGGACCTCGCCCTCTATGACAACGAAATTTGGGATGACCCCCGTGAGCTGCCCAAAACCGTTAAGGCAATCTCCTTGCCTCCTTCCGACCGTAGGATGATCGAACTTGAAGATCAAGTTAAATTCCTAATGAGCTCCTACGAAAATCCTAAATCTTCACACCATGTGAACAAAGTTTCTTCCTTGTGTGAGCCATTTTGTGATCCTCATAACACGCGCACTAGCACTCGATCCCCCGAACATGCTTCCGTTGACTACGCATCCTCACGTATTAATGGAACGGGAGGAAGATTCCCTACAATACCCGGACCTAGGAATTTCAATGAAACCCGAGAGGCATGGAAAGGCAAGCCCGACTTCTACTGGGGACAAACCAAAGAATTCACCTCCAATGATTTCTCATGGCCCCCACCTAACGGTCCTAACCAACAAAACGTCGAAGGGATGTTGCAAAACCTAGTTGCATCCCAAGAAACCCAAATGGCTAAGCTCTCGGACCGCTTTAACCATCAACAAGCCGAGATGGATAGGAAAATAGACAACCTTTTAAAAGCCATAACTAATAGTGATAAGAAGGTTAGTGCTATCTCAACTCCCGAGCCTTCAGGTATAGAGATTAAGGATCCAAGCAAGCTAACTAAGCATGTCCAATTCGTCAATACCATCGCCTTAGTTAAACCTAATGGAACAAATGACGAAGAGGACCATACACTTGTGGATGATGAAACACCCGAGGAAGTAGATGAAGTAGACATTGACTATTTCAACAAATTTCCTACGGAAGAAGAACTATCTCGCCACCCTCACTTAGTGCGTGACCTCCGTCACATGTATGTTAGGAAAAGCCCTCGAATCAAGTTTGGGAACCCTTGGAATCTTAACATACCATGTTGCATAGGACACCTTTTTGTGGCAAAGGCCTACATTGATCGCAAGTCCCCAATCAACATAATGACTAGCACCTACTACAATTGGATATTGAAGAAGCCTATTCCAACTAGGCAAGACTGATTGGTCCCGAACCGTCAAGTTATCTCACGCAAGCTAGCCACTTGTGAATGACCAACCGTAAGAAACTCAAAACAGTTCACACACCAAATGCAATTTAGATCAGAGGAATACAGTGGATTCCTGGGTCTTTAAGTCCCACGGAGGATGAATTGGTGTTAAACAACTTCAGATGTCGAATAATCACTAAGGATAGTGATCAGAAAGGATTTTTAGATATTTATACCTAAAGAAAAGATTTATAAATTACAGGGGCTTAAATGCAAATTAAAGGAAATTAAAAAGTTAAAATATATTAAATAAATGCTATCACTATTTTTACAATGATGTTTTTGTGATTTATAAAATAAAATGACTTAAATAAACTATTTTAACTAAAATGTAAACTTAAATTATCTAAAAACGTGACTTAAAATGAAAACGTAAGTTATTTATAAAAATTACGCGAGTGCGCAAGCAAAAACGTAAAATTTATGAAATAAAAGTCCTACAAGTGTAAAAACAATTTTATTACGTACTATATGACAAAAGAAAATTTTAGAAAAAAGATTTATATTTTTTAGACTTTTATATTTTTTATTATGAATTAAATACTATTAAACACTAATAAAATGTTTAAAAATACTAAAAATATTGAGAAAAATCTGAAACTTTTTTATAAAATACTTTATAACATTACAAAGCTAAGAAAAATGCAAAACATGAAAAAGCTTATTGTAATAAGCTAGAAATAAGCTAAACTATACGTATAAGCTTAATTGACAAAAAGGGGTATATATTAAATTGTGTAAGAGATAACCAAGACAAGACCCAAGGGCAGATGGTTTCTGTGTGGTGTGTTGGAGCGTGGGAATGGTTTGGGCCAGCTGGGTACATAGATTGGATTTGGGATTATTAATAACCAAGGGTCCATTTGTTATAGTTTATAAACCACAAGGACCAATCATGTAATTCTGCCAATCATGAGGACTGAATTTTCCAATCTTCCAAAGTTAACATAAGGACCATTCCTGCCAAATAAGAATAGTACAAGGACCATTGATGATTATTTTCCATTTTTAAATGTCCAAGGACCATTTTGTCATTTTTAAAAGTTAAGGGACCAAAGTTGTAATTTTCTCAAAACTTCACTATAAGGACCAATTTTGTCATATATGAATAGTACAAGGTTTATTTTTGATAATTTTCCATTTTTAAATTCACCAAGGACTATTTTTGACATTTTTCAAAGTTCAGGGACTAAAGTTGTAAATTGTGATTTTTGAACTTTAAAGGGTTTGTTTTGACAACTTTTGAATCTCATGGACCTTAAATGACATTTTACAAGTTTTGATTTACCAGGGACTAATTTTGACAACTTTTGAAACTTGGGGGACTAAAACTGCCAATTATGCAAACTTGATACGTTTTTCATCTGATTTTGATATTTTTGCATTTAAAACACATAAAACACTTGTTTGTGATATTTTCATCATTTTGATGCGTTTCTGAGTGTTTTCAGATGTTTTTGCAGTCTAGATAGTACAAAAATGATGAGTATTTAGACACTCATCAATCCCCCACACTAAGATATTGCTAGTCCCTAGCAATGATTTATGAAAAGTTAATGGATTTTATCTCTTTACCAAAAGCCATTACTTCTGGAGTAGCCAATTGTTTTAGTTCAAGTAAGAACCTTGGTACAATGATAACCAAATGATTTTGAGCAAATCATAAGCTGTAAACGGATTTGATTTGTCTTACCAGAAGCCGTTTGCTTCTGGACTAGCCAACTCTTAGATAAAATTAGCCAATCCTTATGTGGGTTAGACATGGCGGACTGATTACCATTTGTTGTGTTTAGTACATAGTACTTCCACTAAAAAAAATTTTTATTTGGCCATTTTGGGGAAAAAGGGACTAAAAGGGTACATTTATGATCAAATTCGCCAGAATTTCCCCCCCACACTTAGAAATGAATATTGTCCTCAATATTCAAAGTACCGGCTGTTATGCCGAAACTTAGAACGTAAAAAGATAACATTACTAGCTAAGTGTAGAAACACAACAATTATTCTCTTTTTTAATATTTACAATTTTCAATCATTTTTAAGATATATATACAACATGTGGGGCATCTCCCCCACACTAGGGTGGTACACATGGGTGAAAACCCATGTTTAACTACTGTTTTTGATTACCGAGTCGCTAGCTTGACTCGACCCCGAATTAATTTGTTCATGGGAAAGTAAGTGGAAGAGACAATCTCCATCGGACTTTCATTCAAAATGTTTGTATAAACATTTAAGTACGTGAAAGTTCCACACCGATGAGATATACATAGAACCGGCTCATAATTGATAAATGAAAATGCCGGGGTCAAAGATAATGTCTTCATTCACGAAGGAGTGAAGAACAGGAGAAGCCGCGGGATAGGTGAAGAAGAGAAAGAAAGTCATGATAATAATCTTGACTAACTCATCATCATCAGAAGGGGAATTCATGATGGCATGAATTTCATCTTTTAAGCTCAATTGGTCTAGACATATCCCGAGTGTGTCTAGATCAAAGTAGAAGTCATCATACTCCGGTTGAGATATGATATGAGTGAGTTCACAGGAGAACTCCTCAAAGGAAAATGATTCATATTCAGGATTGATTTGACTGAGTTCACTGGGGAACTCCTCAAAAGTGAATGATTCATAATCGGGGAGAGAATTATGAGAATGAGAAGTGGTAATACCACTAATCTTCTCTCCCATATGATCAAAATGGAACGTTTGCAATTCGGGAATAGAATCATTGAACAAAAGTTCACTATCCTCAAAGGGGATAGGATATGAAGTAGGCTTTTCATTAAAAGCATCGATTCTAGAAATGAGAAGATTAACATTCAATAATGTAAGATGAAGAGCTTCGTCTTGGATTATTTCTTCAGCATTCTCTTCTCCTGAGCTGACAAGCTCAGAAGGTAATTCCCCCACATAACTTATGTCTCCACAAGATAAAGAATAGTCCTCATCAGAATCAGAGAACATCTCAATATGATCATTTTGGAAGACAAGAGGAGGAGGGATATCACACACATGGTCAAAGGTTCCCTGTGACTCTCTCGGGATTGGGACAAGGTCCTCAACACTAGACTTTATGAATTCGTCCGATTACTTTTCAGGAACAGTGTCAAGATGCTCATCCCCCATGCTCAGAGAGTGAGTGGGAATATCGGGTGTGATAACATCAGACTGAGGGAGTTGAGAAGGACTAGCATACATATGTTTTATACTTTCCATTTGTTCTTCTACTAGTAATTCCATCATAGTCTTTTCTCCCTGATTTTTCATGGAAGCAATTTCAACTGATGAACTTGATGAATCTTGATAAAATTGTAGGATATCAAGTGTATCCTCATCATCACTGTCATCAGGAATGAAACGGAATCGAGAGCTAGATTTGGCTGCTTTTTCTTTTGCAATTGATTCCCTAATAGATTTTTCAAAGGCAATCTGGGAATCTAATTTAGCAGTCCGCTCTTCAGCTAACAAAACTTCCATGGATTTTTGATTTGGATTATCTGGGGAGTGTTTACATTCCTTCAAATCTTTCACTAAATCCAAAAGATCAAGGAGAAGATTTTGAGGAAGTGGCTCAGGCTGAGGTGGTGCCTGATTCATTTGGTGCTGTAGAGGTTGGTCATGATATGAAGAGTCGTAATTGTTACAGGGAAATGGATTCCTTGTTTGACAATCAGAGCTAGAGTGAGGACCTCCACAATACTTACAACAGTAAAACTGATGTGGCTGTGAGCTATATGTGTTGTAGTCATAATTGTTATCAGGAACCTGCTCATAGACAAGCGTGTTTCCCGATTGACAATCAGAACTGGAGTGTGAAGCACCACAGTACTCACAACAGTAAAACTGCTGAGTCTCACAGTATGGTAGCTGATGGAATAAATCAGTTGTGTTATGGTAGGAATAGGGATCCTGGTTATAGACAGGCCCGTTTCCTGATTCCACCATGCTACAACTGGGGCAATTGCCACCATTATAAGGACCACCACACCATTGACAACCAAGAGGGTGAGGATAAGACATAGAAAGAATCAAATGGTTAGAGGGTAAAGGGATAAAGAATCAAAAAGGGTAAGAGGGTAAAGAGGAATATTTTTGGCATTTTTGAAAAACATGCTATAAAAACAAAGAGTGAAAATATTTTTGGTGTTGTTAACACTTTAGGAAAACTGTTAATGAACTTTTTGATTTTATGACAACTTTACAAAAAAAACTGTTTACAAAAAGTGGTATATGTGCAAGTACGGGTCTGAAAATGCTTAAAACACGCTTACAGCCTCCCCGGCAGCGGCGCCAAAATTTGATTGGTCCCGAACCGTCAAGTTATCTCACGCAAGCTAGCCACTTGTGAATGACCAACCGTAAGAAACTCAAAACAGTTCACACACCAAATGCAATTTAGATCAGAGGAATACAGTGGATTCCTGGGTCGTTAAGTCCCACGGAGGATGAATTGGTGTTAAACAACTTCAGATGTCGAATAATCACTAAGGATAGTGATCAGAAAGGATTTTTAGATATTTATACCTAAAGAAAAGATTTATAAATTACAGGGGCTTAAATGCAAATTAAAGGAAATTAAAAAGTTAAAATATATTAAATAAATGCTATCACTATTTTTACAATGATGTTTTTGTGATTTATAAAATAAAATGACTTAAATAAACTATTTTAACTAAAATGTAAACTTAAATTATCTAAAAACGTGACTTAAAATGAAAACGTAAGTTATTTATAAAAATTACGCGAGTGCGCAAGCAAAAACGTAAAATTTATGAAATAAAAGTCCTACAAGTGTAAAAACAATTTTATTACGTACTATATGACAAAAGAAAATTTTAGAAAAAAGATTTATATTTTTTAGACTTTTATATTTTTTATTATGAATTAAATACTATTAAACACTAATAAAATGTTTAAAAATACTAAAAATATTGAGAAAAATCTGAAACTTTTTTATAAAATACTTTATAACATTACAAAGCTAAGAAAAATGCAAAACATGAAAAAGCTTATTGTAATAAGCTAGAAATAAGCTAAACTATACGTATAAGCTTAATTGACAAAAGGGGTATATATTAAATTGTGTAAGAGATAACCAAGACAAGACCCAAGGGCAGATGGTTTCTGTGTGGTGTGTTGGAGCGTGGGAATGGTTTGGGCCAGCTGGGTACATGGATTGGATTTGGGATTATTAATAACCAAGGGTCCATTTGTTATAGTTTATAAACCACAAGGACCAATCATGTAATTCTGCCAATCATGAGGACTAAATTTTCCAATCTTCCAAAGTTAACATAAGGACCATTCCTGCCAAATAAGAATAGTACAAGGACCATTGATGATTATTTTCCATTTTTAAATGTCCAAGGACCATTTTTGTCATTTTTAAAAGTTAAGGGACCAAAGTTGTAATTTTCTCAAAACTTCACTATAAGGACCAATTTTGTCATATATGAATAGTACAAGGTTTATTTTTGATAATTTTCCATTTTTAAATTCACCAAGGACTATTTTTGACATTTTTCAAAGTTCAGGGACTAAAGTTGTAAATTGTGATTTTTGAACTTTAAAGGGTTTGTTTTGACAACTTTTGAATCTCATGGACCTTAAATGACATTTTACAAGTTTTGATTTACCAGGGACTAATTTTGACAACTTTTGAAACTTGGGGGACTAAAACTGCCAATTATGCAAACTTGATACGTTTTTCATCTGATTTTGATATTTTTGCATTTAAAACACATAAAACACTTGTTTGTGATATTTTCATCATTTTGATGCGTTTCTGAGTGTTTTCAGATGTTTTTGCAGTCTAGATAGTACAAAAATGATGAGTATTTAGACACTCATCAAAGACCCTAATGATCCTAATGTTAGTTGCAATTTTCTCGGAAGAATTAAGGGATTGCCCGTTTATGTAGGTAGTTTCACGTTTCCTACGGACTTCATAATTGTGGATGATATTAGCACGGCCATAGACCCTAGCTTGTCCCATGTTATTCTAGGAAAACCTTTCATAGAAAGCACCGGGATGACCTATAATCCCTCGTTAGGAGTAGTGCGATTCAAGAATGAGACCGATGACATAGCTTACCAAATGCCGTTTAAGATTGAGAAGTTTTCATCACTCTCTAATGATGAAAAGGAACTTAAACTGTCGGTCTACTATAGGAATGATGAGGATAGGGAGAAAGGTGTAGATTATGTTATGGCTAAGATTTTCGGATTCTATAAGGATTGCTTGAGCCTAGGACCGGAATATAGGACTGATTGGGGAGAGGATGAACTCTTAGAGAAGTGCATTATAGGGCACTTCTACAACATGGAATCCCCCATTAGAGATCGTCAAGGTGGCGGTAATGAAGTAACGTAGGAGCACGACTACGAGTCTAGCTACAAGACTCTTAAATAAAGAAAAGCGCTTCGTGAGAGGTAACCCATGCTTAATTGTTTGCTTATTAGTGTCATATATATTTTATTAATTGTTTATCCTCATGTTTAAATTTGTAAAAATGCTTTATTTTGTTTTTAACCTCGTCTTAATTGCATATAAAGGTATTTTACATAAGGGATAAGTGTAGGGAGGATTACACACGTTTTCAAAAGAAACGTAAACATGAGAATAACAATTAACTAAAAGATATTTATGTTTGTTTGTTCGAGTCAAATGCTTGTATCGAGTCATAATGGATGTTTTTGCAGAAATTTTTCCAGATTCTAAAGATGTAAATTTTCCAGAATTTTTTCCAGAAAATCGCAGACCAGTTTTTGTCAGGATAACCTGACGGCGTCAGGATTGAAACCTGACGGAATTAGGAAGGAGTAAAAACATCAGATTACTTTTTTCTCGTTTTCTGAGCTACTTATAAATTTTTGGAATTTTCCAGGTCTTAATTTTCTTAGAAATTCTGTAAACATCCATTCCACAAGCATTATATCCTAGTTTAAATCGAGTCTTATATATATTATTACCGCCGATTTTACGCGAAGGTTTCGTTTGTTTTCTTCAAGTGTGCAGGTTTAGTTTGTCAAGAAGAAGTTACATAAGATTGGAAGGAGCTTTTCACGCAATAATTCTTCTTGAAAAGGATTTAACCACCACTTTACACGGATCCTACCAAGCTAATCAGGGGAGTATTAGTTTCTTTCGTTTTTAATTACCTTCCATTATCATAACTTTGATACTTTCGGGGAACATTGGGGACAATGTTCAGTTTAAGTGTAGGGAGGGAAAATAAAACGGGAACTTTGAAACTATGCTTATCATTGATTATTTGCTTTGTCCAATTGCATTTGCGTAATAAACCATGAGAAAATGTCGGTTAGGGTAATTTTGGCACCAAATTTAAAATTTTTCATGACATATAGGAGTGGGCCATTAGTCTTAACAAAAGCGTCTCATGGATAGGAAGTTGCATGATTAGCACAAAAACCCTTTACCACCCAAATTCCACCCAAAATGTGAGGATCGCCCTTAGATTAGTAGGAATTAAAGCATTCATCTTCAATGCTTAGAGTGTGAACCGGTAGTATATTAGATTCTAGAACTTGTTTTGTGATGCATTCCGAGATCGCAAGTGAGGCTACACTTGTGTAGTTAGGAATAACTAAATGATAAGAGGCATTAGGATAAACCCTTGTTTGATACCCGTAATATAATTACTTCTTCCACATCGGTTGAGTAATTCCCCCACACCCTTTGCGTTGTACTCATCTTTAGTACACGATACCCCTAGTTAACCCCTCAGAGCCTATCCTTTTCGCGGTTCTCGTGATGTTTCGGTTTTTCCAAAATATCAATGAAGAGCATTGTTTACACCCCACCCCCAAATATACACCCAAATCGCCTTAGCCTACCTTGTATGCACTCACTTTTAGTGCATTATTGTTATCACCCTATACCCTTAGTTCAATTATCTAGTTGCTTGCATGAGTTGCTAAGTCGAGTCATATCCTTTGTATACAGTTTTGGGACGATTGGGATTCATGGGAAAAGTTAAAGTTTATGAAATGACGGGAAGGGAACGTTAAATTCAAATTCCCTTTGTTTGCGTAATAATGTACCCCAAGTGTTTTGATCTTTTCAAATTCGGGTCAAATTAGTGTTAGAGTAATAAAAACTCAAGTGTAGGGATGTGCCTATAAATCTCTATCATTTTGATGTTACTGTAGAGGATGGTAGAGTAAAAGTGTATGAAAAAAAAAAAAAAAAAATCGAAAAAAAAATAGAAAAAGAGAAAAAGAAAAAAAAATATATAGAGTGTAAAAAAAATAAAAAAAAAATTAAAAAAAAATACGGGCTACCATCCTACATCTATCCTTTAAATTTATGTTTGTTTATTTCCGTTACCTAGAGTTTTAGAGTGTCGAGTCTTGGCTTAGCAACGCCATTCTTCGTATGCATTTAACATAGAGATTTTTGACTTGCCACCACTAAATAGCCTATCCCACCAAACCCTTGTTTCCCTACCGTAAGCCTAACATTACAACCCTTTAAAAGACCTCTTTGATAGTCTTTCCTAGGTGCTTACGCCAAAGCGATGGATGTTTGATCTATTCTCAAGCCTATGGTAATCTATGTACTAGGACCGGTTAATGAGTGTTTATCTTCCATTTCCTATTTGTTATATTTCATATATACACCCGAGAGAGATGTGAGTATCCAAACACCCCATGTGAGGTGCTAGTATGTAATTTCCGTGCTTGTTATGACTTTTGCGAGGCTTATATGTGTTGTGGACCGTTTTGAATTAATGCTTCATGACCCCTAACTTATAAATTAATTAGCTAAAAGCACATTTGCTTGAGGACAAGCAAATAACAAGTGTAGGGATATTTGATAAGGTTTTAAAAGGTACCATTTTGAGGGGTCGTTTAAGTCCTTATTTGATCACTTTTGTATCCGTTATTGCTTAATATCGTTCCTTTTCACTTTTTAGGTCTCTTGAAGGCAAAATGCTGGAATGGCACTTATTTGGACGAAAAGGCGCGAATATATGAAGAAAATGGCCAAAGTCAGAATCGAGACACTCAAAGCCGCTGAAAACAGAAGGCGACGGCGTCAGGTGTTAATTGCGACGCCGTCGGAGGATTGTTTGTGACGATACAGTAGCCAAATACCCTATTTTCAAGTGACGACGTCGGGCTTTAAAAGAGTAGGCCGTTGCTACTCAGACGGCCTAGATGCAACCCAGACGACGTCAGAAGCTGAAGAGGACGGCGTCACGGACATAAGGTGACGCCGTCGCAAGGTTAACGTGGCCAAGACGAAACCCTAATGACGGCGACACGACGGCGTCACGAAACATAAGGTGACGCCGTCGCATATGTAATCTTATATATAGAATCCGAATTTTTCAGTTTTAGGGAGAGTCTTTTGGAGTGAAAACCTAAAACCGAACCTAAGGTGTCTTGTACAGTATTTTAGGGTTTTAAACCCTATCTTACATCAAGATAAGTATTTACTTCATTAATTCAATTATGTCTTTGATTATTTGTGTGTATGCTTGCATGTTCTCCATGTCCGGCTAATTTATTTGTGTGTTTGCTTAGGAAGTATGAAACTTAATTATTGAATATTGATTGGTTGTTTCTTATCTTAGTTAATTAATGATCTAGTAATGCGATAGGTCATTCGTTGTGTACTTAATGCTTGATTCATCTTTGTGAACCTTAGAATATGATTACCTGAGTAGTTGTAGGCTAAATTATCCAAAGAGTGCCTTAGAGTAAGAGTTTATCATCCCTAGTGGGTTTTGTAGACGAGACCCTTTGGTAAGCTCAAAGAGTTAGGGAGAAACGCATACCCTACAACTTTAGACACACAACGCAACTAAGAATAAGGACGTGACAACTCAACCATCAATAGGAGATAATTAAGGAGTAGTATAACCTAAGTAAACACATCTTTAAACTATCATACGAGCACACATTAATTAGACATAGACTCCCACAACCTTAGTTTAGATAATTAGATAATAGTAGAGTAATCGGTAGAAATACCAACCCCCCAAATCCAATACCCGAGATTCGTACCTTTCCATTTCATAAAATATAAAAATACAAAAATAATCTTCCTCAACCTTAACCTTAGCGTAGTAACTTCTTACTAGCATTCCTATTCCCCTATTGAACGATATCAATACCCGTGGCTTACCCTAATTACTACACTACAACGATTAGGTTCACTGCCTAGGGTGTTATAAAACTTGCTCGAAGAAAAGGAAGTTTCCTTGACCCCGAACGACGCGTGTAGCGTTATCAACAACCATGGCTTCGATGTGTTGGACCCCTTCAAGCAGATTACGTACTCCGAGAAATCCACGCTGGTTCATGTAGTATGCACTCAGGACCACGGTCCGTTGTGGCGCGCGCTTTACGGTCAGGATACTACTGGCCTACGATGCACCGTGACGAGCGGGACTTAATAAGAAAGTGTGGCGACTGCCAAGTTCACAGACCCATTCCACGCCAACCACAACAGGAGCTAACACCTATTACGTCGCCATGGCCATTCTATAAATGGGGTATCGACATTGCCGACCCCTTCCCTGTTGCAGCATGGGGATTGAAATTCCTTATAGTGGCTATAGACTATTTCACTAAGTGGATTGAAGCAAAGGCGGTCGCGACAATCACAGGAAATCAGGTAAAACGATTTGTTTGGGAAAATATCGTATGCCGTTTCGGATTACATGGGGAAATCATCTTGGACAACGGAAAACAATTATGTGACAACCCTTTCAAGGAATGGTGCGAAAAACTAAATATTGCACAGCACTTCGCGTCGGTTAAACACCCACAAACCAATGGTTTAGTCGAGCGTGCAAATCGAAGTCTGGGTGAAGGAATTAAAGCACGCTTAGACAAACACAAAGGGAGGTGGGTGGAGGAGTTATCGCATGTTTTGTGGGCGCACTGCACTTCAATCAAAGTTAGCACAGGGGACACCCCCTTTTCTCTTGTCTATGGGACAGAAGCCGTTATACCCGCCGAAATTGGGATGCCAACTATTCGTACTACCGAAGTTAATGTCACAACCAATGACGATGTACGGCGTATCGACTTGGACCTATTGGAAGAAAGGCGCGAACGCGCAGCTATATGCGAGGCGAGAGCTAAGTCAAAAAGGAAGGGATACTATGATGCTAAAGTTTGAAGCGTCTCATTCAGACCAGGCGACTTTGTATATCGCGCCAATGATGCGAGCCATGCAGAAGATATAGGAAAACTTGGACCGAAGTGGGAAGGACCTTATGAGGTCCTTGAAGCATTAGGAAAGGGCGCGTACAAGCTGTGTGACATGGATGGTCGTGAACTACCACGCACATGGAACATTTGCAATCTCAAGCGATGTTATCTCTAGGAACGACTACGGCCCAGCGCACGGACACCCCCGCAATTTAGTAAAGGGCTCAATAAATATCCGTGTATTTACATTCTGTTTTACTTAGGTGAATGTCCTTTTTCTTTTTACAAAACTTGCAAGTATTAATAAAACATCGCGGTTTCTAGCTAACTCCGCGACACATTTCATTTTGTCATTTACATATTGTTTATGTCTCAACATTGTTCTTATATTATCTTTTGCCTACATGGCGTGCATGCACTTAATAAACCCACGATGGTAAAAGGATGAGTAAACCTACTAAATAACTCATTGAGTAAGAGGGTTGCAACCCCATCAACATCGGATCATGCATCCTTGTTAAACACCTTATTTTCAAGACGTTGGAATAAGTTCAATGTGCATTCCACGATGGATGCGCAACAATGCATACTGTGCGCGTTTAAGAAACTAGGAATCAAGACTCATGACTCCTTAATATGATATTTACAGTACGCTGCATATCACACCATACACGATTATGATACAAGTATTTAGAAATTATGTTTCAAGTATGTTAGATCATGACTTTCATACATGATTATGGACTTCATATATTCTTCGCGCTTATACAACCGTTTGATTCTTAGACAACGAGAACGTTTTTCATGCAAAGACAGATAACTAAGTACAAAAATTATAAGTCGCAACCACATTCAGATCAACACACCTTCAACAAAAGGAAAATCTTATTATGAACCACGAGTTTTTACAAAAGAATATTTACAAAGAAGCTATGGCCTACATACTATTACAACGCCTAAGATGTAAGCTCTCAACACGGTTTGCAGCGTCCCCAGCCTCTTTCAGTTTCTTCAATAGGTCAGAATCCTGGCGCGATACCCTTGCCACACTAACAGGTACCCTGTCGGATCTAGGGAGATACGCTGCGCCAATACCACACAAAATGGCCTTTCCCTTCACGCCCTTCTTCTTCGCGAGCCTCGTGGCATGGGCTTCCAAGGACTCTTTCAAAGGAATTTCCTTCTCAAGGGCAAAGGGGTTCAGGATGTCGCGGGGGCGAGCAAAGATAGGCACTTGCAGCTGTGACTCATCAGGCTTCAAAAAATAGTCAGGTTGCGCCTCTGCATTATCAGCACAGTGGAGGGCCAAGGTTAATCCCTCCATAATCACACCTATGGGATAATCCTGGTCGCGCTCCAACTGCACAATCAGAGGAAGCTCCAACAGCTTCATCTTCCCCATTGCAGTGACCAGATCATCATATGCATGCTCGTTATACCCAGGCACCTGTGCGGCAGGCACTTTCAACAGGCCGCCCTCATGAAGCTCTTCTATGGCCTCCACCTTACCACGCGCCAGCGTGCACTGAACGACACCCCCGAAGGCATCCACCACCTCTCGAGATTCCAAAGTAGTTAGGGCTGCGAGGCGCAAACCATGGCTGATGAGCCACCTGCGCTCAGCAATTGTGGAAACTAACTGAGGGTACAGCTCTTCATCATACTCAATGCTGACCTTGCTAAGCTTCATCTCCTGCTTCTCCAACATTCCCTCCACGGCTGCACGAAACTCTCCCAGCCGCAAGAAGTGCTCATTCTTCCCATTCTCCAAATATCCAAGTGCCCAGACGCAAGTAGCCTTATAATCCTCTAGTACGGAACGCTCCTGGCACACTTGGGTAAGTAATGACATCTTCTCTTCAGCAAGTTTTTTGGCATAGAAGCTCGCTGCCTCTGCTTCAGCCTGAGCACGCCCCAAACGTGCCTCCAGCAACGCAATTTGTTTGTCCTTCTGCGCGCTCTGGCTACTCTCCCCAGCATACCTTGACTTTAGCTGCGCAACCAATGTAGCCTGGTGCGCAGCAGCCAAACCAAGCTCCTCAACAAGTTGGTCCATGGGCACATCCCTAGATGCCAATGGATTGACGCCTTGGTTTTCTGGCGCAGGAGGGTCAGTGCGAATGGGACTCGCCTTGGGGGGCGACTCCCTAGAATGTCCAGAAGTAACCCCAGCGGTTTCAACCCTTCACGCAAACAAAGAGAATTTGTGATTATTTCATAACATAAACAAAGGATGTACTAAGTGCTTCGGTGACAATACTTACTTGGGAGGAGCAGTCTCAGTTGCATGGGAGGGCGACACATCATCTGATGATGACTCCACATCAAGAATGACGGGACGTTTTTTCCTGGATGAGCTGGCGCCATCACCACCAGGCGCTCTCTTGCGCTTTACCGCTTGCTCTGTCTCCTCTGGCTCTACCTGGAGGTCCTCCTCGCTCTCCGCCACGTTTGTGCGTGAAAGCTCCATTTCAGGGGAGTGTACCTTGGGGCTAGGCACGCTGCGCAGAGGGGTTGCCTCCAGCACAACGGTGGAATCACCCCCGGTTCCTCCAGCTCCATCTCCATGGTGCGCCCAGCAGTGGCTTCCAAAATGGGGACTTCCCCCTCTCTCAAAGGGCGCACCGCCACGGTGACCTGGCGAGGTTTCGCGAAATGCACAACGCTGAACAAATCCATCTCTGCGCAGCAAAAACAAACAACAACAAGAGTTATATAAAGTAAAAAGGTGCAAAGAAAGGCTCACATTAATAAAGCAAAGGAGTAGGAAGGACGAGCACCCACCCTGGTCATCCACGTCTAAGAAGTTTGGCACCTCGTCAGGACTATCGAAATAGTTGCGACTGATGCCCATATGTACCAAAAATTCCTCGGGATAGGAACTGATGGGAATACGATTGGCGTTTATCGTTTCCGCATCATCTGCGTTGTATGTTCCAGGGAGGGGGCGCTCATCCTTCGATAGAGAACTTTGGGTATAGAAGCCGAAGCGCCATGGGAACAACGCCTCAACCCAGAAGAATTTCTCTCTCCAGTTCTTAAGCGCGTCTAGTTTTTCAGTATAACATTGCAGCCGCCCTGCGCGCTTAGCGAATGAAACCCATCCGTTTGACCACGTTGTATGGTAAAACGCGCGGAAGAGATAGATAGTGGGGTTAATCGCCAACAAACGGCAATTAACCTCAAAGTTTGTTATTT
Organism: Chrysanthemum seticuspe; assembly: GCA_019973895.1. Lineage (NCBI taxonomy): Eukaryota > Viridiplantae > Streptophyta > Magnoliopsida > Asterales > Asteraceae > Chrysanthemum > Chrysanthemum seticuspe. The sequence continues at coordinate 314,985,959 of BPTQ01000009.1, forward strand.
TTGCTGCACCTATACAGTGCAGCTGAGATATGTGTAGGCGGTAGTAATTTAATACATCACACAAGAATAAGGAGATAGGCACACGTTGATTCGCAAATTCGAAAAAACGCGTGTATACCCCTACTTTCCCTTCTGGGAAATCCGCTATTGACGCCTGCGCAGTCGGAACTACCGGATGCAGCGCAAACGGGATATAATATTCCGAGGTGAACTCACGCAGTTCATCCTCGGTCATATCGGATGAAAAGTCAGTTGATCCACGAACCATAATAAGGTTTCAAATGCGCACGCGCTGTTACCTTTGAAAGTTTAGGGGTTTCTTGATTGATATTTCGAGTTCTCAACAATGGTGGAAATGATTTTTTACTGTGATAAACATAGTAGAAAGGAGGCGGTAGTTTATATAGAGTCCCACATCCATGCGATGCTTGACACGTGGACCCCACTTTCTCCAAACGTGTGGATAGGAGTGGCTGACGTGGCACACTTTCCATTCACTTTCCCACGTTTTACGAGGGATGTATTTGGCATATTTTGACTGGATTCACCGTATCTTCTTTAAGGCGGGAAACAGCTTCTCCGCTACGCCTTGAGGAATATGTAAGCTACAGTCATTAGTCTAGCATCCGCGAGTTTCACCCTGCGCATACTAGACTGGGGGGGACATGATGACGTATAGTCCGTATTCGGGTCATAAACCCGACCAATAACGCTACTAGCAACTGAGCCCAATACGAATGGGCTAACCCGGTAACGGTTTGGGCTCACGAAGGCCCAAACACAAAGTTATTTACGGTTTTGGATATAAGATATCTCATATTTATGAGATATGTATTAATTGACCGACTTAGGCGGGATACGCCGAAGGTTGGGGAACACGAAACCAACAAGGATTTCGTGTGTATATAAGGGGCATCTCGGCCCTCATTAAAGGTACGATCTAAAACCCTAACTCTCCACTAAACCCTAAAAACCGATTACTTACTCTCACGCCGGAGGATAATCGTGGGAGACAATCCCACGATAAGCCTAACGGTGTTTTCTGTTTACTTAGTGCGCAGGTCTCAAGCATCAAGGTCTAATTGATACGAGAACCGGAGTCCAAATAAGGAAAGCCCAACTTTTGTATCAACAAGAACCGCACATCTGAATCTGAATCTGAGACGTAAATGTCTGAATCTGAATCGAAAATCTTGTTAAAGTAAGGTGTTGTGTCATTTGCTTTCTCGTACTAATTTTTTTTTTTGGATATTTTGTGTCAACCAGAGGCATTAAGACACCCCTCTCAAGTCTAGACCATTAAGATATAACTGCCTCTGACCACGTTTGAACGAAAAAAAAAAAGAAAGAAAAAACGATCTGAACGCCCAAAATGTCTGACCAATTAAGAAATTTGACTCGTTAAGAGGCATTAAGAAGCTGTTGAGACATTCTTACAAAAAAACGACGCCACCTTACTAGTATTAATTTACACATGGCTCTTGCACAAGTGATGCAAAGTTTTCAAACACGTTGCAATCATAAATGGCTAGGCCTTAAGGAAAAATATGTCCCATGAAACCTTGACTAATCAAATTGCAAAAACAGAAGGAAATTACCATTCATTGACATTGCAGCAGAATAATCCAAACGTGCAATCACAGCAGACCATATGAGCCAAAATTGCAGGCCCCACAATACCAAACTGCCAGGCCACGCTAAAACGCACTCTGTTACAACCAGCCAGCCCACTAGGCTCAAAGCCCAACAAACATGGCCCGAGAAATCGACTTCTCAGGCAAACATTGGGCGAGTGCCTAGTAGGGGTGTTCAAAAAGCCAAGAAACCGAGAAACCGAGCCGAATCACTCAATTCGAAAGCGAAAAACCTGAAACCGAAAAAACACGCTTATCACAGTTGGATTTCAGTTTTTATTGTCAGGTATCCAAATCGAACCGACCGTGTATAATACATGAAGGTTTTTAACTAAATATTGAAATAATTATAGAAGATTTGAGTATATTATTGCACTACTTTTATTGTATGACAACTTTTTTGTTCCCAATGAAAACATTAGCTAAACATTTATGTGTGAAAATTGTTTAATATGATCGCAACTTATAAATGTCGAACAAATATTTTTGTTAATCTGTTATATATGCTTATTTGAATGCAATTATTGTGACTGAATAACTTTAATATGACTTTAATCTATTAAATGTTATTTAAATTTACTAAAATGATATTTTAGCTTCTTGTTGTTCATACGTTGAACTCAATTAAACGTCTAAAATGATTAACCGTGACCTGAACTGTGGGTAACCGCTCATTTCGGGTACCCGCGTGTTCGTTTACACACCTAGTACAGTTTGGTTTCGGGTAGTAAAATTAATCACCCGCCCCGTGATTGATAATATAAATATTTCAACTAACCGAACCGAACCGCCCCGTGAATACCTCTAATGCTTAGACAAGGTATTCTCGCTTGGAAAGCTAAATGCAGGACCACGACATACCTAAGATCTTATCCCCAAAATCGTTACACGATAATGTCACATGTATTTATCTCATTTGAGTAAGAGGTAGTGTCGCAGGCATTTTGTTAATATGTGCAGATCTTTCCAAAAGATCCCATAACCACCTGAGCCAAGGATGTCATGACATGTGTCCTTATTGTCTCCTTCATGGGATGTCCATCATGTGGACAATCCAGAACCGTTGGATCGCATTCATGGGGTGACACAAAACCCTAAATGCATCTATATAAATACCAGTTCATTTCCTAAGATGAATCAAACAATCATCTATACATTTCACACACACGAATTACACACCATTATCGTATGTGAGTGTTACCCCGACTCAAGAAAATCATTATTATCTCGAGGTCCTTACCGAACTCGAGAAACTGAACACACGACCATCACCATCTCATTGCACCCATTGATTTAACTCTGAATCTACGCTTACGTACCATACGTAAACCTGACGCCATTCGTAGGACCCATGATATAAACAAAGTAATCAGTTTCATTTTTTCCATCACCGGAAAATTCAAAAACATATCTCAAATGCAAATCTACAATCACTCACAAATTAGGTACCACAACAAACACAACAAGTGTCGCACCACCAAAATATCACATGGCATAACTAAATAGACCAAAGCTTTGGAGGGTTATGGTGGTCCTAGTTCCTGGTGGGTGACGCCTAATGTAAGAGGTAGGGGAGGGTTTTGCTTACTTAAGCCTTTTTCTTAATTAGTTGATGAAAAGGGGTAAGCATGGTTTTGTCAAGCTCGAAAGATTATTGTTTGCACGACCATCTTTGGTGGCCAGTTTTTGGTGAATTGGGGGGAAAGAAATTTTCAAATTTTGAAAGTTATAAGTGTATATATATATGTATTATTATGCAAAATAGGTGGTGATTTGGTTAAGTATTGCATGCATACATGAGATTTAATGCAAGTCTTAGGCGATTTACGTAAAATTTGTGAAACCAAATGCACATGACTTATAAAATATGCTCATGAGAGTAATAAAGTACTACATAGATTTAGACTAAACTTAATCTAGTGTCGGTATACGTTCAAAGTAGTTTTTCGTTGTATGTAGGTTAACTTAACAGTTATACGTTAAAGCATGTATTTCACGTGTTCAAAGTAAAATGTTCAAGTTTATGGTTAAGTATTAACCTGAAAAACGTGAGTTGTCACAACAACCTTCACAAACAACTTATCACGGTGTACCAACCCAACATATGCAACAACAAACTTATCATGGAGCACCAACACAAGCCGAATACCTCCACACAATACATGCAGTCCCCTGGGTATCCACACTCACATGTAATCGTTTTCACTCATGGTCACCCAAGTCCATTACACAACAACATGCCTCGACAATGGACCTGTTTAACACTTTGATGACATGTGTGTTGGATAAGTATGAAGGACGAATTAAACTGTTAAGTGTGATGGTTATAAAGTAACTTAATTACGACCGTGAGGTGATTGATGACGTCACGATGATGTGATTGATGAGTGTGCAAATTTGGGTGATAACTTGGGGAATTTTTAGGTAGAAATGCCGAAAAATATTTTAATAAGTTCAAATTGGGGGGAAAAGTTTGTTTTAGAGTGAGTGTGTGTGTGTGTGTATGTGAGAGAGAGAGTGTGGAAAAGAGAATGGTGTGTGAAACGATTTCAAGTTGATACATATACGTAGAAGGTATTTTTGGCAAACATAGCGGTAGCAATAAGCGGTAGCAGTAAGTAGTAGGAATAAGCATTAGATGTTTGTTTTGATAAAATGTTTGGTAACATAGTTGTATACTCATAATTAGTAAGTGAAAACGCTAGTTGCTTGTAATGCTACTAGAAGTATCATTTTGATTTGGAGCGTTTAAAAAAAGTAGGAATGCTAGTTGCTTGTTTCTAAACAAGCATTTTGTGCAATTGATACGTGAGATCATGTTTTAAATTTATAGTGCTCATCTATCTAGTGATCTACACATATACTAACTGGCAGTGTACTTGATCGTATGTAATTAGTCTATGGTAAATCCAAGGTCGTCCCAAGAGCTAAGTGGTAGCTTACCAATTTTAAAGGAGTACAATATAACTTTAAGGGCTTGAACTTTTAAAGCCCCTATCAATTAATCAATACCAAAGCCTTTTAGTTGTACGGGTTCTCATTTTTATTTAAGGGCTTAAGTTTTTAAAATAAGTTGGCTTATAGAATAAGCTTTGTTTGTCACACATGCTTATGGTGGTTTATGACTTATAAAATAAGCCCTAAGCTTCCATAAGTCCAAGCCCATAAAAAAAGGCTTATAGTTAGTTAAATTACTTTCATACCTTTCAAAATATAATGAATTATCATGTAAAAAAGCTGAAAATATATGTAAATTCAATTTGATATATTTTTAGGCGATTTTACATTAATAAGCTTCAGTTTCAACTAATTCAGAAAACAACTTTATAAAAATATAAGCTTTAGCTTTGGCTTATAAGCTCAGCCCCGCCCTACTGCACCAAACATACCTTTAGTTGTTATATTAATTGTCTTATCACTAAGTTATTTGGTCAAGTTATTTTCTTATTTTCTTTTTGGTTAAGTTATTGGACACAACGGCTCCATTTGTATGTTAACTATTAAAAAAACCAACTACATGATATGGTTTGAGAAAGAACATATGGCTAGAGTGTTTTCATGAGAATGGTATGGGAGGTTCCAAGTTCGAGGCCTGACCTAAGTTTTTGAACTTTTTTATTCTTTTGTGCTTTTATTTTTGAGAAATTTATTTGAACGACCTATTTCTGTTGCTATTTTACGAAACTGGACTTCGCCCGTGGTTATTACGAAAATAAAATTTTAAATATCAACCATTAGATTCATTTCATGGTACATTTTTAACCGTACACGTGTCCGCGATTCTTGTGAGCGACATTTTTACGCGACTGAAACTCTGGGCGATGCCTAGGCGATTCTTGGGCGAGCCTAACTCTGGGCGAATTCTCGGCAACACCTAGGCGATTCTTGGGCGAGCCTAGGAAATTCCTGGGCGAGCTTATGCTTTTTCTGGGCGAGCCTAGGCAATTCCTGGGCGAGAAAGGTTGGAAATAAGGTACTGAACCACCATTGTTACAAACAAAAAGTAAATAAAAGCACGATATGGGTTAGAATACAAAAGACCTTTATCAAATGCAAATGAAAGGAGAGCAAGCCAAGTGATGGAAAAAGAAAGTTGTACTAGTGAAATTCGGTTATTATGTTGACCAAAGTGGAACTGAAATTGTATAAGTTTAACATGAGAGTGATGATCATTAATATTGAAATATTAGGATGGATTGTTGAAATTTATTTATTTTTTGGTTTAATTTAAGGACTTACGTGTATTATTGTTTTGAGATGTAGCAAGGATGAACATGTTTGTGTGTGTGTTACTCTGTGTGTGATCTAAAGAGCGTAAAGAGGTATTTGTTGAGAGAATAATATATATGGTCTGCTTTGTGTGAGGGTGTGTGAGAAAAACATTGAAAGTGACATGTATCGTTTACTTTGGTAAGAGCAAGATTTTTAGTTCAATTTGGTAAAATGAGTAACAAAATGGTTGGTTTTGGTAATTTGGTTTTTATTTTTCCTAATCTCATACATTTTAGTTCTTTATGTTAATATTTTCCTCCTTTTTCCTCTTTAGATCATCCATTACATTGATCCGTTTTACAACACTCAAATAGCATGTGATTTTAGGAACATAAGCATAAAGATTTTGTAAATGATTATATTGTCTCTTATGAAAAATATATGTTTAGAAAGAATTAGTACCCTATATTTCATTATTAACCTTTGACGTGGATTAAAAACCAATGAGGGGTGTAGTTTTGTGAACTCATTCTCAATACTCCTCAACCCTCCAAATTTGGTGTATATTGCAAACTTATATTATTACTTCTTTTGCCTTAAAATTACTAGTTATAAAACTCATGCATATGTGAGGTTTAAAATTTAAACATAAATCAAATATAGTTTAGTTTTTGTTATTCGTATGATTTGCTTTATGTAAATTCATTTTGTGACGGTAACTCTAGTTTCTTCTACATAGCGTGGAAGTTTAAGCTTTTTTTTAAGCAAAAATTCTAAGCTGAATAAGCCAATGAAAAAGTTACCCAACCAAGTGTTTAGCACTCTGTACATAATTTTTGTTTTGCAACAAACAACTAACAATCTTAATTTATTTAAACATTACAAATCAAAAATGCTACTTGAAGGAACATTTATTAGCAACTAGCGGTTACACTTAATAATTGCAAGTATACAATTATGTTACCAAACGCTTTATCAAAAGAAACAATAACTGCTTCTCGGTACTGCTAACTACTATTGGTTCGTGCTTTACCAAGGTATTCAAGGTCAAGAACCTACCCAAGATCGTTTTTGTCTTTGCAAGATCATGATCGTAAGATCGGATCGAGATATTAAGAGCCTGCTATAATGTCATTTTCTTAGTAACATTTTTTAGTATTATACAAATCTACAAATTGTATATATCGAAGCAGTCTCCCTACTCCCGGGTCTATCCTGGGGTAGGGGTAGGATCAGTCTACATTCTACCTCCCCCATACCCTGCCCCGGCGGGATTGGGTTTGTTGTTGTTGTACAAATTATAGATATCATTAACAAAAAATTATAAGAATATTTCATGAAAATGATGTCCTAACTTATGATTACAGATATTTTAAGAAGATTTAAATGTTGTTTCTTAACGTTTATAATAACCTTGTAGTTTTTTAATTTGTTGTTCGAAAAAAAAGACCGGATTGGATTATATCTTAAGATCTTACGGTTAAAATCGGGATACTATGTGATCTTAAACTTGCAAAAATTCTATGTAAAATCAAAATCGTTTTTGCTATGCAGCATCGTAAAATTGTAACCATGATTGAACTTTTGTCCATTGGAAAAGTGAACCCAAAACCAACAAAAGCATATATAATACACATAAAAAGATTACCCCAAATAAGCCATATATATTTCCCACCCAATCCAACGACGTCACTAACCGACCTAACCTCCGTCAACTAACACCGCAACCTCTCCCCACTCACAACCCTCACTCCCCGGTGCGTGCACCTCACGCGCCACACATCATCACACACTCCCCGGCGCGTGAGATCCACGCGCCACCGCCTCCGCCTCCGCTGCTCAGTAGCGAAAGACACAACACCAGTGACACAAGTATCATCATCATCCGACGTGTCAAAACATTAAAGGGGGCAGTTGACTGTGTGGTGGTGGGTGGTGGGATAAGTGGGTTGTGTGTAGCGCAAGCGTTGGTGACGAAGCACGCGACGAATGAGGTGGTGGTGACGGAGGCGCGTGAGAGAGTTGGCGGGAATATTAGTACGGTTGAGAAAGATAGGTATTTGTGGGAGGAGGGTGAGATAGTTTCCAGCACTCTGATGCTATGCTTACTATGGTGGTATGGTTTCGTGTTTTCGTGTTTCGGTTATTGCCCTTTTTTTTTTAAGTCTAGGAGTAGTTTAGGTGTTTGCGAATATTAGATGTAGAAAAATGCGCAATGTAGGAATCTAGGATATAGTGTTTAAGGTTTACGAGCTTATCTGTTTCCGGCTTATGTTTCAGAAGCCCAATTTTTCTGGCTTAATTTGAAACTTGTCGGCTTATATAAGCTTGTTATATCATAATAAGCTTGTATAAGCCCATAAGTTTGAAAATAAGCCAAAAAAAATTGAGCTTATGGAATATAAGCGAAAATGAAATAAGACCATAAGTTCTAAAATAAGGTTAAACAAACACCCCCTACGTTTATTTATGGGTTTGTAAGGTTATTTATTTTCGGCTTATGTTTCATAAACTGATAAGAGTTGTTTAGTATTAGCAGTGGCAAGTTAACACTAGCAGTGGAAACTTAATACTAGCAGTGGAAATTTGGTTAGGTTATAAGGCACGTGAGGCGCAGGTGTGTTATTACACACGTGAGGTGCACGTGACCACTCTCCTTTGAAGCTAACCAACTTTCCCACTCAAACTCTCTTTTAAATACTTGTAATTCCTTTTAATTTGTAAGCTTTTGTGATATACAATTGTTAGATATTCCTTTTCACATACACATCAAACCATAACACAAAGTAGTATATAGATGGAATTCTAGAGAGAGAAAGTTAGAGGTTTAGGGAACTTAGTGAGAGAAAGTGAAAGATATTATTATGAGCTCCAACTCTCTACCTTGGAAGGTAGAGAGTATTTATAGTCTTACATAACTCGCCACACTTTGGGCTGTGGATCAGGCATACAGTGGGTAAAGACCCGTCCGTCCTCCACGGTGTTACTTAGCTAAATTACTACTTAACTTAAAAGAACTACGACTACGAGCTTTCTAACGATTACATATACTTGAGGTGACCGACTCTTTAATACCGGGAATTTCTAATTCCTAACAATCTCCCCCTAAGGGAGGTCACCTCAATCATGTACCAAAAATACATAGAATACAAATAGATAATACATTAACAATTGATCTTGCATTCTTGATGTAGTCCTTTGCTTCTTAGCTCGTAGTCATTGATTCTTCACATTGCATGTTTGGTTATTCCAAGTGGAGGTCTTTTACTGATCCACGTGATGATAATTTTGAGCCATCATTTGAGATCATCAGCTATCAACAATCTCTGAGGCATCCATTGTGGTGTTGTGACTTTGGGACCGACATGCTCACATTCTGGATCATGAAATCCTCTCATCAGAGTAGCGGAAGCATTTGTTGAATCATGATATTGGCAGCAGCGTAGCAGAAGCTTGGTGTGAAAATATCAGAGTCATTGATGCACTAATCATGATTTATTTGAGATGAATGCGTTAAGTGAGCATGCGGCTATGGATTGACCGCTTCATTCTGATCAGCTGCAAACGTCGGGTGTACCTGCATACAACAGTTAGCAATAAATCGCACGAAAGTGTCTTTGATCACTTTCGTTGAATTGAGGTACACGGCCCACGGTTCCCCGTTGATCAGTATAAATACTGCCTGTGATCAGGTAGAATTCCTAAGAATCTCCTTGACAGGGTTTCGCAGCTGTTCTAGCTGTTCTCAAACCGGAACATCTCAAAGAAGACAACACGGAGTGAGTGAACCAGCGAATTTTAAGTCCACTGATTGATGAAAAGAGATTTGAAAAACAATCGTGTATTGCTCAATAGAAATTGTTTTTGCAATACAACGAAGGTTTTATTGAAAATCAATTATCAATCATAAAAATACCTTTTAGTTTGAAAAATTTAGTACACGGTCGATGTGCTAAAGAAAAGTGTTTTTAAGCACAATGACCGGTTTTTCAAAGGTATCCGTCAATCCATAACCTGAACCAGGATTGATTCAAGAGATTGAATCGCCCCATTGTTTCTGTTCAGTTGTCACATGGTTGATCTATATAATAGATCTCACATGCCACCTACCAGGAGCTTGTTTGATGTTGGCTCCAGAAGGCTTTCCATCTTCATTGTGAATATGTAAACACATCACTCAGATGTTCTGGCAATACCACAAGGATAATGCGTAGGACTCAAGATATAATCTCTCTTTCCACATTGTGTGAAACAGAGAGTCTTCATTGAAAGTGTCCTAATGAGATTTATTGATGATCTCGTGGCTCTAGACTCAATTTGTGCATATTTGGATCCTGTGCTGGAGACTAGGGAGAGGGTCTCCTTCTTCAATATCCACCATCTCTAAGAGAAAGTCGATAGATAATGTTGGTTCCCCGTGAGAATGAAACAAGTCCTTTTAAGAGGAACTTGAGTGGTTTGGAAAGTTGAAGTGCAGTGCGTCACTGGGTCCATGACGTCTTGTCTTCAATACTGATGTTACCATCAGTAGCATATGAATTGAACCCGGTTTCTGCCCTAAGGTTGAATAAATGGAGGGCTATTTGTTTTCACCCTTTTCTCATTCAATTCTTTTTAATTCTTCAACCCCTTCAGTGCTTACTGAGACTTCATAGCTAGAACCTTGTTGGGTTTATTCCAGTACTAGCTCAGTCTTAGTCCGCACTCTTCCCATATCTCATTTTTCTCCTTTTATCATCATACCTAAGGACTTCTACACTAACTAGTGGATTGTCCCTGGGTAGATCCCTCCGGTTCTGGCGGATCATGGGAACCAATATCTAACCTTATCATCCTTATATCACCGTACATAAAGTAGAGTTGGTCGGTCAATTTGGTATTGTTCGTCTGCCATTGGATCCAATAGAAAATCATTTGAAAATCAATTCAGATACTTGTGATATATTATCAAAGCATTTTATACCTGAATTGTTTTTGATATATTTAGAACGAGAACTCCCCCTCAACATGTGCATCAAATATTTGAAAATGTTTTTGCACACGGAGGCAAGAGAAAGAATTAACTTCTTTTGATTACCATTTTCTAAAAGATATCAACATCACTTCCCACAACAGATCAAGTGGGTATAGCATTTCCGGGAAGGATGAGGTTTCCATGAATTTGCTCCCCCTCAATATGTGCCTCGAGGTTTGAAAAGAGTTTTGCACATACTAGAGGGAACCTGCACATTGGGATGAATGATCACGTTTCAAGTTAAAGGTTTAAGATAGATGCTCCCCCTCAACATGTGCATGAAAATTTGAAATCGTTTGTCACATGTGGGAAGGACAGCATGTACATTCTTATAACACCATTTACCTGAATATCAGTTTAAATCTAATTTAAATCACACATTCTCCCCCGATCACAATTATCAAATCATATGAGATTTGTGATCTCGTATAGATTTAAATTGATTTTGAAAGCTTTTAAGGAGAATTGTGACTTGATTGTGAAAGTGTTTTAACTGATACGGATCGGATTTTGAGACTTTAAACTCCATTTATAAAACATGCATGTATATCTTTTGAAAACAAATTAATGCCAAATAACTTTTTAATTTAATTGAAATCATTCTCCCCCTCAATCAATGACATAGGTTGTTGATTGAGAGATAGAGATTTTGACAAATAAGTCCAGATGATTATCAAAAATAGAGATTGAGTTATTTTTCGAAGCATTTGGTTTTCAGCAGATAAATGTTTATAGAATCAGAGCATGGAATTTTGAAAACATGATAAAACATGGCTCTGTTCTTTCTTTAAAACCGGGTTATTGCCTGAAGATGACAATAAACCATTGTTTCTCTTTCTCCCAAAATTTTTTTTTTTTTTTTTTTTTTTTTTTTTTTTTTTTTTTTAAGAATTCGAACAACATCTAAAGTCCCGTGTCATTCTTTGAATGACAGCACAAAGACCGTAGATATAATCGAACCAAAAAACATGACAAATTGACAATATTTTTTGAAGATTTTTCGAATTTTTCAAATTTTTTATGGATTTTGAAAGTTTTATATTTTTCTATTTGATTTTTGAGGGTTTTATAATTTTGTATTTTGATTTTTCGAATAGATATATACAAGAGATAGATGAAGAAAGACCTTTACTCCTCGTCTTCCTCCTGAAGACGTTTGAGAGTTTCTGGTTGAAGGCTTTTCAAACCAAGTCGTGGAAGAATAAACTCAAAACGTTCTCTTGGAAGAGCTTTGGTGAAGATGTCTGCTAACTGATATTCAGACCTCACAAAATATAGTTCCACCACACCCTTTTCTACTTGCTCCCTGATGAAATGATGTCGAATGTCGATATGCTTTGCTCTTGAGTGTTGAACGTTGTTGCATGAGAGAGCAATAGCACTTTTATTATCACAGTACAGAGGGATTTTGTTGAATTCAAAGCCATAGTCAGATAATTGAGATCTCATCCATAAGATTTGAGCACAACAAGATGACATGGCTATGTATTCAGCCTCTGTAGAGGAAATAGAAGTACTCATTTGCTTCTTTGAAGACCAGCTCACAAGCTTATCACCCAAAAACTGAGCACCTCATGACGTACTTCGACGTGTATCTTGACAACCTGCATGATCAGCATCTGCATAGGCCGTTAGTGACATACCGGTGTCCTTCGGGTACCATAGTCCCATATTGATGGTTCCTTGGAGATACCGAAAGACCCGTTTAACTGCTTCAAGGTGCCTTTTTGTAGGCTTAGCCTGGTATCTAGCACACATGCAAACAGCGAACAAGATGTCTGGTCTACTAGCAGTGAGATACATCAGGGATCCAATCATACTTCGATATTTCGTTTGGTCAATCATGATCCCTGAGAGGTCCTCATCTAGTTTGGTTCGGTCAATCATGGGGGTGTCAACAGGGTCACTTGAATCAAATCCAAATTTCTTTAAAATCTCTGTTGCATATTTAGATTGATTTATGAAAATGCCTCCGGGACTTTGAGAAATTTGTAATCCCAAGAAAAATGACATTTGTCCCATCATTGACATTTGAAACTTTGAACTCATTTCATTTGAAAAACGATCACATTCCATTGGGTCAGTCGAGGCAAAAATAATATCATCAACATAAATTTGAACATGAATCAAATGTTTGCCTGACTTCCTGGTGAACAATGTAGGATCAACTGCTCCTTTGATGAATCCGGTTGATAGAAGAAACTTTGACAGTGTATCATACCATGCCCTTGGAGCTTGCTTTAAACCGTAAAGAGCCTTCTTCAAACGATAAACGTGAGTAGGATGCTCTTGATTCACAAATCCTTCAGGTTGGCTGACGTAGACGACTTCTTTAAGATCTCCGTTTAGAAATGCCGTCTTTACATCCATCTGATAAACTACCATGTTCTTACTAGCAGCATTAGCCAGAAAGATTCTGATTGCCTCGATTCGAGCAACTGGAGCAAAAGATTCTTCAAAGTCTATACCCTCCTCTTGACGATATCCTTTAGCAACTAATCGAGCCTTGTTCTTCAACACATCACCATGCTCATCAAGTTTTACTTTGAAGATCCATTTTAGAGCTATAATCATAGCACAGTCTGGAGCAGGTACTAACTCCCATACATCAAGACGATCAAACTCATGAATTTCATCTTGCATAGCATTGAACCAGCTATCTTCATTCATAGCAGTTTTAACATCTTTTGGTTCGATCTTAGATAGTACGGAGTTGAAGAAGCACCATAAGGCATCGGTTGCGAGTTGCTTCCGGGTTGATACAGGACGAGAGGGATTTCCAATGATGTTGTCTAATGGATGATCGTGAGTCCATTTTCTGAGGTGTTCATGTGGCATTTGTTGAGGAACTGAGGTAGCTGAGTCGATGTCTCCTGAAGAAGATGGTTCTGATGATGATTCAGGAGTAGCAAATATGTTTTCAAATGGAGCATCTTCAGGAGTCGCAAAGGGATTAACTTCATCATTGATGACAGAAACATTTCCATGATGTACATTTGAAGAATGATGATTTGTTGATGAGACTGAAGGATCAGCAGCAGGTGCTTCCTGACTTACAGATATTGAGACTGATGGATTGACTTCATTCACTGGAATATGAGCATCCTCTGTTGTAGGGATCAGCACCTCATTAGTAGTAGACTCATACAGTTCATCAAACATGGGATCAAACAATTTCTTTACATCATCTTCAGATGGAGGTACATATGGAGTTTCTTGAGAGGAGTTTGGAACAAGGGATGAACCAATAGGACTGTTTTGAAGTGCGGGTCCTGAGCTGGAGTGTCCAGGAGCCATTTGACCGGTCAGCTCATCAAACGTAACGTGGATTGTTTCCATGATATTTCGGGTTCTTTTGTTGTAGATTCGGTATCCCTTTTTGTTTGATGCATATCCTACAAATACTCCAATGTCAGCTTTGGCCCTAAGTTTGCCTAAGTCTTGACCCTCATTAGTTGGATAGCACAATGCACCAAACACACGAAGGAAAGATAGATTAGGTTTTCTGTTGTGGACAAGTTCATATGGAGTTTTTTCATGAATTGTGTGAATCAGGGAACGATTTTGTGTGTAGCATGCAGTGGCAATTGCTTCAGCCCAGAGAAACATTGGAACCTTTGAGTAGATCAGCATTGTTCTAGCAGCTTCAACAAGAGTACGATTTCGTCTTTCAACTACACCGTTCTGTTGAGGGGTTCGTGGAACACTTCTTTGATGGCTGATTCCAACGCTTTCATAAAATTCACTAAGTTGTTTGTTGACAAACTCAGTTCCATTGTCTGTTCTGATAATTCTGACAGTTTTGTTTAGTCTAACCTGCAGCTGTTTGATGAGTTTGATGATGATATCAGGAGTTTCATCCTTTGTCCTCAAGAACTTGACCCAGGTGAATCTAGAATAATCATCAACCACAACTAACACATATTTCTTCCCAAAGATATTCTGCACCCTCATTGGTCCACATAAATCCATATGAATCATATGAAGAACTTCTGTGACAGAGTTAGTAGGTTTGGGTTTATGGGCATACTTCTTGCTTTTACCCAATTGACATGCTGAACAAAGATGATCCTTTTCATACTTTAGTCTAGGTAAACCTACAACTAAGTCCTTTCTGGAAAGATCGTTAATGGTGCCGAAGTTCAAGTGATTGAGACGACGATGCCATAACCATGACTTTGTTTTTGAAGCCTTAGATAACAAGCAGATTGGTGAAGCTCTCATCATGTCATCGATAGAGATGGTGTAAAGGTTTGAGCCACGAGTTCCTTTCAACAGTTCCTTACCATTAAGATCTCTAACGAAGCAGGTATGTTTTCTGAAGGCTACTTCTAGATCAGAATCACAGAATTGACCAACAGATAACAGATTATGACCTAAACCTTCCACATAATACACTCTGGAGATGACACTATCACCAACAACATAATCTCCATAACCCATAATAGCACCGAAATGATCATTACCAAATCTAACAGTCCCGATGAATTTGCTCACGAAGTTCATGAGCCGTGACCGGTCTCCAGTCATATGCTTGGAACAGCCTGAGTCCAGGTACCACAGAACGATTTGAACGATCTGCAGTTGAACACAGACAAGAATGGATAACTGGATAATTGGGATCCCCATGCAAGAATGGGTTCCATTTGGTTAGTAGCAACAGTTGGAACACCCACATCAGAAATAGAAGCATTCATATCAGACAGTGAGGTAATGGAATCATTGTGAGTAGATGCAATACTAGTGTCTGTATTAGCCCTGTTTACAGTGTGACCACTTCTTAAGGGAATAGTTCTACCAGTAGGCATCCAATTTTTAGTGGGCATTATCTGATTGGTCTTATGACCAACAGGTATCCAATAAAGACCTATTCTGCTGAATGTTCTTCCTGTGGGTTTCCATTGTTTTCTAACTTTCTTTCGCTTTTGCCTTTTAGCCTTTTTAGCATGAAATTTAGCATTAACAATATTAACTGGACAATTAACATCATTAGGCAAAACATTGACATCACAACCATGATTAGAAACAGAATTCAAGCAATCATCAGTACAAGTTTTGCAAATAGTATCAGAATTCGAATTAATTACAGTACGCCTATGGCTAATACTAGAATCAACACGATTCGTTTTATTCGATTCAAACTTAAGGTTCCTAGATTGTTCTTCTACTTTCTTCCAGTGCACATTCTTAGCTTGAGAGGTCCTATCATTCCTTGTATTGTCTTGAGACTTTGACCTGCTCCCTTTAATGTCACTGATTACTCCTGTAGAGGGAATGGGAACATTAGTTTGTTTTACTACTCTTTGCACCACCTGTTTAGAAGTGCTGGGATCTGAACTACATGCAGGTGCACTAAGGATCACTTTCTTAACACTAGAGGTACTGAGATTAGTACTCCTAGAAGGCACATTTGAGTTCTCTTTCCTAGCAATGACAGATCTAGAATCTGAGCTACTCAAGGGTACACTACGGCTTCCATTCAAAACATTGGGAATCGAGTGCATATCATATTTGGCCTTAGGCATTGAGCATGGAATTAAAGGGTTAACTCTCTCACCTAATGTCTTAGGGCAAATTGTGATCAAGCATTCTAAGATTTCTTGAGATCGTTTGGCATATAAGCATGCATGTCCAATTGCATTATCATGAGGTTTCTCAAGCTTGTCCTCTTCAACAATCTCACGCAGGCATTCTAAGCAATCCTTAAGGGATGAGAAATATGTTTGAATGGCAAGTTTGTTGTTCCTTAGATGAGGGGGGACATATGTCACAGATAAAGCAAATTTATTACCAGAATGAGCCTTAGATACAACATTCTCCCCATTGATCATTGGCATTTTCCCTTTTACCTGACTCTTCAGATTCTCAATTTCCTTTTGCAATGAAGTTATTTGTTCATTGTTTTTGTTACGAGTGACTTTAATTGATTCAAATAATTCATTGAAATGACGTTTAACCTTTTCATTTTCTTCTAGAAAACTTTCGTTTTCCTTTTGTAAAGCATTTACTAGGTTTTGAAGATGAAACGTTTGAGAATTTTGAGAATCTAAAGGAGGAGGCATTTGGGAGCCTGTCATATTGTTTGTTTGACCCTTTAATTGAGAGATTTGGGCTTTCAATTTTCTGATCGTGTTACACTGAGCTTGAATCTGTTCATCTCGTTTGTTAATTTGAAAAACTGCATCAAACTCTGGAGCATCTGAAGATGTCTTGATATTTGAAGTTTTGACATTTTCTTTGAGATGTTGATATTTTAGTTGTAGATTAAAATACTCAACTTCTAGTTTAGAAAAATGTTTAACCAAATTGTCATGATCATCCAGTTCAATTTTCTCATTTAGTTTAGAATTAGTTTTTTCAAGCTCAATGACACGATCATGGGAGACTTTCAGGGCCACAGATAGTTCATGAAATTTGGAAGCATTAATAGAGCAATTTGAAGCAGTGAAAAAGACATCTTGAGCAACACATTCAATAATAAGATTCTCATTTAATGTATGCAAGTTCTTTCTCTCAATCTCATTATATTTCAGTGCAAGCTCATAGTCACTAACCTCAACAACCATTGCATCAAATTCCTTTTCCATTCCCTTAATATCAGTTTCTATTCCCTTTTTAAGACTCTCAAAATGATCTTTTAGAAGTTTAAAGAAGGGCATGACCTCAGTTAAATAACATTCTTTCATTTGTTCAAAACCCCTTTCTCCTTCAGTTATACCAGTGGGTGTGATCCTTTTCTTGCAAGTTTTCTCAAAATCAACAAATAGTTGAAATATAACGTATTGGCTAATTAAGGTCTTGCTTTTAGTGGCAATTGTTCTAGGAACAAGATGCATTGGTGTGTTAGGAGGATACACAGTTGCTTTAGGCATTTTCCAAAGGGGAGGGTTTGTTTCTACAATATTTTCAGCTTTCTGCTTATCTAAATCCATTTTCCAGAAGATTTGTTCGGGAGTCAACAATGTCTGAGTCTTAAACTTGTTCAAGGAAATCCAGTTTTCCTTCTTGTAGTCATGGGGAGTGATAATAACTTTCTTCTCTTTGCATTTAGGATCATTTTGTTTCTTATTCATCTTCTCCCTAGTGACTTCATCTAATTTCTTGTCATCCTCAGTGCACTCAAAGCAACTAGGCTTTTGTCTAGGTTTAAGAATCTCATTTCCATCATAGATAACACTTTGAGCTGCTTTTGCTATCTTTCCATACTCAGGGTTGGGTTTATCTATAATGGGAACACTATGCTTATCGCTTAGAACTCTATGCTTAGTGATCATGTGAGCAGTCAGAATGGTGTTTCCTTGCATGTACAACTTGTTTTCAAGTTTGTTTTTCAAAGTTTTCAGATTAGAAAAATCTCTCAAGAGCTTTGATTCTTTTGCATTAAATTCTTGCTTAAGCATTTTCACATTTTCTTGAAGTTCTTGTTTTTGCTTAGCTGTTTTAGAAAGTTTTTCTTGCAAGGAATTTAATTCTTGTTTCAATACTTCTTCTCTAAAATTACTTTTTCTAATTACTGTACGCACTTGGTCATCCATTTCCTGCTCACGAGTGGTCAACTCAAATTTAGCGCGTTGTTCATAAATAGCAACACGTTCCTTATAGGCATTTAGTTCAGAAATTACAGAATCATCAGGAGCACATGCAGTGTATTCATCAAAGACATAGTCATTGTTGACTGCAGAAGATGCATCACTTAGTACAACTTCACTTTCACTTTGTTTCACGTATTGATCGTATGGGACAATATTGTTATTACCCATATTTTCAACATTTGATTCAAAAGTTTCAGTTGGTTGTACTTTGTCATGCATCTGTTGCACATCAGCATCATTGTATAGTTTTAATACCTCTGAGATGAGTTTGTCCTTGGATGGGCCAGCTTGTGGTGAAGAAGAGACCTTGGGAGAGACCATTGGAGAAATGCTAGCCATAAAAATTGTGTGTGCAGTAGGTCCATCATCTACATCAGAGTCGTATGCATCACAGTCAGCGACTTGAAAGGCGTTCTGATGATTGTGACCTATCTCCTGAATAGGCTGCTCATCCACATCTGCATCATAGGTCTTGGCATTGCCCTCAGCAAGAAACAGTAATTCCTCTTCATTCAAAGCAGCACCATTGTCCTGAGCTTGTGCCAGCAGCATCTTATCTCTGAAGTAATCAGCATTCTGTGGACGCTTTGGAGAAGTGCAGTTCCTTGCAATGTGTCCCTCACCACCACAGTTGTAGCATTTTATCTGCTTAGCTTGACCTTGGTTACCATTCCTTCCTCGATTCTGATTGCCCACATATCCTCTACCAGCACCACCTCTTCCCTGATCATACTGTCTTTCCTGAACTGGTTGCACCACGATCCTTCCATCTTTAACAGTAGCTTGATTGTGTGGGTTAGATGCTGTTCTAAGATTGTTGTTGGTTTGTGGGAGAGAATTCATGTTTTGGCTAATCAGAAGAGCTAGTTGATTAATGATGTTACCCACGTGTGCATCAGCATCAGCTTGTTTGAACATAGGATCAGGGATGAGTTTGTGATTACCATTACCCAAGGGTATGACTTGTGATGCTTTGGTAGTGATTCCGATGTTTGAATAGAAAGCTGTTGAGTCATTAGATGAGCTTGTCTCTCCCTGGTTGGGTTTGAACTGATTGAGAATCAATTTTTCAAACATAGCATGTCTCTCATTCTGAAGGAGGAAGGCATAGAGTTGCTCATAGTTTGTATGCTTCAATCCTTTAGTGAGTTTCACAGCTGTGACAAACTTGTGCCATTCGGGATTCATGTTGTTCACAAACTTTGAGTTCAGCTGAATGTTAGGCATAGTCATTCTGATGTTCCTCATGTCATTCACTAACTTATGAAATCTCACATAGTACTCATAGACACTCTCATCTGGTTTCATCTTGAAGTGCTCAAATTCGTCATAGAGTTGGGATTCTCTGTCTTCCATAGTTAATTCTGAACCTGAGAGAAGCATCTTAACGTTATCCCAAACTGCCTTTGCATCAGTGTTATGATTGATCAGCTTGTAGATGTCTTTAGGAAGACCTTGAAGAACAATGTTTGAAGCCCTGATATCTGCATCGAATCTCTTTTTCTCCTCATTATCAAGCTCATTGTACATCTTAGGTCTGTCCATTCCGTAAACAGGAGTACCATCTTCATTAGTATCAAGAATGTCTCTAGTCGTCTCAACCCGATATGGTCCTTCATCAATGGATTTGAGAATGTTGACACCATTTTCCTTTCCAAGGCAATACAATCTGATTCGTTGAGCCCAAGAATCGTAGTCAGTTCTGTCAAGCATGGGTGGACGAGTATCTGAACCAGCTGCTTGTACATCCTCGGCAACAGTGGATATGACAGTAGGGACGTTGGTAGACATGTTAACAGATTATACGGGATTTTATAACTCTATGATTAAACCGGGAAATAGATTCTTTCACGGGATTTTACTAAATCAAGAGAAAACCGTAAACAATCACTCAAGTCGCTAGATGATAAAGCTCTAAGTCGCTAGAAACAAATCCACTAAGTCGCTACCAATTAATTCGCTAGACAACCAAGTCGCTAGAATCCCAAGTCGCTAACAAAAACGCAAGTCGCTAAGTAGTAACTCGCTACGGACCAAGTCGCTAACCAAATTTTGGCAGCAATTCGCTACACAAGTCGCTAGAAACGCAAGTCGCTAAAGAGCAACTCGCTACTGACCAAGTCGCTACCACAAGTCGCTACCCGTAGTGGAGATTCCACTACTTGTACTTTAACTCGCTAGATCTAACTCGCTAGCACCAACACTGTAAGTCGCTACAAAAATACGAAGCAAGTCGCTACCAAGAAACTATTCCGTGAACTAAGTCGCTAACATGAAAAACCATATAAACTTCACTTTTCAATCCAAAAACAACCCAACCAAGATGATTCAAGCTAACCAAATGAAAACCTAAACACTTTTGATGATTCTAAACATAAAAGTACCAACAAAATTCAAACTTTAACACAAGAAATCAACCAAATGATGCAAAAAACCACTAAACTTTTCAAACTCAAAAACCACCTAAAAACCACTATAAATCCAAAGATGTGCAAGATATGATCAAACCATGGCTCTTGATACCAATTGTTAGATATTCCTTTTCACATACACATCAAACCATAACACAAAGTAGTATATAGATGGAATTCTAGAGAGAGAAAGTTAGAGGTTTAGGGAACTTAGTGAGAGAAAGTGAAAGATATTATTATGAGCTCCAACTCTCTACCTTGGAAGGTAGAGAGTATTTATAGTCTTACATAACTCGCCACACTTTGGGCTGTGGATCAGGCATACAGTGGGTAAAGACCCGTCCGTCCTCCACGGTGTTACTTAGCTAAATTACTACTTAACTTAAAAGAACTACGACTACGAGCTTTCTAACGATTACATATACTTGAGGTGACCGACTCTTTAATACCGGGAATTTCTAATTCCTAACAACAATTTCCTCTCTAAAATCTATCTCTCTATAATCATTTGTAACAACTTTGTAACAAACTATCCACCATTGATAATACATTGAGCTTTCGTTGATCTTTTCTTAATCTTTGATTGGCCAAGTTCTTGTAAAACACTCTTATCGATCTTCATTGATCCTAACTGTGTCTATCAACTGGTATCAGAGACTTTTCCTGGTGAAGTCTCATTGCAACAGATTCAAGATTCATAATTCAAGATTCTGTTCAGTTTTCTGCCAAATTCTGTTATTCAAGATTCATTCAAAATTCAAGAAATAGCATAGAAAGACTCAAAATTCTATCATAACCACCATAAACCACCATTTTCACCGCCGTTCAGTTTTGTTTAGTTAGTTAAATTTTGATACAGTGACTTAGTTTTGGGTCTCAATCAAGATGTCGACAACTATTTCAGCGACCCAATTACAATTGGGAGTTTCAGCGATCCAATTACAAGTAGATTATCTGACGAGACAAAACACTTGCAATGATGTTCACGAAGTGTTTGATGAATTGTTTATGAATAAACTTCTCAACAAAGAATGCGCAATGCTCGAGTATTACAATGCGTTTAATTCTTGGTTTAGCAATAAAGGGTTGGATGAACGGTATCTTATCGATCTCTTTATTTTTGGGTTACAACCAGCAATTGAAAAAGTGGTTAGTCTTTTCAAACCCAATATACTTCATGATTCATATGGTTTGGCTGAGTTACAAGAGAATTTTTTGAAAAGAAGTTTTAATCAATCATTGTTCTTTCCTATGAAGTCAAAAGAGTCAAAAGAAACAGAAAGAATTTGCAATGGGTTGATTGCTCTTGATGATCTTGAGGAAGGAGATTCTAAAATTGTGGAAATGGAATTAAAAGGGGTAAATAGAGTAATTGATATAACAAGTGGCATGATTGGTGGTGGTGGCTTGTGTAATGATAAAGATAACGAAATAGAATCGGGTGGTCTGGACATTGACACATTTGGGTTGAAGGATCTTGGTGAAACATGTAAAGAAGATGATGAAGTTGAGAGAAAAACGTTTATTGAAAATGGGTCTAATCTCGACAAGATTCAAGAAGTGCAAATGGGTGTTCCTCGTCTTGAAAATTATGTAATGGGTGTTAAAGTTCCTAATGAGTTTGGGAAAAGTAGTGAATTCGAAGTGCATGAGTCAAGAAGAGTGAACGTCAATGGAGTGGTGAATTGCGAAGAGGATGGGAAAGATCAGGGAATTGAACCAAGTGGGGTGAACTCAGTGACTACTAGAGTTGCTTCCAGCAATAGCAGGGAAGAATGTCCAGAAAATTTAGTGACAGTTGAAAGTGGCACAAAAGCTGATACGAGCACTGTGGGGATTGATTTAGTGGAGTCAAAAAATGGTCAAATAGCTGTACTTTCAGATGCTATCAACTCAATAGGTTACAGATGGATTTGTAAGGAAAACGTGGAAAAAACCTTCAAAGATTCCTCATTTAGAAATTGGAAAACATATGCTAAACTCTTGTCCAATATGGCTTTTCAAACATAAGGATCGTATTGCTTGTTAAAGGAGGTAACAAATAATGAAGCAACTTTCAATCAATTAATTTTTGATACATGGAAGTGGTTGAAAAAGAAAAGGAAATACAACAAGACTAATATAGTTTGTTCATGGGGGGCGAACAAAGAAAAAGGGAATTCGGCTCGTCCATGGTGGCGGGACAAACAAAGAAAGGATAGAGGCAAAGTGAGCCTGATTTGGCAGTGGGATGGCGCTCAATGCAAAGTGAGCCAGGGTTGGCACTTAATACGAAGTGAGGCTGTGAAAAAGGAATATGAGGAAAGAGGGAATGACTATGGAATGTGTGGCTGTGAATACAAAGCTCAACGTGAGAATGATGGGAAGTATGTGTCTTTGAAGGATATTCTGGAAGAAGATGAAGAGTACCATAGTCTTGGTTTCGCTATTAATGGTAATGGTACTAGCAGTAAAGAAGGAAATCTTGTGGGGTTTGAAATGGCTCAAAAGTGTAAAAACAGGGGTGATGTGAAGTTGGAAATATGGCAATGGCCAAAAAGAATGAGGAAATGTGTGGAATATGATATAGGGAAATCGCAAAGAAAGAAGAATAAACGTGTGATGTTTGACATATGGAAATGGCCTGGAAGGAAAAAGAAATTGGTATGTTGTTTAAGTAGGTTCAAGAATGAATGTCATGAAGGGTCGTCTAGTGTGTCATCAACTGATATGTGGGTGTTTGGTTGTACTTTGTTTGATAAAGCTCTTAATGGGCATGAGCAATTTAGTAGTGGTGAGAATTGGTCTGATAAAGTTTTGGGCAGGGATAAGGTTGGGAAAAGTATTAGTGATGAGAATGGAATAGATTCAAGTAATCTATTGGGTAAGGGGAAGAGTTCATGGAGGACTGTTTGGGTAAAAAAGAGTGTCAGTGTATTTCAAGTACTTATATGTTGATATGCATGTCATTCATGGTTTTAGATAGAAAAATGGTGAAGAAGAAGAATGTTGATGTGGTGTATGGATTAATTCAGTGGAAAAATGGTACTCAAGAAGATGCTACTTGGGAAAATTTGTAGGAGTTATATGCCAAGTTCCCATCTTTTGATTCCCATTCTTGAGGTCAAGAATGATTTGAAGAGGGAAGGATTGATAGGAGTTGTTTAGTATTAGCAGTGGAAATTTGGTTAGGTTATTAGGCACGTGAGGCACAGGTGTGTTATTACACACGTGAGGTGCACGTGACCACTCACCTTTGAAGCTAACCAACTTTCCCACTCAAACTCTCTTTTAAATACTTGTAATTCCTATTCATTTGTAAGCTTTTGTGATATACAATTTCCTCTCTAAAATCTATCTCTCTGTAATCATTTGTAACAACTTTGTAACAAACTATCCACCATTGATAATACATTGAGCTTTCGTTGATCTTTTCTTAATCTTTGATTGGCCAAGTTCTTGTAAAACACTCTTATCGATCTTCAATGATCCTAACTTTGTCTATCATAAACCTCATTTTCTTGGCTTCTTTTGGGATTTTTTGGTTTATATAAGTTTATTATGACATAAAAAACTTATATAAGTGATACGCTTACACAGCGCGTTCGGGGTTAAAGGAACTTCCTTTTCGTCGAGCAAGTTTTATAACACCCTAGGCAGTGAACCTAATCGTTGTAGTGTAGTATTAGGGTAAGCCACGGGTATTGATATCGTTCTCTAGGGGAATAGAAATGCTAGTGAGAAATTACTACGCTAAGGTTGGGGTTGAAGAAGATTATTTTTTTTAGCTTTTTATATTTTTTAGAAAATGGAAAGGTACGAATCTCGGGGTTTGGATTTGGGGGGTTGGTATTTCTACCGATTACTTCTACTTATCTAATTATCTAATCTAAGCTAGGGGTAG
The DNA here is from genome assembly GCA_019973895.1 of Chrysanthemum seticuspe. Lineage (NCBI taxonomy): Eukaryota > Viridiplantae > Streptophyta > Magnoliopsida > Asterales > Asteraceae > Chrysanthemum > Chrysanthemum seticuspe. The sequence goes on from BPTQ01000009.1 coordinate 315,010,705, forward strand.
TCTATGTCTAATTGTTGTGTGCTCGTATGATGATTTAAAAATGTGTTTACTTAGGTTTTATTACTCCCTAGTTATCTCCTATTGATGGTTGAATTGTCACGTCCTTATTCTTAATCGCGTTGTGTGTCTAAGGTTGTAGGGTATGCGTTTATCCCTATCTCTTTGAAGCTACCAAAGGTTAATGACTACAAAATCTCTAGGATTCATAAACTTAACACTAAGGTACTCTTTGGATGTTTAGCCTACGATTCCACTAGTGACTATAAGCTAAGGTTCACAAAGATTAATCAAGCATTAATGACACAACGAATGACCTATCGCAATACTAGATCAATAAAAATTAAGATAAGAGACAACCAATCAATATTCAATAACTAAGTTTCATATTCCCTAAGCAAACACACAAGTAAATTAGCCGGACATGGAAAACATGCAAGCATACACACAATCAATTGAAGACATGATTGAATTAATGAAGTAAAACACTTATCTTGATGTAAGATATGGTATGGAACCCTAAAATACTGTACAAGACAGCCTTGGTTCGGTTTATGTTTTTACTCCACAAAACTACACACTAATAACTGAAAAATTCGATGTCTATATATAATATTACAAACGCGACGACGTCACTCTTTAATTGTAACGCCGTCGGGTAGCCGTCATTAAGTTTTCGTCTTGGCCATGTTAACATTGTGACGACGTCACCTTATGGTTGTGACGCCATCGCCTTCATTCTCTGACACCGTCTGGATCAAATCTAGGCCGTCTGAGCTGCGACGCCCTACTCTTTTAAAACCTGATGCTGTCACTTGATAATTAGCAATTTGCCTACTAGGCCGTCACAAAAAATGCACGACGGCGTCGCCATTTTGGCAGTGACGCCGTCCCCTTTTAGGTTGTGACGCCGTCCCCTTCAGTTCCAGCAGCTTGAGTGTCTCAATTCTTGATTTTGGCCATTTTCTTCGTATATTCGCGCCTTTTCGTCCAAATAAGTGTCATTCCAGCAATTTGCCTTCAAGAGATCTAAAAAGTGAAAAAGAACGAAATTAAGTAATAACGGATACAAAAGTGATCAATTAAGGGCTTAAATGACCCCTCAAAAGTGTACCTTTTAAATCCTTATCAATAAGCTCACAAGTTTCAAATTAAGGCAAAAAAGTTGAGCTTATAAAATATAAGCCAAAAACATATGACCTCGTAGATGTTAGAAAAAAAGCTGTAGATAAGTTAAGATAAGAGGATTGGGGGTGGTAACAACGGTGTTAGCTTGGTTTGGAAAAAGTAGCGGTAGCAGTAGCGTTTATATTAGTAGCGATTCTTAACACCATTATTTGAACAAAATCTACTTGCCAAAAGTAGAGGAAGTAATAGCTTTTATATTTCTGAGTAGTGTTTCTAATACCAGCGTTTTAACAAAATCTAAAACATGACACACTACTTGCCAAACAAGCTTTATATTTCAGACGTGAAATGAGTTTCGTGATTGTTTGCAAAACGTGCTATTTGATTGTTGAAAGGTTTTATGGATATTTACATATTAGTATGTCCGGGTTCGAACTCGAGACTTCAGGATTGCACACATTACGTATGAGAGTTGATGTTAATAATTAAGATATAAAATGTTATTATTAATTATTAGTCACGAAATAAAACATAACCATAGTTAAATATAAACTAAAAGGACTAGAATTGAAATTGGAAGTCGGGAAAGATCTAGAACCCCTCCCATGGGTTAGGCCGATCGGTTATGGGTTCCCAAACCCATTCCCACTCAAACTTGGTCATCAAGTTAAGTTACTATAAATACAAATCAATGTATTCATTCACAACTTAACCTTGGATCACCAATAAACCTAATTTCTCTTCTCCTCTCCTCCCTCTTGTGTTTGGCTGATCGTACAACCCCCCTCCTCAAGGGATCGATTTTTCCAAGCTCAAGAAACAAGTGTTTGGTTTTATTTATGATTCAAGAACCTAGCTTTTCACATCAAATCGCTATTAGTACGTGTGTACAGGAACGAAGAACAAACGCATTTGTGTTTGTGAATTCCTGGTGGTCGATCTTGTGTGGGTCGAATTTATTGAAACCCTAAGTTAGGGTTTTGGGTTTTGGTTCTTGTTCAAACATCGTTTGGTTTACTTGAATTGCTAAAAGGTACGCACTTTCTTGTTCGGTTAATTACTTACATGTATTATTCGTATTTACTTCCGCTGCATGCTTTGATGATGTTTACTTGCTTTTATAATTTGTTATGATTAGTATATTCCAACAGTGGCATCACGAGCCGTTAATATGATGTAATTAATTACCGAAACACATAAAAATTGAATCTTTATGATTATATGCATGCTTTTTATGGTTTCTAGGGTTTTGAATTCGAAACCCTAATTTTTTAATTGTAGGGTCGATTACCCTAATTTTATTTAATTAGGTTTTAATTCTGTAAAACTTGTAGAAACCCTAGGTTGCATGCTAATTTTATGTAGTTAATTAATGAATAATTGTTATGTGCCATGTAATATGCGTATCTTGAGTGATAATTGTTATGCGGGATCCATGGTGGAACATGCATGTTTTGCCATGGAGTATTGTTTGTAATAAATTGTTTAGTGATACACACATGTTTTATTTATTTGATAATTATTGAATTGGGGAAGACCTCAATTATACCTAATAAAAATTCGTTATGTGCTAATTGGTATATTATTAACTTTGGCTTACGCAATCGACTTGTCGATGTATGTGGCTCATCTACCTTGTAGTTGAAAGCCCTAGTTAATGTATGCATTTATTTACGCCTAGAATTGTTTGTTAGCGTTTATCGAAATAATTATGCATGTGGCTAATTGTTTTTACATATGTTAAATTGTTTAGTTATATGTTTATATTATTTGAGTGTGTTTAATTTTTATTAAAATACTTTTTTGTTTATATATTGTTTGACATGTTAGTAAGCAAAAAGGGTTTTTATGAATAGAAAATTAAATGGACTAAATAATGGCGAAATTGATTTGTTTTCTAAGTATTAATTCTTGAACTTATAATCGATTGATGCGACTGTACTAAATGGCTAGAACGGCTCACCCACTAGAACAAACTATAAAGGGGTTAATTAAGAAGTGCGCACAGTCACACTGAAAGGATGTCTAAGGTTATGCTTTTGCGCTTACCTGGTCCTCTGGCCCCTGTAAGTTCGATTGGAGCTACCTAGTATAACCATTCAATGTACGAAGCATCTTAGTACAAAGTTGTAAGTTTCTCAACGCATCGATTAAAACTTTGTAGAATTTGATCTTAGCAATTAAAATATATGTAAGTTTTTTCGAAAATTTTATGATATAAAGTTGTATGCATGCTTCTTTATACATAAGTTTTGATTACACGTCAAAAACAGTACCCTTTAAATTTAAGTTTATGCCATCTAATGATATGAAACACTTGAAGTTGTAATTTAGTTATGTGAGACCTTGATCTAGATTACAATAACAATGTGAATTTTTTTGTTGTGTGAGACATCAGCTTAATTATTTGCAGTTTCTAAATTAGACAACTTAATTAAGTTAGTTAGTGAGACCTATGACTTAAGGCATAAGATGGGATGAAACATGCTTACGTTTTGCATTAATTATTTTGGCAAAATTGTAAATCCCATAACTTTTGGAATTGAAAACTTGTTTGTCAATTATTGTTTTTCAACAATTACCTATTCTATACTTTCACCACTAGCAGATCAACTGATGTGGTGAAACTATGATAATGAGGATCCAAAATTCAAGGAAAATACTATGGTTAATATGAATATTGACCAAAGGGTATTTTATTTTCTTGAATGTTTACTTATCGAAAGTACTAACTTTTGAACTTTTATTTTCTGTAGAAATGGCTCAAGCTGAATCTACTGCACTAGCCTCGTCGTTCAAATCTATGTTTGATCGAGAGAAATTGACTGGTAGGGCGAATTTCAATGATTGGTATCGGCAACTCAGAATTGTCTTGAGGGTTGCCATAAGACTAGATTATTTGACTACGCCTTGTCCTTCTGAACCTGCAGCAGGTGCTACTGCTGAAGCACGAGCTGCATGGCAATCTGAGTATGATAAGTTTAATGAGGTCGCCTACATTATGCTTGGGAGTATGAACTCAAACTTGCAACATCAGTTTGAGAATTACTTCCTTGACCTCATGCTTGAAGAATTGCAAAGGTTGTTTGAAAAGCCTGTGACTGTAGAGTTGTATGATCTGATAGATGCTCTACACAGTTGCAAGCAAGGAGAAGGGAAACCTGTGAGCGCCCACTGCCTGGAAATGATGAGTTACATGGACTAGCTGGGGCAACTCAACTATATCTACCCCAATGACATACAAATTGGCCTTATCAACAGATCCCTTAACAAGGAGTTTGATGGTTTCGTGCGCAATTACAATATGCATTGCACGGGGAAGACAGTCAAGGAGGTACATGCAATGCTCATTGATTACGAGAAAGGTTTGCCCAAGAAGGCCCCTACACCTGAGGTTCTGACCATCCAGAAGGGTAGGATTTCTAAGCCTAATAAGCCGCTAGCGAACAAGAAAGGGAAAGGTAAGGGTAAAGTTGATAAGGGAAAACAAGTTATGACTTATCTACAAGAACCCAAGAAGTACCCTCCCAAAAAGCGTGAGAATCCGAAGAAGGATATGGATTGTCATCACTGCACCGAGGTAGGACACTGGAAGAGGAATTGTCCACTCTACCTTGATGAGTTGCGCAATAAGAGGTATAAAAATACTGGCACTGTGGCCAGTACTTCAGGTACTCTTTTGATGATAGAATTATTTGCTTTTCCTCATAAAATAAATTCATGGGTATATGATACTGGATGTGGTATTCACATTTGTAATACACTGTAGGGACTTAGAGGAGTAATGAAGCTTGCCTATGGACATCAATACCTGCACGTGGGTAATGGAGCACATGCAGTCGTTGAAGCTATAGGCACGTTTGATTTAGTTTTACCTTCGGGTTTAGTACTGTCTTTAAACGATTGTCATTACGCGTCCTTCTATTGTTAGGGGTGTCGTTTCAGTTTCCTTGTTAAAAGATATTGGTTTCATTCATACATTTACTGATTTTGGAATTTCAGTTTCTTTAAATGGTGTTTTTTACTTTAATGTTATTCCAGTAAATGGTGTGTTTGAAATTGATTTGCATGATAATGTGATTGATAAAAATAATTTTGTCTTTAGCATCAATAATAAAAGAATCAAAGGTGATTTGGATTCTTCATTTCTTTGGCATTGTAGACTTGCTCACATAGGCAAGAAACGCATGCAACAGCTGCAACACTGATGGGCTTTTGCAAGACATCAATGATGAATCATTTGATAAATGCGAATCTTGCATATCTAGGAAGATGACCAAGAAACTTTTGACAAATAGTTTAGAAAGGGCTTCTGATCTTCTTGGTGTGATACACTACTGACGTATGTGGACCACTAAGACATGTGTCAAGGAAGGTTGCTAGCTACTTCTTAACCTTTACTAATGATTTCAGTCGTTATGGTTATGTTTATTTACTTAAACATAAACATGAAGTCTTTGAAACATTTAAGGTTTTTAAGAGTGAAGTAGAACTGCAACTAGGAAAGAAGATTAAAGCTCTTCGATCTGATAGAGGTGGTGAATATTTAAGCCAAGAGTTTAAAGAATATCTAGCTGAGTGTGGTATCGTCCATCAACTCACATCTCCATATACTCCACAACAAAATGGTGTATATGAGAGAAGAAATCGAACATTGTTAGATATGGTGCGATCAATGTTTAATCTTACAACTCTTCCCTTATCCTTTTGGGATTATGCTTTAGAAACTGCTGTTCGCATATTGAATATGGTTCCAACTAAGAAGGTTGATAAGACTCCTTATGAAGTGTGGTATGGGAAAGCTCCCAACTTGTCTTACTTAAAGGTCTGGGGTTGTGAGGCGTTTGTTAAACGTGACTCTGCTGATAAGCTACAACAAAGATATGTTAAGTGTATCTTCGTAGGATACCCAAAGGAAACTATGGGTTACTACTTTTACTTTCCACCTGAAAACAAAGTAATTGTTGCTAGGTATGGAGAATTCCTTGAAAGGGATCTCATATCTCATGAATTCAGTGGGAGAGTTTATGATCTGGAATATGATCAAGAAGATACAACACCTTCTGAAAACACTAGCCAACCTCAAGTAGAACCTGAAAGTCTGAGTGTTCCACCTGAAGTTGAAGTGGTTCCCATTCGTAGATCCGCAAGGGCTACGCGTGCACCTGAGCGTCTATGTCTCAACGTAGAAGCTGAGGAAAATATGTTAGGGGATCTTGGTGAACCTGCTAACTATAAGGCTGCCATGATAAGTCCTGAAAAGGAAAAACTGGCGAGTTGCAATGAATGGGGAAATGCAATCCATGAAAGATAACGAAGTTTGGATAGAGGTTGACTTACCTCCAAATGCTAAGGTAGTTGGAAGTAAGTGGCTCTATAAGATAAAGACTGACATGGATGGCAATGCACACACCTATAAAGCTCGTCTTGTAGCTCAAGGGTATACTCAAACCTTTGGGATAGACTACGAGGAGACGTTTTCTCCTGTAGCAGACATTAGAGCTATTAGGATTCTTATAGCCATAGCTGCGTACTATGACTATGAGATATGGCAAATGGATGTCAAAACTGCCTTCTTAAACGGTCGCCTAGATGAGGACATCTATATGGCGCAGCCATGAAGGGTTTGTGAATTCAAAATTTCCAAAGCGTGTATGCAAACTTCAAAGATCCATTTATGGGTTGAAGCAAGCATCAAGGCAATGGAACAAGAAGTTTGATGAAGAAATCAAGAAATTTGGTTTCACTCAAAATCTTGATGAGCCATGTGTGTATCACAAAGCTAGTGGGAGTAATGTTATTTTCCTTATCTTGTATGTCGATGACATATTGATCATGGGTAAAGACATTCCAAGTTTGCAAGATGTAAAGTCTTATCTTGGAAAGTGCTTTTCTATGAAGGATTTAGGGGAAGCAGCATTTATTCTGGGAATCAAGATCTACCGAGATAGATCAAGGCGGTTAATTGGACTAAGCCAAAGTACTTACATTGATAAAATATTGAAGAGATTCAATATGCAAGATTCCAAGAAGGGATATTTGCAAGTGCAAATTGAACATGGCTTAAGTAATAAACTATGCGCGTCAACACCTGAAGAGGTGGCACACATGAAAAAGGTTCCTTATGCTTCGGCTGTAGGATCTATCATATATGCTGTGAGATGTACAAGGCCTGATGTGGCGTTTGCACAAAATATTACCAGTCGGTATCAACAGAACCCAGGTGTGAAACACTGGCAAGCTGTTAAGAACATTCTTAAGTATCTAAGGGCTACTAAAGAAATGTTTCAAGTGTATGGAGGAAATCCAGATGCAGAACTTGATGTTACAGGTTTTTGCGATGCGTCATTCCAAACTGATAAAGATGATACGAAGTCTCAGACGGGTTATGTCTTTGTCATTAATGGAGGAGCAGTTGACTGGAAGAGCTAAACCGAACCAAGGCTGTCTTGTACAGTATTTTAGGGTTCCAAACCCTATCTTACACCAAGATAAGTGTTTTACTTCATTAATACAATTATGTCTTTGATTAATTGTGTGTATGCTTGCATGTTTTCCATGTCCGGCTAATTTACTTGTGTGTTTGCTTATGGAATATGAAACTTAATTATTGAATATTGATTGGTTGTTTCTTATCTTAGTTGGTTAATGATCTAGTAATGCGATAGGTCATTCGTTGTGTACTTAATGCTTGATTAAATCTTTGTGAACCTTAGAATATGACTCCTTGAGTAGTTGTAAGCTAAACCATCCAAAGAGTGCCTTAGAGTAAGAGTTTATTATCCCTAGTGGGTTTTGTAGACGAGACCCTTTGGTAAGTTCAAAGAGTTAGGGAGAAACGCATACCCTACAACCTTAGACACACAACGCAACTAGGGATAAGGACGTGACAATTCAACCACCAATAGGAGATAATTAAGGAGTAGTAAAACCTAAGTAAACACATCTTTAAACTATCATACGAGCACACATTAATTAGACATAGACTACATACACCTTAGATTAGATAATTAGATAAGTAGAGTAATCGGTAGCAATACCAACCCCCCCCCCCCAAATTCAAACCCCGATATTCGTACCTTTCCATTTCCTATAAAACATAAAAAGATACAAAATAATCTTCCTCAACCCCAACCTTAGCGTAGTAACTTCTCACTAGCATTCCTATTCCCTTAGAGAACGATATCAATTCCCGTGGCTTACCCTAATACTACACTACAACGATTAGGTTCACTGCCTAGGGTGTTGAAAAACTTGCTCGACGAAAAGGAAGTTCCTTTGACCCCGAACGATGCGTGTAGCGTTATCAACCCAAATTGCATAATTTATATATTTTTTTAATTATATAAATTTTTATTGGAAAAATTTCAAACCTAAAAAACGTATATTTATACTAAGGCAGCCCCCAGTAAGGTTATGCGATCGACACTCACGATCGATTGCCTCTCGATCTTCTTACTGTGGCAAATCAATCGATCGGTATGTTTGGGAGATAAGGGTCGCCTGGACGATCGACAATTACTAGCATTTGTGTGTGTTATTTAATTAGAAAATAATATGTGTAGGGTATGTTTTTTGTTTTAAAGGTCGTTTTTACTGGGGTACCCAATCGCCTGAAATTCGCTGGAGAGAGAAAGCTGACGTGGCAGGAAAAATGGGAGGGATTGACTCTCCTTACTCGAGGCAGCCTAAGAAAGAGTTTTAATTAGTTCTTTATATAAAAAATGGCTTTTGCATATATATTCTTCCGAAAATGCAAAATTGCATATATATCTAAAACATGCATAAATACAATTGTATTATGTACATAAAAAACTTGTACAAAAGTATATATGCAATTTTTCACTTTGGGAGGAATATATATGCATTTTTGCCAAAATATATTTACTTATGTGAATTTGGTTTTTGGATTGGTTATCATTTTGCTAAAAACAAATTCAAACCAAAAACTGATTATTTAATTCGGTTTGATTTTAACGAATTCGATTATTTTACAAATTCAGTTTTTATTCGATTTGATTGATTTCGATTTTGGTTCCTATACGAACACTCATAATTAAAGAGTAAATAACATTTTTTACAATGCAAAAGTCATACTTTGGAACACACGTGGGCCGGCCTGCATATAAATTTGGGCTAATTTTAGTTTTACTTTGACTTTGACTTTATTTATGAGAAAGAAAGAAAAGAGCATGAAAAATGAGATGGTGTGTCGTCAGATCCCACGCGTGGAAAATGACGTAACTCTTTGATTTTAAATTTGGGCTACTTTGGAGTTTGGAAAATGACTTTTTAGCAACCAGTCATTTTCCGTCACCACGCCGCTTACTTCCGTTGTCCAATGACGGCCCTGTTTGGCTAAGCTTATTTAACATAAGTCGATTTGGGCTTATTTTTTATAAGCTCCGATTTTGTGACTTATTTTGGGACTTGTCGGCTTATATAAGTTTATTATGATATGATAAACTTTTAAAAGCCGACAAGTCTCAAAATAAGCCCTAAAATTGGGGCTTATAAAAAATAAGCTCAAATTTCATGAAATTCGGGCTTATTTTTTATAAGCCTCAATTTTACGGCTTATTTTGAGACTTGTCGGCTTTTATAAGTTTATCATATCATAATAAACTTATATAAGCCGAGAAGCCTCAAAATAAGCCACAAAATCGGAGCTTATAAAAAATAAGCCCGACGTACCCTTTTTGTTGTTGTTTTTTTTTTTTTTTTTTTTTTTTTTAATTTCTTTCTTTGTTACTTTTCAATTCCGACCCTCTAATATGTAAGTTTGAATGAGTTTGTTGATCTCCACTTTTTTTATCCAGGCAAATATTATTTGCAGACGAATATCAGCGCAAAGTGATAGTATATAGCGACAAATAATTATATATGTTAAATCAAAATTTTGGTTTAACTATTGATGCAAAACTTATAGATTCAATTTGTAGTCATTGCGATAAAAAAATTCTTAAATTAGAAGCAAAAATGATAAACATTTATGGATTAAACAATATTTGAAAATTATTGAATATTAAAAATAATCGTGTATTGTAATAGGTCTCTATTATTGTCTTCAAAGTTTCCTTTTGTAATTTTACATTTAAGAGATTTTAAGTCTCAAGGTTTAAACCGTGTATTGGCTCCAAAATTTTCATAAATTTAATTATTTTAAGTATGGGTCTTTTGGGTCCAAAGTAGGGGTGTGCACGGTCTGAAAACCGGACCGGACCGGCCAAGACCGGACCGGACCGACACCCGAGTTCGGCAAAAATCCTAGACCGAGACCGGACCGAATGTGGTCGGTCCGGTCTCGGTCCGGTCGGTCCGGTCCAACAAGGCTAAATTCGTCGGTTTTGGTCCGGACCGGACCGAGGACCGAATTAGCCCAAAAGCCGAGACCGCGGACCGGACCGAATGTGGTCGGTCCGGTCTCGGTCCGTGTCGGTCCGGTCGGTCCTTCGGTCGGTCCGGTCCTTTCGGGTCAAATGCTCACCCCTAGTCCAAAGTGTAAACCACTAATTGGCTCCAAAGTTTCTATAAGTTAATTATTTTAAGTAAGAGTTATTATAGAAAATCCATTTTTCTCATTTTTAAGAAATTTCAAGTTTCAAAATTAGTTAAATTTGTTTTATAAATAGTAGAGATGTATGATTCCTCAACATGACCTATCAGATTCTAACCAATTGAAAGATCTTAATCTTGTAATTGATGTGTAACGATGTACATGTGAGACTTTAGCTCATAACTTCTTAAATAATAATATGTCACTCATCTATAACATATCGTCAGAACATAAACAAACTCTTGGTTTCACTTTATTTGTTACTTGTGAGTATAATGATATACTTGAACCATAATTTTGTTTCACACACTTTTTTCTTGGTTTCACTTTATAAGTGTTTCACACACTTATACCATCTATAACACAATGATATAATTATAATATAGAAATAGAATTTTGTAAAGACATGTTAGTGTAAATTATAAGAGATGTGTTAGTTCTAGTTCACATATCTCATGTGTCTCGTTCTTGTTGCATTTCTAGGTCCAAGGTTTTGTGGTTGTTGTTTGTAACCTTCATTCTTTTGCTTTTTAAAGTTTTCTTTTTTAGCAATAGCTATCGGTAGAATAAATCTAGTGGCTACTATTTTTATTGCCAATCGATATTAAAAGAAAACACTAATTAAACATAGAGTTAATTACATAATTGGTCCTTGTGGTTTGTCGGATCTTGCGTAAAATGTCCTTGTGTTTTTTTTTGACGGGTCATGTCCTCGTGGTATGCAAAAGTTACGGGTTTGGTCCTTTGACGGGTCATGCTGTTAGTTGACCGTTAACTTGGCAAACCACAGGGACGATTTATGTAACTAACAAAAAAAAAATAATAATAATAAAAAATAAAAAAAAAAACTGATTAAAAAAAAAAGAAAAATTGTTTAAAAAAAAAACTTTAAAAAAAAACGAAAAATTGTTTAAAAAAAAACGTTTACAAAAAATATTTATTACACTTAAATTGGTGCTTATGTATAATGTGAGGGCCTAAGATATATATATATATATATATATATATATATATATTTAATTATTATACTTAAATTTTGAGCTTATGTACAACATGAAGGCCTAAAAATTTGGTTATTAAACTTTAAAAAATGAAAAATCGAAAAATTTGGCCCTCACAACGTGAGGGCTTAAAATTTTAATGCGTACAAAATACGCATTAAAAAATTTAATGGATGAAAACGTATAAAAATGGATGAAAGTATACAAAAATCGTTGTGAGGGCCTAATTTTTGCCAAGTTAACAAAAAATATACAAAAATCGATTTCATCCATTAAATTTTTAATGCGTCTTTTGTACGCGTTAAAAATTTAAGCCCTCACGTTGTGAGGGCCTAATTTTTTTATTTTTTAAAGTTTAATAAAAAAAAAAATTTAGGCCCTCATGTTGTACATAAGCCCAAAATTTAAGTATAATAATTAAAAAAAAAAAAGTTCTCTTAGGCCCTTACATTATACATAAGCACCAATTTAAGTGTAATAAATATTTTTTGTAAACGTTTTTTTTTAAACAATTTTTCGTTTTTTTTTTTTTTTTTTTTTTTTTTTTTTTTTTTTTAAATCAGTTTTTTTTTAAACAATTTTTCTCTTTTTTTATTTATTTTTTTATTTATTTATTTTTTTTGTTAGTTACATAAATCGTCCCTGGGGTTTGCCAAGTTAACGGTCAACTAACAGCATGACCCGTCAAAGGGCCAAACCCGTAACTTTTGCATACCACGAGGACATGACCCGTCAAAAAAAAACACAGGGACATTTTACGCAAGATCCGACAAACCACAAGGACCAATTATGTAATTAACTCTTAAACATATTAGATGCCAATCGATATTAAAAGAAAACACTAATTAAACATATTAGATGAGTTTTCGTGCATAGCAACGAAACTTTTTAACGACAAACAATTATAGTTGTGATATTGTGGTTAAGTGTTTCGTGTAACGTGAACTTTGAGAAATAACATAAATATCAATATGCTCAACTTTCACTTTCATTAATTAGACCGTAAATTTTTTTCTATCCAAATACTAAAACTTGAATCTCAACAATTGGCGTTGACATGTTCATCATCATCCAAGATGACAATAACATCATCCCAATTCGAGTTTAACAAATTGGGATTGAAAAATAGATTGAGGTTGGGAGTGGGATGAAATTGTATATAAACAAACGAAAGTAGTGTACATATAGTTATATAAAGGGTCATGATCTAAAGCAGTGAAACAACAAACGATAAATAAATGATCACAATGTACTAACCTCAACATTAATATTTTTTTATTTTCTCATTTTCTCAACTTAACTATGAGTTGCCATAATAAAAAAAATGTTATGGCGTTTATATAGTAGAGATTAGAATGATTATTTTGAAACTATTTGTTATAATATTTTTTAAATAATAAAGAATGAATTCTATTTTTTAGTTTTCATTTTTTAATTGACATTATTTTTATTAGTTGATCATTTTAAAGTTGATATTTAAAATAAAGTTTAAGAAGTATTAAAAGATATTAAATAGTAAATTAGACAAATTAATTGATTTTTTTTTTTTTTTTTTTTTTTTTTTTTTTTTTTTTTTTTTTTAACATTTTTAAGTTTCATAAATACACAAATTTGATTGCAGTAAAGATACATTAGGCTTGAGAAATGATGGGCCAAACGATTATAAATTTATAAGAAAAAATTACACGTTTGGTCCCTGTGGTTTGCCCATATTTCAAGTTTAGTCCCTAAGTCGTTTTTATTACACCAGCAGTATCTAATTTTGAAACTATGCACGCTTTTGGTCCCTGTTTTGGATGGGCGTTAGTTAAGTCCGTTAAGTATTTTGCGCTGTTAGTCCTTCGTTAATAATTTTTGCACCGTTAGTCCTTATTTTTTAAAATATAGTTTTCCCTAGTTAGTCCCTCCGTTAATAATAGTTATCGCCTGTTTTTTTACGTTTTTGTCCGTTTTCGTTCGTTTTTATCCGTTTTCCCCCATTTTTTTTCGTTTTCCGTCTGTTTTTTACGTTTTTCGTCCGTTTTTTTCATTTTTGCGTTCGTTTTTTTCCTTTTCATCCGAAACCCGAAACAACAATCATAACAACAAGAAAAGTAACATAAAAAACCAAGAAATAAATCAACCAAATAAGCCCTCACCGAGAGCCATGCTCTCGGCTTGGCTGCCACGACACACACGACACGACACACAACTCTAGCATGGATACCAACAAGTTTTAACACGTTTTGTTTAACAAGAAATCATTTCCCATGTTTTTATTTGTCAAACCCAACAAGAAACCGAGTCAACTCGTGACTCACCACGAGTTATCAAGAAACCCGAGTCAAACTCGTGGGTTTTTGTTGGGTTCAGTAAATACCCAAACCCCTTAATCTAGGATTTGAATAGAAAATAGCCCAAGTATTTAATCCGTTAACACAAACAGGTCACTGAGTGCATAGTCGCTCAGTGAGTCGTCTTTAGGATACTCAGTAAGAGGCAAAGAAGAAGTCTCTCCACTCAGTAAGGCGGAACTTAAAGGGTGAAGACTGAGTCAAGAAGAAGATGATGGATTCAGTGAGTGATGACAATAACTCACTGAATCCCTAAGATTCCTATCCAACTTCTTACACTGAAGACAAACTGAAGTAGAAGACTGAAGAATGTAAAGACTGAAGAAAGAGCGGGACAAGGCGGGAAAGGTTGAATCAGATAAGACGAAGTCCTTATCAACCAAAGTCAACTTTCCCTGAATGGCAAAAGATCAGGCTCAGTGTCAGCACTGACCTTAGGAAAGTAGTCTTGTCTCTTACCTAGAATAGTCTTTGTAAACAGAGACAAAATGCATCAGTATTTTGTCTTCTGTGAGATGTCAGTTTGTCACTTAGGAAAGAGTCAAATATCATACATGTATAAATAGCATAAGAGATGGAGTGAAAAGGTTAAGCTTGTGAATTGTAAAAACACATACACGCAAGCCATCTTTTCACTCCTCCAAATACAACTTAGTTCCTGAGATAGCTCAGTGAGCTCTAAGAGTTGTGCTCAGACATAGCCTGAGCTTAGAGAGGAATCACCCAACTTTGTCATTTCAATCCCAAGTACTATTCCGCAAGTACTTGGGTAATGTATTCTTTGTTGATTAATATCTAATAAGAATATTATGTTGAAAATTACTTAGTGTGTTTTCTTTATGTTAATTTCAGTCATCGTTCACTTTTAACTTGTTTTATAAACTTAATCTGTTTTAAACGATAGTGAACGGGGAACAACAAGTGGTATCAGAGACAGGCTAATTATAAAACTCGTTTTTAAAGCCGCTCTAAAAGTTTTTAAATTAGGATCCTAAATGGCTGAAATTGATGTACCCCAACTAGTCGATAAAAAGGGTGGAGCTTATTCAGCTGTTGCCCCTAGACTTGAAGTTGGCAAATTCAACAAATGGAAAAAGCGAATGCTTTGCTATTTGATTGGGATGGAACCTTATTATGTCAAGTGCATAAATGAAGGTCCATTTGTCCCAAAGACTGCTGAAGGGTTGCCCAAACCTGAAGCTCAGTGGACCCAAGATGAAAGGAGAGTGGTCAACCAGGACCAAAGGCTCAAAAGTATCATAATATCTTGTCTTCCTGACGATATTATGGAGTCTGTTATTAGCTGTAGTACTGCTAAGCAAACCTGGGATGACCTTGTTCATAGTCATGAAGGACCATCTGATACCAAGGAAAACAGGATAATGGACCTGAAACTTGAGTATAACACCTTCAGGGCTAAGGACTCAGAAACTCTCTCTCAAACTTACACCAGATACAAAACTCTTTTAAATGAACTTTCAAATGATGGTGTTAAGTTGTCTAAGCATGAAATCAATGTTGGTTTTGTAAACAGTCTCCCTGAGAAGTGGTTGAATTTCTCTCAGGGACTCAGGAATGCCAATCACATCCAAAATCTTGAGCTTCCTGAAATTTATGGGAAATTCGTCTATGAGGAAAACCTCATCAACAGACGATACCCTGACTTAAAGAAGTCTCAGGAAGTCAAGAAGTCCCTGACCACTACATCATCACCAATATCAACTGCTTTCTTTTCTAACAATGTTGTTCAAGATTTCCAAGAAAACTCAGATGATGAGCCTGATGAGAGATCAAGTGAGGAGTACCTAAATGACCTGAATGCTGAATTTCAGGAAAGGGCACTCCTCGCTAACTCTCGAAGGTTTATAAAAAGAAACAAAGGTTTTTCTACTGCTAAAGCAACTGAAGACACTGAATGCTACAAGTGTCATAAAAGAGGCCATTTTGCAAAAGACTGTTTTTCAAAAACAATTTCTGAACCCTCTTACAAACCATCAGTATCTAATCAGTCTTCAGGCTTTAGCAAATTTCAACCAAAAATCTATCAGTCTCATCAAAATGTTCAAAACAAATCTGATTTTAACAAAACCATTGATTATGAAGCTAAGTATAAGAAAGCAAAAGCTAAGCTTGCATTGCTTGAGGCCAGTCCCTCAGAAACAACAAAAAATGTTCAATCTGTGCAGGGAAAGAACAAAGGCCTTGTTGCTGAAACCTTTGACTGGGATGAAGAGCCAATCTCATCGGATGATGAAATGGTACACGTCAGTGCTCTAATGGCTATCTCAGAAGAAGACAAGCTTGCAGTTGGGAAGAATCATGCTAGGAACGGGGAATGGGTCAACATCACAATGAAGAAGGTAAACACTTTACTTTCTATGGATGATGACTCTGATTGGCAGTCTTACATGAATTATCTTAATGTTGACCTTAAGTTTGTAGAAGAGCAAAGACTGAATCTCTTTTCTAAGTACAACAAGTTAAGTTTTGAATTGAATAAGTGTAGGGATGAACTGCTCATTTTAAAACAAGCTAAGCTTGAGGTTGTCACTTTGCAAATTCAAAACACTGAACTAGTTAAAAGAAATCAGAATCTTCAAGATGAACTTAAAAAGGCAAATGATATTCTTAAGAGTTGGACTGCTAAGAATCCCAGGGTCTTTGATGCTGTGGGAGCCCCCAGTAGCAGCAAGAAGAGAGTCATAGGTGAAGATCATCTCCCTGACTCTCTCAACAAAGACCAGTCTCCTAAGCCATTTGTGTCTGGTGGCATGATTACAAGTATGTTGGCTGATTCAAATTCCAGTGAATGGATTGAACGAGTTAATCCTGAGAGTAAGCTTCCAAACTTCGATTCTGGAAGGATTCTAGAGCCTGAAAGTCAAGCTCTAAAGAGCATGCTTGGACTCCCTGATGTGCCCAGTGGTACTGAACACATTTCTGAGTCTAAAGCAGAATCTCAAGCACCGCTTCCACCACTGAAACCTCTTCAGGGTGCTGCTCCAAGCTCTGAGCTTACTCCACTACAATTCAATCCTCATTCACCAAAAGAAAGGTCTGGACGTGGTAGAACCATCCTTCAAAAACAAGCAAAACTAATCCAACAAGAGTCTACACCTGCTGAGACTTCATCATCCTCTGTCCCCACTGAAGCTGACCAAATCCAGCAACTGACTGAACTTGTGAGGAAGCTTACTGAAAAAATGGAATCCATTGAAAAGGTCCCTGAACCAATCAAGGAGACAAAGTCAGCTTCCTCCAGTTCCTCAAAGTCAAAGTCAACATCCAAAAGCAAACAAAAATGTGAGCTGTGTCATTACACCACCCATACCACTGACAACTGCTATAGAATCCTTTTTTGCATGATCTGCAAAAAGGATGATCACAGGACTGCTGATCATCTACAGTATGTCAGTCAAGCAAACTATACCAAAGTTGGTCATCAGTATGCTTCATCCTCCAAAACTGCCCCAAAGAATAGAGCAAAACCTTTTCCTCTCTGTCCTCACTGTGGATTCAATGATCATCATCAGGATGATTGTCTCATGAATACATGCTGTGATATATGCGGTAATCCAGCTCATGAGACATCCCAACATGACAGTATCATTCATGCAAGGAGAAATTCCAAACAACCCAGAGTCACTGAGTCATCCTCAGCCTCTAAGTGCAAAACCTGTGGTAGCACCTTGCACACAACCACTGACCATGAGTCGATTGCAAATTTCAAAGAGACCTTGAGATCCAAGCCCACTAGTAAGTGGGTCACGAAGAGAAACTAATTCAGTTTACTACTTGTGCAGAGACATGCCAGAGAGCCTATTTGGCATCTAGACAGTGGATGCTCAAGAAGCATGACTGGTGTGAAGGAATATCTGCACAAGTATGTAAAGGAACCAGGGCCCAAGGTAGTATTTGGTGATAACTCATCATGTCCCACTGAAGGTTATGGTTCAGTAAACTGCAATGGAATAGTTTTCTCTAGAATAGCATATGTCAACGGTCTCAAATACAATCTCATCAGTGTCAGTCAACTATGTGATGCAAAATTCATTGTACAATTCAATGATAAACAAGGTACCATTTTTAATGCCAACAAGGAAGTTGTGTTGATAGCTCCTAGGAGAGATGATGTTTATGTGCTTGACATGTCAACTCTCTCCCAAGATGGAACGTGTCTCTTTGCTAAAGCCACTGAAACTATCAATTGGCTGTGGCATAAGAGACTCTCACACCTGAACTTCAAAAACCTCAACAACTTGGCAAAACAAAACAAGGTCCTTGGCTTACCATCACTGGTCTTTGCAAAAGACAAACCATGCTCTGCCTGTGAAAAGGGTAAACACCACAGAGCATCATTCAAAACCAAACAAAATTTCTCCATCAAAAGCTGCCTTCACCTCCTGCACATGGATCTCTTTGGACCTGTCAGTCCCAGATCAATCCAGCATGAGAAGTATACACTTGTCATTGTTGATGAATTTTCAAGATACACTTGGGTATACTTTCTTTCAAAAAAGAGTCAGGCAGCTGATGCAATAATGTCATTCATCAGGAAGATTGAAAACCAGAATGACATTACTGTCAAACAAATCCATACTGACAATGGCACTGAGTTCAGAAATCAAGAACTTGAGAGCTTCTGTGATGAAAAAGGAATTTCTCAAAATTTCTCATCTCCTTATACCCCTGAACAAAATGGGGTTGCTGAAAGGAAAAACAGAACTCTCATTGAGGCTGCTAGAACTATGTTAAATGGCTCAGCCCTCTCAAAACATTTCTGGACTGAAGCAGTCAAAACTGCCTGTTACACTCAAAACAGGTCTATCATTGTCAAAAGACATAACAAAACCCCATATGAGATCTTCAAAGGTAGACTTCCAGACATCAGCTATTTTCATGTGTTTGGATGTCCTGTGTTCATTCACAACCATAAGGATCATCTAGGCAAGTTTGATGCAAAAGCTGATGATGGATACTTTTTAGGCTACTCACTGATCTCCAAAGCCTTCAGGGTTTTTAACACAAGGAGACAACAAGTTGAGGAAACCTTTCATGTCACCTTTGATGAAAGTACTGAAAGCATCAGGTTCACCAACACCTCAGTGGAGGAAATAGGAATTGATAACTCATCAAGATATCCTCCTGATGAGTACAACACTGAACTCAATTCCTCATATCAAGCTGATGCTGACATCTCATATTATGTCTTACCCCACAACCTACCCCAACCAACCATCAATGAATTCATTGATAATCAGTCTGTCCCTACTGGGATAAATAACAATGATCCAAATGATCAGGAACCTGTAACCCATGATCCTCAACCTGATCATGACATCTCAACAGATGCTCTAAATGATCCTGTGGCTCTTGCACCTGAACTCACATCTGAACTCCCAGTGACATCATCAAGCTCAGATCCCAGACCACAAAGTAAGTGGACTAGATCTCAGGACATTGAGCTTGTTAACATCATTGGTGAACCCACTGAGGGCATGCTCACTAGAAGCATGGCTGCTAGTCTAACTGCAGCTTCAGCCAATGAATGTCTATATGCTGATTACCTATCAGACATTGAACCCAAAAGTGTCACTGAAGCTCTAAAACACCCAAGCTGGGTTCAGTCTATGCAAGATGAATTGCAACAGTTTGATAAAAACAAGGTCATGACCTTGATCAAATGTCCTCAGGATGTAGTAGTCATAGGAATGAAGTGGGTTTTCAGAAACAAAACTGATGAAAACGGCACTGTCATTAAAAACAAAGCCAGACTTGTAGCCAAAGGATACAGTCAACAAGAAGGCATTGACTATGATGAGACATTTGCTCCTGTTGCAAGAATGGAAGCCATCAGGATCTTCCTTGCATATGCAACATACATGAACTTCAGGGTCTACCAAATGGATGTTAAAAGTGCATTCTTAAATGGTGATCTCAAGGAAGATGTGTATGTTCAGCAACCTCCAGGCTTTGAGAGTAGTGAATTCCCTGACTATGTCTGCAAGCTTGACAAAGCCCTTTATGGACTTAAACAAGCTCCCAGGGCATGGTATGAAACTCTCTCAGCCTTCCTGATACAAAACAAGTTTGTCAGAGAAAAGATAGACAACACACTGTTTGTCTATAGAACCCAACAGGATGTGATACTAGTCCAAGTGTATGTTGATGATATCATCTTTGGCTCAACAAACTACAAACTTTGCAAACAGTTTGAAAAACTAATGACAAAGAAGTTTGAAATGAGCATGATGGGAGAACTCACTTACTTTCTTGGACTTCAAATCAGGCAAACTGATAAAGGTATATCCATCAGTCAAGAGAAATACACCAGAAATCTCTTGAAGAAATATGAGATATTTGATTATGCCTCAGTGAAGACACCAATGGTTCCACCTAACAACCTTGGACCTGATCTCACTGGTAAATCAGTCAATCAAACTCATTTCAGAGGGATTGTTGGCTCACTGATGTATCTAACCGCTACTAGACCAGACATACAATTCTCAGTCTGTTTAATAGCAAGATATCAGTCCAATCCCAAAGAATCCCACCTCACTGCAGCCAAAAGAATACTCAGGTACCTGAAAGGAACACCAAACCTTGGACTATATTATCCAATATGCTCAGGGTTTGATCTCAAGGGTTACTCTGATTCTGATTATGCTGGCTGCAACATGGACAGAAAAAGTACCTCAGGGTCCTGTCAATTTCTTGGAGGAAAACTGGTATGTTGGAGTGCAAAGAAGCAACAATCAGTGGCTATGTCCTCAGCTGAAGCTGAATATGTAGCTGCAGCAGGATGCTGTGCCAATGTATTGTGGATGAAAAGTCAACTCAGTGACTATGACATCCATTACAAAATGGTGCCCATCTTCTGTGATAATACTAGTGCAATTGCAATCTCCAACAACCCTGTCCTCCACCAAAGAACCAAACACATTGATATCAGATATCACTTCATCAGGGATCACATAATGAAAGGAGACATAGAACTTCATTTCATCCCTACTGAATATCAACTGGCTGATATCTTCACCAAACCCTTGGATGAACCTACCTTCAGGAGACTGAAAGCTGAATTGGGAATGCTTGACATTGAAAGTCAAGTATTTGAAAACCAATCTCAGTAAGTTCTCTGACATGGTTCATCCTCCCTGAAAATCCAAAATAAACCTCTCACTGAATGAGTAAGACTCATTCAGGGTCCCTGACACTTGACAAAGAGCATTGAATGAGTAACTAAATGGTCCAAGTATCAGTTACTTTAATGTCCTAGGTTGGTAACTATACCAATTTAATAAAGGAATATATGTCTCTTTGTCTTACTGTCATCCCACTTGGCATTTAATGCCTCTCACAAGAAATATCAAATTGATATTTTTTCTCTGCAAAAGTGCACTTTTACTGTGCGCCTCAACTGTTCCCTTGAATAACGGGATTTTTACTGCGGGTAATGGAGTGGTAGCATTAAATGTGGAAATTCAAGAGTCTTTCAAAAACCAACTCTTAGTATTTCCATTTATGCACAAAATACCCCTCTTATCACTCTATAAATACCCTCTTCTTCCACACAAACAACACACACAAATCAATTTCTGCAATTAAACTCTGTCAAAATCTTTTCTCAAATCCAGAAATATTTGTGTGTTTTTTCAAAAACCTCAAAACCTCTTTTGGAAAACCTTTCTTGTAAACATTTACAAAAGTTTTTCATCACCAACTAGAGAGATCTAAACATTTTGAACTGTTCTTGCCAAAAGTTTTTTTTAAAACCCTAAAAACCTCTTTAAAAGATATGGCTAGAACACAATCTCTCCAGTTTGCTTCTCAGTGGGTAGGGGATCTATCAAACGTTGAATTCAAAACAAACAATGTCATAGGTAATTTTGAATACCCTGAAAATGTCCCAACCTATAAAGACATTGTAAAATTTTTATTCAACTGCCCACTAAAAATGGCCTTTGTAAAATGTCCCTCAGTGGTGTACCCAAACTACCTCAGGGAGTTTTGGGCAACTGCTAAAGCCTTTGACCCGACACCTTCGACTGATGAGAATAACCTTAGACCTCTCAGGGAGTATCTCATCAGGTTCAGTCTTAATGGGGGGCAACAATATACCCTGGATTACAAAACTTTTTGCACTTCAACAGGGTTGGATTACAACAAAGGTGTTTATGTCGCCCATCCTGAACCTTCCACAGTGAAGGATGGGTTAAAACAAATCGTTTTGGATCCCACATTTTTGGACAGGACCCCAGTCACTAAAAGTTCATTCCCCGTGGCTTGGAGGATCCTTTTCACGTTTGTGATTCAGGTCCTCGGCGGGAACCACTCATCCACTGAACAGGTAAACTCTATTCAGTTGATGATGGCATACTGCCTGATGAATGGGGTCACTGTCGACATAGGGGAGATCATTTACAGTGATCTTGTAACGAAGCTACAGAGCAAAACTAGGACGAAGTATATTTCGTATCCTAGGTTTGTCTCTTGTGCTTTACAATCGTTACTGGGTGCCAATTATACTCAGGATGAAAAATTTGGAAATTTACCTGGCATCCTGAGTCCTTCAAACTTTCAAAAGGACCCATCCCTTGTCACACCTATAGAATTGACGGCCCATATGGTTGCTGTAAACAACCAGGAGGGATCAGTGTCTCCAAACCCTGCTCTTAAAAAGAAAAAGGGGAAGTCTCAGACTGGGACTAAGACTAAACCAAAGTCTCAGCTGAGGCTTCAGGAGCACCGCCGAAGAGGCACAAAAGGCCTGAGACCAAAAAGACACCCACTGACCAGGCAACAACCACCCCCGTGACAACGAAGGACACTGATACATCACAGTCAGTGCCCTTGGTCACACCTACTACTCCCCAAGATCCAGAGGGAAACAAACAACCCGCTGGTAGGGGAGCGCCTTCCACTTTGCCCGGTGATGACATTAGCAAATCAAAGCCTTTGTCTGAGGGCACACTGATCGATCCCAAAGACTCAGGGGAAAACAAACAATCCACTGATAGGGATACAACATTCACTGACTCTGCTAAAGGCACTGGGAAACTCCCACCAGTGTCTCAGGGGTCACTGGGGGACAAAGACTCGGAGGGAAAGAAACAACCCGCCGATACGGAACCCAAAACCAATACTGACTCCCGAGAAGACGCTGGGAAACTCCCACCAGTGTCCGAGGGGTCCACGGGGGACAAAGACTCAGAGGGATCAATACCACCCGCTGATATGGAACCCATTCCCACTCCCTTGTTAACTGTTGCTGAGGTTACTGAACTGCTAGAATCTGATGATGACTTTGCTGAAAGTGATGAAGAAATCTTATCAGCAGGGGAAGAAGTGGACGCTGAGGTTCAAGCTAAACAAGAGCCTCAGCCTGATCCACAGACACAGACTGAGTCACCTTTTCAACCTGAAGACAATGACTCAGCCTCTTCCTCCAGCTCTGACGAATTCAACAAGTTTGACAATGTTCTTCCGCTCACTGAAAGACAACTGGTTAAATGGATCAGTAGGGCTTCAAGGAGGCTGTTTTCTGGGGTTACTGAACAGTTTTGGGATCAACACACTGAAGCTGCTGCCAGTTATGCTGACCTTAGATCTGATGTGCTCACCTTCAACGAAAATGTTCATGAGCACAGAGATCTTATGTACCACCATCTTGTCAACCTGGATGAACACATGGTTAAGTTCCTCAAGCATCTTCAGACAGTTGGGGTTACAATTGATGAAATCAGGGACGCTGTCAAAGAAGACCCAGCGCTCAATGCCAAAGTGCTGGAAGCCACTGAGGCATATGCAAAAAATTCATCCAGGCTCACTGACCTAATAGAGATGCTCAAGTCTGCAAATGTTCAGGGTCTTCAAGCTTCAGTTCAGACTCTACAGACCTCCATGGACTCACTAAACACTCAGGTAGCTACCTTGACTCAGGCCTCGTCTTCTCTGGCTTGGAATCTTGGTCCACGAATGACTGCCTTGGAGTTATCTCATGCAAACTTGGAAGCAAAGGTCACTGGTATTCAAGCAGATACTTCAGAAATAAAGGCCATGATGACTGAAATCTATCAGGCCTTCAAAGGTCAAGCTGGTCAGTCCCCCTCAGCACCTACTCCAACTCTTGCCCTCACTGACGCTACGGCAACAGTTGAGGGGGAGAATACCGCTGAAGAAACTCCTCTTCACACTGAGGGGGAGCAAACACCACCAGTCTCAGCAGCTCATACATCATCATCATCAGCACCAGTCTCTGCAGTACCAATCTCATCACTTCCACCTCAAGCAGCAACAACAACAACACTGACAGTTTTAACACCTATCATGACAACACCACCTCCCATAATTGCATCATCCTCCTCAGGACAGGACAAGGGCAAAGGCATACTGACAACTACTGAGCCTGAGAGGATTCCCTACAAAATCGGTGACACTGAATACCTCTTCACTCCTCAACAGCTAACCAAACACCTTACTAAAGAAGAGAGGAGGTTGAAACAAGCTGAGGATGAAAAGAAGACGAAGGAGGCATTGGCCAAAGTGATTGCCGAAGAAGCTGAAAATGTGGGAATAGATGCAAGCAAGCTCAAAAAGGGTCAGGCAGGACAGAAGTTCATGGAGGCTCAGGCTGCTCAAATGGCTGCAATGAGAGCTCAGTATGAAGAAAAGAGAACGAAAACTGAAGCTCTCAGGCAAAGCAGAATTAAAGAGTATAACTGGACAATGACCAACCGAAGGCTTCCTGAAAAAATCACTGATGTCAAAATCATTCCCAACACCAAACCAGTAGCTATGAATGTTTACAGGGGAGATGACAAAAGACACTTTGAGGTTCATGATCCCTTAAAATTCAGTGACTTTGGGATCACTGAACTTGATGAACTTGGTCCGATCATTGAGAAGAAGCAAAACAAGGTGGTCAAGGACCTGATGAAAATGCTCAGTAAAAGATATGAAAGGCTGAGGGAAGCACCAGCCCAACTGAGAATTCACCCTGCCCTGACTGCACCTCAAGGATCTCAACCACAAACTTCTACTGGCAAAAGGAAAAGAGTTGAGTTCCAACCTGAGATCAAAGTGCCTGGCCTTGAATGCAACAGAGAGCTGCCTGAAGGAGTTAAATTTGTAAACTGTCTAGTGATAGAGAAGCCTGAAAGAGGGCTATTCCACATTGATGTCTATGGAAACCCTGCTTTTCAAAGATGGAGTGATATAGATCAGGCTGGTGTGGCTGCAATGCTGAGCTACATACCAGTAGCCTCTCAAATCCAAACCCCAGCAAACATCAGGTTCTGCCAAGACCTGAATGCCAAGATAAAGGACCATCCTGACAGAGAAACGCTCATCACCAAAAAGGTCAAGCTTGAAGCACTGGGAATCCATCTGAATTGACATCATTTTGTTTTATCTTATGTACTAGTAATAGGAACCTTTTGTAATTTGATCAATAAACGATGTATGTTTTATTCATTTACTCAGTGTTCCCTATTGTATTCATTAGTACATTCAGTGTAAGAAGAAGCCTCTTGCTCACTTACACTGATCAACCACTTAGGCTATTTGTATATCCAAATAGGGGGAGACTGTTGGGTTCAGTAAATACCCAAACCCCTTAATCTAGGATTTGAATAGAAAATAGCCCAAGTATTTAATCCGTTAACACAAACAGGTCACTGAGTGCATAGTCGCTCAGTGAGTCGTCTTTAGGATACTCAGTAAGAGGCAAAGAAGAAGTCTCTCCACTCAGTAAGGCGGAACTTAAAGGGTGAAGACTGAGTCAAGAAGAAGATGATGGATTCAGTGAGTGATGACAATAACTCACTGAATCCCTAAGATTCCTATCCAACTTCTTACACTGAAGACAAACTGAAGTAGAAGACTGAAGAATGTAAAGACTGAAGAAAGAGCGGGACAAGGCGGGAAAGGTTGAATCAGATAAGACGAAGTCCTTATCAACCAAAGTCAACTTTCCTTGAATGGCAAAAGATCAGGCTCAGTGTTAGCACTGACCTTAGGAAAGTAGTCTTGTCTCTTACCTAGAATAGTCTTTGTAAACAGAGACAAAATGCATCAGTATTTTGTCTTCTGTGAGATGTCAGTTTGTCACTTAGAAAAGAGTCAAATATCATACATGTATAAATAGCATAAGAGATGGAGTGAAAAGGTTAAGCTTGTGAATTGTAAAAACACATACACGCAAGCCATCTTTTCACTCCTCCAAATACAACTTAGTTCCTGAGATAGCTCAGTGAGCTCTAAGAGTTGTGCTCAGACATAGCCTGAGCTTAGAGAGGAATCACCCAACTTTGTCATTTCAATCCCAAGTACTATTCCGCAAGTACTTGGGTAATGTATTCTTTGTTGATTAATATCTAATAAGAATATTATGTTGAAAATTACTTAGTGTGTTTTCTTTATGTTAATTTCAGTCATCGTTCACTTTTAACTTGTTTTATAAACTTAATCTGTTTTAAACGATAGTGAACGAGGAACAACAGTTTTCGAACCTACCTTTGTTTTGACACAACAAAATGACCGGTGGTGGCTTCGTGGTGGTGTTAGGGTGGCGCGTGAGTGGTGAACGAGAGGTGGGGGAGGGATTTTAGGCGCGTTACCTAGGGGATCGGGTAGAGGGGAGTGTGGGGAGTGTTTTGAGGTGGGTGGTGTAGTTAGGGGACCGGCGGTGTGGTGGTGGTGGTGGCTTGAATGTGGCCGGCAGCTAGGGTGAAAAAGAGAGAGAAAGTTTTGAGGATGATGATGATAATATGTGTTGGTGTGTGTGTGAGATGTGGAGATATACTACACGGGACGATTTATGTATAATTTACCCTTTAAAATTTTGGATATATTTTTTAGAAAGGGTTATGTATTAAATTTAGGGTATAATAAACGAAGCTATGCTTAGCCCAGTTGGGCAAAGCTATGCTTCCCACCCAAAATGTCTCGGGTTCGAATCCAGGGAAGCCAAAATTGGTGATATATTTTACCAATGCCACGTGGCACCACCTCATTGGTCCACGTGGCAACCCGACCCGTTCATACCCGACACGTGGCACCACTCATGTGGTGACACGTGGCGTTAACTAACGCCCATCCAAAAAATAAGGACTAACGGTGCAAAAATTATTAACGAAGGACTAACAGCGCAAAATACTTAACGGACTTAACTAACGCCCATCCAAAATAGGGACCAAAAGCGTGCATAGTTTCAAAATTAGATACTGCTGGTGTAATAAAAACGACTTAGGGACTAAAATTGTTATTTGAGGTATACCATAGGGACCAAACGTGTAATTTTTTCAATTTATAACTATTAACATTTGTGCATTAGGCTTTATGAGACATGGTTGTTCTTTGTCAATCATTTCGTGCATTATGCTTTCTAATTCCACAAAAGATTAATATAGTGAGTCAAACTTATAGGGTGCGTTTAGTTGGAGAACAAATTCTCTTATTTTCTATTTCTAGTTTTGTAAAAATTTGGAAGGAGAATTAATCTCCACAAAACACTTGAAAATATAGAAAACGCGTTTAGTTGATGTTTCTATTTTCTGTTTTGAAAAAAGGGAGGGAGGGTTGAGGGTTACAAAGGAAAACAAGGAAAACAACTAAAATTTGTTTTGTAATTTTCCTTGTTAAGTTAGGAAATAGGGGATTTGTGTTTTGCAAAACATTTTGTTGAAAAACGTTGATTTGAACGCGATATCTGTTTTCTTTGTTTTCCACAAAACATTTTGTGGAAAACAAGGGTGTTTTCCCTCAACTAAACGCAACCATAAAAATTTCACAAAGTTGTGATCTTCAACCAATTGTTCTTTTAATTTTTGTGAAACTTATGTCTAACCTATAAGAAATATTTACAAATAGTAATAATGAAACTCAATCTGAAAATAAAAAAGTGTTTTGAGAAACGTCTCTTTTCATTATTATATTTATATGTATAAAAAATTATTAAAAAATATAATAAATTTATCAAAAGAGGGAATTGCATATATATTCCTGCAAAAGCTCAAAATTGCATATATATCCAGCTTAAACTTTTAATTGCATATATATTCTTTCAAAGACTTAAAAATTGCATATATATCCAATCTAAACTTAGAATTATATATATATCATTCGTAAACCTTAAATATATCATATATATCCAAATAACTATTTAATTTAAATTTGCAACTCTCGAATACATAAAAATTATAATTATATAAAAAAAATATTTTTTAAATATATTTTTTCTTTATTATAAACTTGTTGGCAGTAGTATATACGCTTTCATTGCAAACATATTTTTATCTGTGATGTATATTATATAACAACCATGATATATTTGATAGTTTATTTCATATATTCGTATTAGGTATGAGATAAGGTGAATTTTTTCGTGAGGTTAAACGTTTTCTTGGTATATTGTTTTTGGTCGTTCATTTGAACCCTGAGACATCGTACCCATAAAACAAATGTGTTTGTTGCCATTTTAAAATTATAATTATCATAATTTAGAGTTTAAAGTTATATTAAATCATTACTTTGATATCTATAATATATTAGAGGTTTAGAAGGATATATATGCAATTACGACGGTTTAGAAAAGATATATATGCAATTATTAAGTTAAGTTAGATATATATGCAATTTTTAAGCTTTTGAAAAGATATATATGCAATTATAAGTTTAAATCGGATATATACGCAATTTTAAGCCTTTACAAGAATATATATGCAATTCTTCCTTATCAAAAAAACATATTATACAAACTCCATGCATGCATGAGATTTATAAATAGTATGTATATAAAAAAATACAATAATAAAAAACAATTTACATTCCAATATGTATATAACAAGTAATAGAAAACAATTTATTCCAATATGTATATGACAAATAATAGAAACCTTTGTAACTAAGCACAAAATATCTTAAGCACATATGTTGTTTTACAGTAATACGTAATTTTTTGGAATAATAACAAAAAAATGTGTCTAACTTGTTTTCTGTTGTTGTAGACTTGTAGCTTTCATTTTAAATTTTACTATTAAAATACAAAGCTTTCAAATTTTAACATCTGTGTATATTTTGTTATCATTTTATTTTTACCTTTTTTTTAACGTGAACAAAATTTACACAAAAATCGAAATTTGATAGTTTGTTTTAATAATAAAATTAAAAATAAGGCTACATAAAACAACAAAAAATGACAAGTTAAATAACTTTTTTTTACCATTATCCCTTCTTTTTATGCTATAATCAACAAACTCCCCCGCCCCCGCCTCCACCGCAACCACCTCCGCCTCCACCTCCGCCACCACCTCCGCCACAACCACCTCCGCCTCCACCTGCAGCTCCAGCACCACATCCACCGCCAGCACCACCTCCAGCAACAAAGCCACCGCCGGCACCACCTCCACCACCACCATGTCGTCGCCGTTTTTTCTTTTTATCATTAGAATCACTACAAGCAAAGATAATCATAGAAAAAATAGACATAGACACTACAATCATGCATAGCATGAACACAATATGTGAGCCTTCATACTTGGGAATTAATCCTCCTCTTTTGCCAATGTCAAGACTTATCAACCGAGCCATGACAGTGTAGCTATTGGTTTAGTTGAGTTTAGTGTACCTTATTGCATGCATGTGGTTTCAATTTATAAGTATAAGAAGCTTGACCTGGTCGAATCAATTGTGTGGGTAGCATGCAAGATAGACTTGTATGCAATAAGGAAAAAAATGTTATGGAAACTCCAATCTAGTATGGACTTCATTCTACACACGACAAGTCATGCTTACGTTATGTTTGGCGCGGAGCATTTTTAGAGTTTTTTTAGAGCGAGCAGCGGTGAGCAATGAGCTTTTTGATTTTTATTGTTCGTTTGGCAAATGAGCGGTGAGCTTTGCTATATTTTAGAAATGTTCATTTTTTCAATGCTTCTTTAAAAAGCTTTGAGCGGTAAGCTGTGAGCTGTGCCTACTGCTCACTGCTACTTTTACCAAACACACCCTTATTATCCAATATACTAATTAATTCAATATTTTCTGTTTAATTATATGTTCAATATCTATTTTTTTTTATTTTTTTTTTAAAGGCAACAATAAATATAAAACCTCAAACAGGCAAAAGATTACTCAAAAAGAAAAGACTCAAAGATACACAAAATACAAGTCGATACTTATACTAAAGTTCACACAAAAAAACTATGAAACACTGACTTGTTAATTTACAACATATCTCTTGCACAAGTAATGCAAAGTTTGCAAACACGTTGCAATCATAAATGGCTAGGCCTTAAGGAAAAATGTCTCCCATGAAATGAAACCTTGACTAATCAAATTGCAAAAACAAAAGGAAATTACCATTCATTGACATTGCAGCAGAATAATCCATATGAAGCCAAAATTGCAGGCCCCACAGAGACTATAAAACGCAGGCCACACAGTACCAAACTGCCAGGCCACGCTAAAACCCATACATTACAACCAGCCCACTAGGCTCAAAGCCCGAGAAATCACCTTCCCACGCAAACATTGGGCGAGTGCCTAGTAGGGGTGTTCAAAAAAGCCAAGAAACTTAGAAACCGAGCCGAACCGCTCAATCCAAAACCAAAAAAACCCTATCACGGTTCGGTTTCGATTTTTATTGTTAGGTATCCACAGTTAACCAAATCGAAACCGTGTATAATATATTTGAAGGTTTTTTAACAAATATTGAAATAATTGTAGAAGATTTGATAATATTTTTGCACTACTTTTATTGTATTTTGTTTCCAATGTAAACATTTGCTAAACATTTATGTGTGAAAATTGTTTAATGTCATCGTAACTTATAAATGTCGAACAAATATTTTTGTTAATCTGTTATGTATGCGTATTTGAATGCAATTATTGTGACCGAATAACTATAATATGACTTCAATCTATTGAATGTTATTTAAATTTACTAAAATGATATTTTAGCTTCTTATTGTTCATACGTTAAACTCAATTAAACGTCTAAAATGGTTAACCGTGACCCGAACCGTGAGTAACCGCTCATTTCGGGTACCCGCGTGTCTGGTTACCCGCCTAGTACGGTTCACGATGATGTGATTGATGAGTGTGTTAATTTGTGAATTTGGGTGATACGTTGGGGGATTTTGAGGTGGAAATGCCGAAAATTATTTTAATAAGTTGAGATTAGGGGAAAAAGTTTGTTAGAGAGAGAGAGAGAGGGGGGGGGGGAAATGAGGATGGTGTGTGAAACAGTTTCAAGTTGTTACATATACGTATAAGGTATTTTTTGGCGAACATAACGGTAGCAATAAACAATAGCAGTAAGTAGTAGCAAGAAGCATTAGATGTTCATTTTCATAATGCGTTTGGTAACATAGTTGTATAGTCATAATTAGTAAGTGAAAACGCTAGCTGCTCGTAAATGCTACTAGAAGTAGCATTTTGATTTGGAGCGTTTAAAAAAAGCATGAATGCTGGTTGCTTATTTTCAAACAAGCATTTTGTGCAATTGATACCTGAGATGAGGCCCTAAATTTATAGTGCTTGTCTACCTAGTAATTTACACATATACTAACTGACAGTGTACCCGATCATATGAGCCTATGGTAAATCCAAAGTCATGCCAAAAGCTAAGAGGTGGTTTACCAATTTGATAAGGAGTATGATTATTGTTGAAGTATATAACTCCTAACCTGGAATGAATGTTTAAGGACTGATTGTGTCATTATTGTTTTTGTGTTTTAGTATTGGTTCTATCTTTGGGTGCTGTTAGCTGAAGTCTGGAAGTGTGAGGGCTAAAGTTGACAAGTGTTGGAAGATGGAGTCAATGTGGAGTCAAGGGCTATTTAAGCTGAAGAGATGCTAGAGTTCTCATAACTCTCTCGCTGCAAATACGCAAACACATTTACACATAGTGATTCTCTTTGTATTCAACCAAAGCTTTGTTGATTCTGTTCTTGTTATTCATTGTGAGATTGAGTGTTTTGTATGAACTATTGGCAAGTTAGTCGATAGGCTTGCACCTGAGTAGCAGTGGCAAGTTGTGGGTTCTTGGTTTGTTATATTGATACTGATTGAGATCAGGATCTTTCTGATCGAATTGTGGTTTTGGTTGATTAATAAAAGATACTTGAATTAAGATTCAAGTTTGGTTTCAGGATTGTTATTAAATTTTACATGGTATCAGAGACAGATTCCTTATCTGGCTCTAAAATCGGTTTTCTAAACTTTTAGGGTTTCAAAATTTTTTGGGGATTTTTCAAATTGATTTGATTAAAACGTAATTAATCTTGATTAATTGGTTTCTTTTGACTCTAATTGATCAATTTTACAAGTTTTATTAAAACGCCTAATTTTTCAGCAAATTAGGGTTTCGGATTTTTTGGGGGTTTTGTTCTCTGGCTTCGATTGGTGGTTGGATGTTGTGTTCTTGATTGGTTTACTGGTTTTCCCGGTGAATCTTGGTGGTTATTGGTGTTTTCCCTAAATCTTGAAATTTAGGGTTTGGTGGTTGTGATTCTGGGTTGATTGAGATCGTGTGGGTTGTGATTCTTGTCTCAAGAATTGTAATCTGGGTTCTGGTTCCGCTGCTTTCTGGATTTTGCGTGCACTGTAACACCTCTCGCACTCTTTATCTATCTTTTATTCTTATTTCTTGTTTAGATTGACGGGGAGTAGGAGTTGGGATTGTTGGAGGTGATTGAGATTGTTGTTGAAGTGTTGTGTTTTTTTCTTGGTTGTGTGGTTGTTTGAATCTTACGTGATTTGCCCTTGACCTACCACCTTGAGTGGCAAGGAAGCCTGGGAACTACCTTCTTGTCTTTTCTTGTGTGTTTGCCTGTTTTGCTTTCATTATGTCTGTTCATTGTTATATTGATGATGAATATGAGGCTGATGAGCCTGTTACTTTGATTAGTAGATTGGATCTTAGTAATCCTTTGCATTTGCACCCTAATGACTCTGCCACCTTAACTGTTGTGTCTATCAAACTAAAAGGGACTGAGAATTATAATGTGTGGTCTTGTGCTATGTTGTTAGCTTTAGAAGGGAAGAATAAAATTGTTTTTATAGATGGGTCTTGTAGAAGATCTAATGCTGATGAAGTCCTAGGTAGATAATGGGATAGGGTGAATGTTGTGGTATTAGGGTGGATTTTAAATTCTATATCAGAAGAATTATTCTTGGGGCACATTTTTTCAAAAAAAGGCTTCTGATGTGTGGACTGAATTAAAAGAAACATTTGATAGAGTTGATGGTTCAGTTACCTTTAATCTGCATCATAAGATTAACTCTTTGTCTCAAAATGGTAGTTCTATTGCTGAGTATTTTAATAAATTGAGCACTTTGTAGAAACAATTTGATGCTTTAATTCAGTTACCTAGATGTACTTGTCATGCTGCTGAGGATTTTAAGAAGCATAACCAGTTAATGAAACTTATGCAATTCTTGATGGGGTTAGATGATTCTTACATGTAAATCAGAAGTAATATTTTATCTAGGGATCCTCTGCATGATGTTAAAGGGGCTGTTGCTGTTATTTCTAGTGAGGAATCTCACATGTCTGTGGTAACTGGTTCAGGTGCTGGGACTTCCCAAAGGTCTCAGTCATCTGTGTTCAACTCCAGTGTGCCCAACAGGGGAAACTCTCAGAGGCCTGCTACCTCTGGAGGTTCTTTCAGACCTACTAATGGCCCTAGGAATAGTGATAATAGAAGGACTGCTGGTGGTCCTGTGTTAGTATGTGAGCACTGTGGTTTTAATGGTCATAATATGGATAGATGCTTTAAGCTCATTGGTTATCCTGCTGATTTTGGTAAAAATAAAAGAACTGGTAATAATCAAGGGGCTCAAAATTTTAATAAAAGATTTGTTAATAATAACAATTCTATTGGCTCTAGTTCCACTTCTGCTTTCTCTGATGAGCAGATTTCAAAGCTACTTTCATTGATTAAAGAAACTTCTGTTAATAATGTTGGAAATGAGAAAAATGTTCATGCCAATATGGCAGGTATTATTTTCAACAAAAGTAAATTCTTTAATAAACATTTTCACAAGTTTTTATGTCATAATAGTAAAATGAGGGTTGTACTTGTTGAAGCTGGTGTTATTGTTGATTCTGGAGCTAACCAACACTTAACTTACACTGACAAATTTTTAGTGAATGTTATTGACATTTCCAAACTTGGAATTAAGGTTTCACACCCCAATGGTACTGAAGCTTTAATTACCAAGGTTGGAAACATGATCCTCACTAAACATTTGACTCTGTATGATGTGTTGGTTGTTCCTGAATATTGTGTCAGTTAATGTCTGTTCATAAAGTGGCTAGAGATAGCAAATTTGTTATTGCTTTTGATGAAGCTAAGTGTTATGTGTTACCTCAGGATTTGAGGGGGATGAGTGTTCTAGGGATTGGTAGACAAGTGGATGGTTCATACTACTTTGATGGAGATCAAAGTATTGACCTAGGTGCTAGGAATTTTAAGTCTGTTTGTGGTTTACCTAAGAAAACTTGGCATTGCAGGCTTAGTCAGCCTTCTGACCAAGTGTTGGCAGTACTTAAAGGTGAAATCAATTTTCAAGATAAAAATGACATTGAGCCTTGTGACATTTGTCAAAAGGCAAAACAAACTAGAGAGCCTTTTCCATTAAGTGATCATAAAACAAAAACTCTTGGTGATCTTGTTCACCTGGATCTTTGGGGTCCTTATAAAATCAAAAGTAAAGAAGGTTTCAGATATTTTTTAACTATTGTTGATGATTTCACCAGGGCTGTGTGGGTGTACTTACTTAAGAGTAAACATGAGGTGTTTGATTGTATTTTGGTCTTCTATAATCTTGTTAAAACACAGTTTGATAAAAGTGTTAAGATTTTTAGAAGTGATAATGGGACTGAATTTGTTAATAATCAATTTCTAGTTTTTGTAAAAAAAAAGGTATTATACATCAAACATCTTGTGCTTACACTCCTCAACAAAATGGGATTGTTGAAAGGAAACATAGGCATCTCTTGAATGTTGCCAGATCCATTATGTTTCAGGGGGGATTGCCTTTGTTTTTATGGTCAGAATGCATTCTAACTGCCACTTACTTGATTAACAGATTGCCATCTTCAGTGCTGAGTGGAAACTCTCCTTACAATCTTATTTTTGGTAGAAAACCTGGTTTTAGTCATTTAAGAACTTTTGGTTGTCTTTGTTTTGCTACTATTCTTACCAGCAATGATAAGTTTAGTAGTAGAGCAGAAAAATGTGTTCTTGTTGGCTATTCTAACTTTCCTGACCCTCTCAGTCAGGGTTTAGAGCATGTTAATTTCTTTAATGAAGTTGTTTGTGATAGCCCTGACACACCCAATGATGATAATACTCAGGCTGCTACCTCTTTGGGTAACAATAGTCAAAATGATCATCATGAGGATGATTGTAGCAACTCCTTGCATTTAGGCAGCCCAACTATTGACCAAGAGCAGAGTGATTTGGGGCACTCTGCTGGTTCCAATGAGGTTACCAGTGTTAGTGAGATGGCTGCAACACCTCTTGGTGTGAACAGTTTTGAGGGTGTTAGTAGTCCCTTACCAGACCAGACAGAAGAGTTGGTTTTTGATAACAATGATCAGCCTTCTTTAAGAAAATCTGATAGAACATCTGTTTTTCCAAATAAATATAAAGATTTTGTCATTGATTCCAAAGTTAAATATTGATAAGGTTTTAAAAGGTACCTTTTTGAGGGGTCGTTTAAGCCCTTATTTGATCACTTTTGTATCCGTTATTGCTTAATATCGTTCCTTTTCACTTTTTATGTCTCTTGAAGGCAAAATGCTGGAATGGCACTTATTTGGACGAAAAGGCGCGAATATACGAAGAAAATGGCCAAAGTCAGAATCGAGACACTCAAAGCTGCTGAAAACATAAGGTGACGGCGTCACTGCTTAACTGCGACGCCGTCGGAAGATTTTGTGACGGGACAGAAGCCAAAACTCCTATTTTCAAGTGACGACGTCAAGTTGTAAAAGAGTAGGCCGTCGCAACTCAGACGGCCTAGATGCAATCCAGACGGCCTCAGAAGCTGAAGAGGACGACGTCACAAGCATAAGGTGACGCCGTCGCAAGTCTAACGTGGCCAAGACGAAACCCTAATGACGGCGACACGACGGCGTCACAAAACATAAGGTGACGCCGTCGCATATGTAATCTTATATATAGAATCCGAATTTTTCAGTATTGGATGTGTAGTCTTTTGAAGTAAAAAACCTAAACCGAACCAAAGCTGTCTTGTACAGTATTTTAGGGTTCCAAACCCTATCTTACACCAAGATAAGTGTTTTACTACATTAATACAATTATGTCTTTGATTATTTTTGTGTATGCTTGCATGTTCTCCATGTCCGGCTAATTTATTTGTGTGTTTGCTTAGGGAATATGAAACTTAATTATTGAATATTGATTGGTTGTCTCTTATCTTAGTTGATTAATGATCTAGTAATGCGATAGGTCATTCGTTGTGTACTTAATGCTTGATTAAATCTTTGTGAACCTTAGAATATAACTCCTTGATTAGTTGTAAGCTAAACCATCCAAAGAGTGCCTTAGAGTAAGAGTTTATTATCCCTAGTGGGTTTTGTAGACGAGACCCTTTGGTAAGTTCAAAGAGTTAGGGAGAAACGCATACCCTACAACCTTAGACACACAACGCAACTAAGAATAAGGACGTGACAATTCAACCACCAATATGAGATAATTAAGGAGTAGTAAAACCTAAGTAAACACATCTTTAAACTATCATACGAGCACACAATAATTAGACATAGACTACATACACCTTAGATTAGATAATTAGATAAGTAGAGTAATCGGTAGCAATACCAAACCCCCAAATCCAAACCCCGAGATTCGTACATTTCCTTTTCTTAAAAATATAAAAAGATAAAAAAATAATCTTCCTCAACCCCAACCTTAGCGTAGTAACTTCTCACTAGCATTCCTATTCCCCTAGAGAACGATATCAATACCCGTGGCTTACCCTAATACTACACTACAACGATTAGGTTCACTGCCTAGGGTGTTGAAAAACTTGCTCAACGAAAAGGAAGTTCCTTTGACCCCGAACGACGCGTGTAACGTTATCAAGTTTGGTCTTGAAAAGTTTGTGAGTTACTCAAAACTTAATTCAGAAATTTTTGCTTTACTGTTGAGCTAAATAAAGCTGTTGAACCAAAAACCTTTAGAGAAACTTGTAAGGAACAACACTGGAGAGATGCAATGGATAAGGAAATGCATGCTCTTTATAGTAATGACACTTTTGAGATTTGTGAATTGCCTGCTGGTAGAAAGGCCATTCGGAATAAATGGGTTTATAAAATTAAATATAAATCCTCGGGGGAAATTGAAAGATACAAGGGTAGATTAGTAATAAAAGGTTATAGTCAAAAGGAAGGTGTTGACTTTGATGAAACATTTTCCCCTGTGGTTAAATTTTTTACTGTTAGGTGTGTTTTTAATCTTGCTGTTCAGATGTGTTGGTGATGACGCTTTACGAAGCGCGTTCGGGGTCAAAGGAACTTCCTTTTCGTCGAGCAAGTTTTTCAACACCCTAGGCAGTGAACCTAATCGTTGTAGTGTAGTATTAGGGTAAGTCACGGGTATTGATATCGTTCTCTAGGGGAATAGGAATGCTAGTTGAGAATTACTACGCTAAGGTTAGGGTTGAGGAAAATTATTTTTGTGATTTTAATATTTTTTGGAAAATGGAAATTACTAATCTCGGGGTTTGGATTTGGGGGTTGGTATTTCTACCGATTACTCTACTTATCTAATTATCTAATCTAAACTAGTGGGTAGTCTATGTCTAATTATTGTGTGCTCGTATGATGATTTAAAAATGTGTTTACTTAGGTTTTATTACTCCTTAATTATCTCCTATTGATGGTTGAATTGTCACGTCCTTATTCTTAATCGCGTTGTGTGTCTAAGGTCGTAGGGTATGCGTTTATCCCTAACTCTTTGAAACTACCAAAGGTTCTTGCCTACAAAATCTCTAGGATTTATAAACTAAACACTAAGGTACTCTTCGGATATTTTAGCCTACAATGACTCTAGGTAACTATAAGCTAAGGTTCACAAAGATTAATCAAGCATTAACTACACAACGAATGACCTATCGCAATACTAGATCATTAACAATTAAGATAAAAGACAACCAATCAATATTCAATAATCAAGTTTCATATTCCCTAAGCAAACATACAAGTAAATTAGCCGGACATGGGAAACATGCAAGCATACATACAAATAATTGAAGACATAATCGAATTAATGAAGTAAAACACTTATCTTGATGTAAGATAGGGTATGGAACCCTAAAATACTATACAAGACAGCCGTGTTGTAGCATTATAAACTGTATTGTTACTCTTGCTCCCATCAGGTTCGGTTTAGGTTTTTACTCCACAAAACTACACACTGAAAATTGAAAAATTTGGTTTCTATATATAATGTTACAATCGGGACGGCGTCACCTTTTAGATTGTGACGCCGTCGGGTTGCCGTCATTAGGGTTTCGTCTTGGCCACGTTAGCGTTGTGACGGCGTCACCTTATGTCCGTGACGCCGTCGCCTTCAATCTCTGACGTCGTCTGGATCAAATCTAGGCCGTCTGAGCTACGACTCCCTACTCTTTTAAAACCTGAAGCCGTCACTTGATATTAAGCAATTTGGCTACTAAGCCATCACAAAATGTGCACGACAGCGTCGCAGTTAAGCAGTGACGCCGTCCCCTTCAGTTCCAGCAGCCTGAGTCTCTCAATTCTTGACTTTGGCCATTTTCTTCGTATATTCGCGCCCTTTCGTCCGAATAAGTGTCATTCCAGCAATTTGCCTTCAAGAGACCTAAAAAGTGAAAAGGAACAAAATTAAGTAGTAACGGATACAAAAGTGATCAATTATGGGCTTAAATGACCCCTCAAAATGGTACCTTTTAAATCCTTATCAAATATCCCTACACTTGATATTTGCTTGTCCTCAAGTAAATGTGCTTTTAGCAAATTAATTATAGGTTAGGGGTTATGAAGCATTGGTTTAAAACAATCCACAACACATATAAGCCCCGCAAAAGTCATAACAAGCACGGAAATTACATATTAGCACCTCACATGGGGTGTTTGGATACTCACATCTTTCGGGTGTATATGAAATATATCAAAGTGGAAATGGAAGTTAAACACTCATTAACCGGTCCTAGTACATATATTACCATAGGCTTGAGACTAGATCAAACCTTCATCGCTTTGGCGTAAGCACCTAGGAAAGACTATCCAAGAGGTCTTTAAAAGGGTTGTAATGTTAGGCTTACGGTAGGGAAACAAAGGGTTTGGTGGGATAGGAGATTTAGTGGTGGCAAGTCAAAAATCTTTATGTTACAAGCATGAGAAGAATGACGTTGCTAAGCCAAGAATCGACACTCTAAACTCTAGATAACTGAAATAAACATACATAAATTTAAAGATAGATGTAGGATGGTAGCCCGTACGTTTTTATTTTTTTTAT
Source organism: Chrysanthemum seticuspe (assembly GCA_019973895.1). Classification (NCBI taxonomy): domain Eukaryota; kingdom Viridiplantae; phylum Streptophyta; class Magnoliopsida; order Asterales; family Asteraceae; genus Chrysanthemum; species Chrysanthemum seticuspe. The sequence goes on from BPTQ01000009.1 coordinate 315,050,255, forward strand.
TATTATTTTTTTTTCACTCTATTTTCTTTTTCTTTTTCTCTTTTTTTTTCTCTTTTTTTTCTCTCCATACACTTTTACTCTATCATCCTCTACGATAACATCAAAATAATAAGGATTTATAGGCACATCCCTACACTTGAATTTTTATTACTCTAACACTAATTTGACCCGAATTGAAAAGATCAAAACACTTGGAGTACATTATTACGCAAATAAAAGGAATTTAAATTTAACGCTCCCTTCCCGTTATTTCATAAACTTTAACTTTTCCCATGAGTCCCAATCGTCCCAAAACTGTGTACAAAGGATATGACTCGACTTAGCAACTTATGCAAGCAACTAGATAATTGAACTAAGGTTTTAGGGTGATAACAATAATGCACTAAAAGTGAGTGCATACAAGGTAGGCTAAGGCGATTTGGGTGTACATTTGGGGGTGGGGTGTAAACAATGCTCTTCATTGATATTCCGGAAAACCGAAAAATCACGAGAACCGCGAAAAGGATAGGCTAAGAGGGGTTAACTAGGGGTATCGTGTACTAAAGATGAGTACAACGCAAGGGTGTGGGGGAATTACTCAACCGAGGTGGAAGAAGTAATTATATTACAGGTATCAAACAAGGGTTATCCTAATGCCTCTTATCATTTAGTTATTCCTAACTACACAAGTGTAGTCTTACTAGCGATCTCGGGATGCATCACAAAACAAGTTATAGAATCTATTATACTACCGGTTCACACTCTAAGCATTAAAGATGAATGCTTTAATTCCTACTAATCTAAGGGTGATCCACACATTTTGGGTGGAATTTAGGTGGTAAAGGGTTTTTGTGCTAGTCATGTAACTTCCTATCCATGAGAAGCTTTTGTTAAGACTAATGGCCCACTCCTATATGTCATGAAAAATTAAAAATTTGGTGCCAAAATTACCTTAACCGACATTTTCTCATGGTTTATTACACAAATGCAATTGGACAAAGCAAATAATCAAGGATAAGCATAGTTTCAAAGTCCCCGTTTTATTTTCCCTCCGTACACTTAAACTGAACATTGTCCCCAATGTTCCCCGAAAGTATCAAGGTTATGATAATGGAAGGTAATTAAAAATGAAAGAAACTAATACTCCCCTGATTAGCTTGGTAGGATCCATGTGTGAAATAGTGGTTAAATCTTTCTTCAAGAAGAATGCTATGCGTGAAAAGCTCCTTCCCATCTTATGTATCATATTCTTGATAAATTAAACCTGCACACTTGAAGAAAACAAACGAAACCTTCGCGTAAAATCGGCGGTAACAATATATATACAAGACTCTACTAAACTAGGATATAATGCTTGTGGAATGGATGTTTACAGATTTTCTGGAAAATTAAGACCTGGAAAATTCCAAAAATTTATAAGTAGCACAGAAAACAAGAAAAAGTAGATAAGCTGTTTCTGCTCCTCCTGACGCCGTCAGGTTATCCTGACAGAAACTGGTCTGCGATTTTCTGGAAAAAATTCTGGAAAATTTATATCTTTAGAATCTGGAAAAAGTCTTGCAAAACCATCCATTATGACTCGATACAAGCATTTGACTCGAACAAACACACATGTATATCTTTTAATTGATTGGAATTCTCATGTTTACATTTCTTTTGAAAACGTGTGTAATCCTCCCTACACTTATCCCTTATGTAAAATACCTTTATATGTAATTAAGACGAAGTTAAAGACAAAATAAAGCATTTTTACAAATTAAACATGAGAATAAACAATCAATAAAATATATACGACACAAACAAGCAAACAATTAAGCATGGGTTGCCTCCCACGAAGCGCTTTTCTTTATTTATGAGTCTTGTAGCTAGATTCGAAGTCGTGCTCCTACGTGACTTCACTACCGTCACCTTCTTCCTCATGACGGTCTCCATCGGGGGGTTCCATGTTGTAGAAGTGCCCTATGATGCACTTTTCTAAGAGATCATCTTCTCCCCAATCGGTCCTATACTCCGGTCCTAGTTTCAAACAATCCTTATAGAAACCTAGAATCTTGGCCATTACATAATCTACTCCCTTCTCCTTATCCTCCTCATTCCTATAGTAGACCGATAGTTTAAGTTACTTTTCATCATTGGAGATTGATGAAAACTTCTCAATCTTAAACGGCATTTGGTAAGCTACATCATCGGTCTCATATTTGAATCTTACTATTCCTAACGATGGATCATAAGTCATTTCGGTGTTTTCTATAAAAGGCTTTCCTAGAATAACGTGGGACAAGCTAGGATCTATGGCCGTACTAATATCATTCACCACTATGAAATCCGTAGGAAACATGAAACTACCTACATAGACGGGCAATCCCTTAACTCTACTAAGAAAATTGCAACTAACCCTAGGATTATCGGGGTCTTGCCTAGTTGGGATAGGCTTCTTCATTACCCAATTATAATAGGTGCTAGTCATGATATTTATTGGGGACTTGCGGTCAATGTATGCTTTCGCCACAAAAAGGTGTCCTATGCAACATGGTATGTTAAGATTCTAAGGGTTCCCAAACTTGATCCTAGGGCTTCTCCTAACGTACATGTGACGGAGGTCTCGTACTAAATGTGGGTGGCGAGAGAGTTCTTCTTCCGTAGGAAACTTATTGAAATAGTCATTGCCTACTTCACCTACTTCCTCAGTTGTTTCATCCTTAGGAGTTTCACTAACCTCAAGTACCGTTTCCTGGTTCGCTTCGTCATTTGTTCTATTGGGCTTCACTAAGGTGATGGTATTGACGAATTGAACATGCTTAGCTAACTTACTTGGGTCCTTAATCTCTACACTAGGGGCTTCGGGAGTTGAGATAGCATTAACCTTCCTATCACTATTGGTTATGGCTTTCATGAGGTTATCTATCTTCCTATCCATCTCGGCTTGTTGTTGGTTAAAACGGTCCGAGAGCTTAGCTATTTGAGCTTCTTGGGATGCGACTATGTTTTGCAACATCCCTTCTATGTTTTGTTGGGTAGGGCCATGAGATGGGGGCCAAGAGAAATCATTAGATGTGAATTCTTTGGTTTGTCCCCAATAGAAGTCGGGTTTGCCCTTCCACGCTTCTCGGGTGTCATTGAAAGTCCTAGGTTCGGGTGTTGTAGGGAATCTTCCTCCCATTCCATTGGTACGCGAGGATGCTTAGTCAACGGAAGCTTGTTCGGGGAATCTTGTGCAAGCATGAGTGTTATGAGGATCACTACATGGTTCACACGAGGAAGAAACTTTGTTCACTTGGCTTGAAGACTTAGGATTATTGTAGGAGCTCATTAGGAATTTGACTTGATCTTCAAGCTCGAGAATCCTACGGTCGGAAGATTTTGAGTCAAGGGGAGGCAAGGAGATTGCCTTTACGTTTTTGGGCAACTCACGGGGGTCATTCCAACTTTCGTTGTCATAGAGAGAAAGGTCCTCTATTATATCCTACGATTCTTCCGTGGTGAGATCACTAAGTTTTCCACATGCCGCTTGGTCAATGGATCGCTTAGTGGGGAAGTTGACATGATCATAGAAGAGTTGGACTTGAAGCCAAAGATCAATGCCGTGATGAGGGACTTTATGGAGTAAGTCCTTGAATCGAGTCCATGCTTCGTAGAGAGATTCACCTTGATGTTGTTGGATCATCAAGATTTCATTCCTAAGCTTAGTGGTTCTCCCTGGTGGGAAAAATTGAGCAAGGAAACGATAGGTGAGATCATCCCAACTTGAGATGGAGCCGGCGGGAAGTCGCTCAAGCCAATTACTAGCTTGGTCCCATAGAGAGAATTGGAAGAGACGCAGGCGCGTGGTCTCCCGAGTAGTAGCATCGAGGTCGATGGAATCGACAATTTTAAGGAAATCCTTAAGATGCTGATTAGGATCTTCGGAACGAAGTCCATGGAATGCACATCCGTTTTGCACCAACCGGATGGTGTCGGATCGCAGGGCCGTAGTTTGGGCTTGGTCGGGAAGCTCAATGGTGTTTCTATAGCCTAGGTGGCTTGGTCTCTAGTATTCACCAAGAGTACGGGCTCTTGGCGGGTCATTTGGTGGTAGGTTGATGAATGGTGGTGGATTATCACCTTCCATGATGAAAAGTGATGGGGTTTACGAACAAAGGTCACGAAGAAGGGGGATAGACTACGAGGAAGCTACAAATGGGAAAAAAGACCTACTTGATGGGAATCAAGCAAGGAAGCCTGAGTGAAGTGAATTCCTAACTAGCTATTCTATTCCCCGGCAGCGGCGTCAAAAACTTGATGACGCTTTACGAAGCGCGTTCGGGGTCAAAGGAACTTCCTTTTCGTCGAGCAAGTTTTTCAACACCCTAGGCAGTGAACCTAATCGTTGTAGTGAAGTATTAGGGTAAGCCACGGGTATTGATATCGTTCTCTAGGGGAATAGGAATGCTAGTTGAGAATTACTACGCTAAGGTTGGGGTTGAGGAAGATTATTTTTGTGCTTTTTATATTTTTTGGAAAATGGAAATTACGAATCTCGGGGTTTGGATTTGGGGGTTGGTATTTCTACCGATTACTCTAATTATCTAATCTAAACTAGTGGGTAGTCTATGTCTAATTATTGTGTGCTCGTATGATGATTTAAAAATGTGTTTACTTAGGTTTTATTACTCCTTAATTATCTCCTATTGATGGTTGAATTGTCACGTCCTTATTCTTAATCGCGTTGTGTGTCTAAGGTCGTAGGGTATGTGTTTATCCCTAACTCTTTGAAACTACCAAAGGTTCTTGCCTACAAAATCTCTAGGATTTATAAACTAAACACTAAGGTACTCTTCGGATATTTTAGCCTACAATGACTCTAGGTAACTATAAGCTAAGGTTCACAAAGATTAATCAAGCATTAACTACACAACGAATGACCTATCGCAATACTAGATCATTAACAATTAAGATAAGAGACAACCAATCAATATTCAATAATCAAGTTTCATATTCCCTAAGCAAACACACAAGTAAATTAGCCGGACATGGGAAACATGCAAGCATACACACAAATAATTGAAGACATAATCGAATTAATGAAGTAAAACACTTATCTTGATGTAAGATAGGGTATGGAACCCTAAAATAGTGTACAAGACAACCTTGGTTCGGTTTAGGTTTTTACTCCACAAAACTACACACTGAAAATTGAAAAATTCGGTTTCTATATATAATGTTACAATCGCGATGGCGTCACCTTTTAGATTGTGACGCCGTCGGGTCGCCGTCATTAGGGTTTCGTCTGGGCCACGTTAGCGTTGTGACGGCGTCACCTTATGTCCGTGACGCCGTCGCCTTCAATCTCTGACGTCGTCTGGATCAAATCTAGGCCGTCTGAGCTGCGACTCCCTACTCTTTTAAAACCTGAAGCCGTCACTTGATATTAAGCAATTTGGCTACTGAGCCGTCACAAAATGTGCACGACGGCGTCGCAATTAAGCAGTGACGCCGTCCCCTTCAGTTCCAGCAGCCTGAGTGTCTCAATTCTTGACTTTGGCCATTTTCTTCGTATATTCGCGCCTTTTTGTCCGAATAAGTATCATTCCAGCAATTTACCTTCAAGAGACCTAAAAAGTGAAAAGGAATGAAATTAGGTAGTAACGGATACAAAAGTGATCAATTAAGGGCTTAAATGACCCCTCAAAATGGTACCTTTTAAATCCTTATCAGTTGGCCTATATATCAGTTGGCCTATATATCAGCTTGATGTTAACAATGCCTTTCTTTATGGTGATCTTAATGAAACTGTTTATATGACATTGCCTGAGGGTTATTTTGATGTTAATGATAAAAGAGTTTGTAGATTAAAAAAATCTTTGTATGGGTTAAAACAAGCACCCAGACAATGGAATGCTAAATTGACCTGGTTGAGCATGGTTTCAAACAGAGCAAAAGTGACTACTCTCTTTTCACTAAAAGTGACTAAGGTAATTTTGTTGCTTTACTTATGTATGTGGATGATATAATAATCACTGGGAGTAATTTGGAATAAATTGGAAGGTTTAATGTCTTCTTGAAATCTAAATTTCAAATTAAAGACTTAGGAAAGCTTAAATACTTTCTTGGCATTGAAGTGATTGAAACTAAGCAGGGTGTTTGCTTAACTCAAAGGAAGTATTGTTTGGATTTGTTAACTGATTTTTGGCTTACTTGCTTGCAAACCATATGCTTTTCCTCTTGAACAAAATTTAGTTTTAACTAGTGAACCTACTATAACTGATCCTGTGATAGATAACTTGACTGAATATCAAAAGTTGATTGGTAAACTGATTTACTTAACTCATACTAGGCCTGATATTGCCTATTTTGTTCATTGTTTGAGTCAGTTTATGCATAAGCCTCTTAAGTCTCATTTGAAAATTGCACTTAAAGTTTTGAGATATCTAAAAGGTTCTCCTGGGATGGGTATTCATATTACCAGGTGCCCAAATGTTTCTCTTGAAGCATTTGTTGATGCTGATTGGGCAAAGTGTGTTATTACTAGGAAATTTGTCACTGGATTTTGTTTATTCTTGAATGGTTCATTAGTTTCCTGGAAAAGCAAAAAACAAAACACCATTTCTAAGTCATCTGCAGAAGCAGAGTATAAGGTTATGGCTTTTGCTTTGGGTTCTTAAAATTCTGGATGATTTGAAATGGGAACATTTTCTACCTGTTAAAATTTTCTGTGATAGTCAAGCTGCTATCAAAATAGCAGCTAATCCTGTGTTCCATGAAAGAACAAAGCATTTGGAAATTGACTTACATTTTGTAAGGGAAAAGATTTTAGCTGGTGTCATTAAAACTGAAAACATTTATACTGCAGATCAAACTGCTGATGTTTTTACTAAAGGGTTAGGCAAGCTTCAACATAACAAGCTTGTGGGTAAACTGGGCATGGTTGATATGTTCCAGGTTGGAGTTAAGGGGGATGTTGAAGTATATAACTCCTAACCTGGAATGAATGTTTAAGGACTGATTGTGTCATTATTGTTTTTGTGTTTTAGTATTGGTTCTATCTTTGGGTGCTGTTAGCTGAAGTCTGGAAGTGTGAGGGCTAAAGTTGACAAGTGTTGGAAGATGGAGTCAATGTGGAGTCAAGGGCTATTTAAGCTGAAGAGATGCTAGGGTTCTCATAACTCTCTCTCTACAAATACGCAAACACATTTACACACAGTGATTCTCTTTGTATTCAACCAAAGCTTTGTTGATTCTGTTCTTGGTATTCATTGTGAGATTGAGTGTTTTGTATGAACTATTGGCAAGTTAGTCGATAGGCTTACACCTGAGTAGCAATGGCAAGTTGTGGGTTCTTGGTTTGTTATATTGATACTGATTGAGATCAGGATCTTTCTGATCGAATTGTGGTTTTGGTTGATTAATAAAAGATACTTGAATTAAGATTCAAGTTTGGTTTCAGGATTGTTATTAAATTTTACAATTATAACTTCAGGGGTATCAATACCAAACACTTTTAGTTGTACAGGTTCTCAGTTTTTTACTTAGGAGTTTAACTTTTAAAATAAGTTGGCTTATAGAATAAGTCTTGTTTTTCATACAGGCTTATGGTGCTTTTGACTTATAAAATAAGCTATAAGCCTTCATAAGCCCAAGCCGATAAAAAGGGTTTATAGCTAGTCAAATTACATAAATACCTTTTAAAATATAATGAATTATCATTTAAAAAAGCTGAAAATATATGTGAATTTAATTTGATAATTTTTATACGATTTTACATTAATAAGCTTTATTTTTAACTAATTCACCAAACCGCTTTATAAACTTCAGCTTTCGGCTTATAATAAAAGCCCCGGCCCCAACCTCAACCCGAACCCCAACCTATTGCGCCAAAAAATTTATATTAATTGTCTTATCACTAAGTTATTTGGTTAAGTTAGTTTCTTTTTGGTAAAGTTATTTGGTGGTGTTTGAAAAACAAAGAAAGCTATTTCACTTGTTACGTTACAAGGATACAACGGCTCCATTTGTATGTTAACTATTAAAAAAACCAAGTACATGATATGGTTTAAGATGGAACTTATGGTCAGAGTGTTTACATGAAAATGGGACTGGAGGTCCCAAGTTCGACGCTTGGCCTGAGCTTTCATCTTCAACTTTTTTTATTCTCTTGTGCTTTTATTTTCTCTAATCTCATACACTACATTTTAGTTCTTTAAATAAGTATTTTCCTCCTTTTTCCTTTTTAGATCATCCATTACATTGATCCGTTTTCCAACACTCGGTTAACATGTGATTTTAGTAAAATATTTAGAAGATTTTGTTAATAATATATTGTGTCTTAAAAATATATGCTTAGAAAGAAAAAGATTGCCCTTTATTTCATTATTAACCTTAGACATGGATTAAAAACCAATGAAAGGTGTAGGTTTTGTGAATTCATTCTCAATAATCCTCAAACCCTCCAAATATGGTGTTTATTGCAAACTTATATTATTAGTTTTTTGTCTTAAATTGATAGTTATAAAACCCGTACATATACGGGGTTTAAACATAAATAAAATATAGTTTAGTTATTATTATTCGTATGATTTGCTTTATGTAAATTCAAACCTAGTTTCTCTTACATAGAGTGGAAGTCTAAGCCTTTTTTGAGGAAAAAGTCTAAGCCGGATAAGCCAAGTAACGAAAAAAGTTACCCAAACAAGCGTTTAGCATATGCACACAATGCTTGTTTGGCAGCAAGCAACTAAATTCATAAGTTTTTTAAATGTTACAAATAAAAAATGATGTTTAAAGAAGCATTTACTAGCAACTAGCTTTTACATTTAATAATTACAAGTATATAGCTATGTTAGTAAACGCTTGATCAAAACAACAACTACTACTACGTGTCGCTACTGTTGACTACTATTGCTTCGTGCTACTATTTCGTGTAGATTTTATTTTTATTTTTTTATTTTTTTTATTATTATTTTTTTTTTAATTTGAAAATTTAAAATTTTTATAATATTTGAACTTTTGACCATTGGAAAAGTCAACCTCAAAACCATTGTCCAAAACTAGGGGTGTTGATCGGTTCGGTTATCGGTTTGTTCGGTTTGTTCGATTCGGTTAATTCGGTTAAATTTTTTTTTTAGGTTAACCCGAGAACCGAACCGAACCAAATTCAAATTCAGTTTTCGGTTCGGTTTGGTTGAATTCTAATTCGGTTCGGTTCTTGGGTTGACCCGAATAACCCGAATTTCACTATTTTTAAGAAAAAAATTAATAATTACATAAATATTTAGGAAAAAAATATATATTTCAAGCATAAAAAATGTTTTATTATATTATGATAACTTTTTAATAGTATTTATTTATATATAAATATACATAAAAATATATAAATATATATATAAATATATAAAAAATATATATATTTTTATATATATAAATATATAAAAAATATATATATTTATATGAATTCGGTTTTCGGTTCAAACTGTCAAACTCATAACCAACCCGAGAACCGAATTAGTAGTTCGGTTTGGTTCGGTTTTAGCAAATTCAGTTCGATTATTAGTTCGGTTCAATTATTTTCGATTCGGTTCGGTTTCGATTTTCGGTTTGTTCGGTTTTTTCGCTCACCCCTGCTAAAAACCAACAAAAGCATATACATAAATGAAATTACAAAACACACACCAAGATTACACCAGATAAGCCATATATATATTTCCCACCCAATCCAATGACGTCACTAACCGACCTAACCTCCGTCAACTACCACCGCAACCTCAACCCCCTCACAACCCTCACTCCCCGGCGCGTGCACCTCACGCGCCACTCATCATCACACTCTCCCCGGCGCGTGAGATCCACGCGCCACCGCCTCCACTGCTCAGTAGCAAAAGACACACCACCAGTGACACCAGTCTCATCATCACCATCCGACGTGTCAAAACATTCAGGGGGGATGGTTGACTGTGTGGTGGTGGGTGGGGGGATAAGTGGGCTGTGTATAGCGCAAGCGTTGGTGACGAAACACGCGACGAGTGAGGTGGTTGTCACGGAGGCGCGTGAGAGAGTTGGAGGGAATATTATTACGGTTGAGAAAGATGGGTATTTGTGGGAGGAGGGGCCGAATAGTTTTCAGCCCTCGGATGCTATGCTTACTATGGTGGTATGGTTTCGTGTTTCGGTTTTTTTGTCAAGTAGGAGTAGTTTAGGTGTTTGCGAGTATTAGATGTAGAAAAAACGCTCAATGTAGGAATCTAGGAGATAGTGTTTAAGGTTTACGAGCTTATCTGTTTCCGGCTTATGTTTCATAAGCCCAATTTTTCCGGCTTAATTTGAAACTTGTCGGCTTATATAAGCTTGTTATATCATAATAAGCTTGTATAAGCCCATAAGTTTGAAAATAAGCCAAAAAAAATTGAGCTTGTGGAATATAAGCGGAAATGAAATAAGACCATAAGTACTAAAATAAGCTTAAACAAACACCCCCTACGGGGGTGTTTGTTTAAGGTTTATTTATGGGTTTGTGAGCTTATTTGTTTTCGGCCTATGTTTCATAAACCTCATTTTCTTGGCTTATTTTGGGATTTATGGGTTTATATAAGTTTTTTATGACATAAAAAACTTATATAAGGTTAAAAGTTTCAAATTAAGGCAAAAAAGTTGAGCTTATAAAATATAAGCCGAAAACATATAACCTCGTAAGCCCATAAATAAGCTTCCCCTCAGTTGTTTTTTTGCGAATGTGTTATTTGATTGTTCCGTTTTTTTAAAATCAGAGTAGGTGTTAAGAAAAAGCTATAGATAAGATAAGATAAGAGCATTGGATGTGGTAACAGCATTGTTAGCTTTGTTTGAAAAAAGTAGCGGTAGCATGAAGCAGTAGCGTTTATATTTATGAGTAGTGTTTCTAATACTAGCCTACTAGGGTTGAAAAATATGTAAAACGCTACACGCTACTTGCCAAACAAGCTTTATATATCAAACGCTAAACATAGTTGCTAACTTGCCCGGTGCCACATCAGCGTAACACTAAGAATAACACCACTGAACCACATGTATTTGCCAAATGTGATTATTTGATTGTTGTGTTATAAAGTCGATTTGCTTATGCCGTAACAAAATGCTATAATCAGATGAGAGCATGGGGTGTTGTAAAACCAATGTAATAAAAAGTAGGTGTCACATCAACATAACCCGGTTTTGACAGTCATTGTTTCCGACCCTTTCCCCGGACATTCTCAAGATGTGTACTTAGTGATGTCTGAACCTAAGACCTCTTGTGAGGATATCTGATCACTAGGCCACCTTGGTGGTGATTACATATAAGCGCAGTTGAAGGCTGAAACTGGACACACTAGAACACACACATAACACAGAATTAATTACATGAAGCTAGCTAAAACGTCGACCACTTGGCATTGTTATGACGTTGAGGCAAGCACGTCGTGACACTTTTGAACAAGTAAATCTGAAAATGCTAGTTCTTCAAAGCTGCTTTTTTTCACCCATAAGTAAGCATATGTTCATAAGTGGTTTGGTCATCCAAACACTCCTATACAAAAATGCAATAATTAGTTAAGCAACATTAAACTTTTCATAAGTATCTGCAAAACTGCTAAGTTAAAATAAGCTGATAAGTGTTTGGGTTTTTTAAGGCGCTTTACCATCAGCAAAATTTATCATTTCAGGAGAAAATCTGAAAGTTGGTTGATAAGTTAGATTAATGATCTATTTAGTTGATTATGTTTAGTGGATAAGCTTTTGTCATAAGCAATCCCAAACACCCCCATAATGATACTTTCTTGTTAGTTGATTATGTTTAGTGGTCAAATTCTGGCTGTCTGACTATTTATAGCTCATTTTATATGTAAATATTAAAATATTTGAATAAACCAAAATTCGACAACCAGCTGATTATGCCAACTTCAAACACTGTATCTTGATGTCGTTTTGTCATAGCTGGTTATTTGATTCTGATTATTTCATACCACATAATTAGTTTCACAATGCAACACGAAACACATCAAAATATGGAAAAGCTGACATGTGAGAGGGTCTTTGTTAGGTTTCATTCTTTCATCATAACTTTCATCTCTCTAGTAAGAGCGAGTTAAGTTAGATTAATGATCTATTTAGTTGCTCTGCTCTTCGTCACTGTCATAGTGTCACATACTTGGTAAATGCTTAGATTTTTGTTGAGAAAACAAATGAGGAGTGTACATGTTGGTTTGTTTTATGTGAATTGTACCTCGTGTACATGCGGGCAACACATTTTAAGTCGTTCCTTACATTTGATTTCAACGAACCAGTCACTCAGCCAGTACTCAGTTTATTGCTTAGGCAATAGGCACAAGGATTTATCCGTAAAATTACCTTCGTGGAAATGTTAGTTACTTAGACTAGTTATCTTCAACAATGTAGTATATATTTATCTTAATGTTAGTAAAAATAAAATGAGGCACTACCATATGCTACCAATCCACTTGGTTAATGTTATAACGCCATTTTACCATGTATTCGTTGTGTGCTAACTTATGATCTTTACCATATACTTGTAGTTATAAGTCAAATATATATCTTTCAGGTGGATTGTGGGTTGAAGGACGATTTAGTATTGGGTGATCCGACGGCACCTCGGTTTGTGTTATGGAATGGCGATCTGAAGCCAGTGCCTTCCAGTCCTTCTGATATACCTTTCTTTGACCTGTTGAGCTTTTCTGGGAAACTTAGAGCCGGTTTTGGTGCTCTCGGACTCCGCCCTCCACCTCCAGTTTGTACTCCATTCATTTCTCTTTTCATTGTACATCACCATGTTATCTACATTCTGACAAAGGTTACAGGATCGTGAGGAATCTATTGAAGAATTCGTTCGGCGTAACCTTGGTGATGAAGTTTTTGAACGCTTGATTGAACCATTTTGCTCAGGTAAGTAATGAACACTTGATTCAGCTAGGCACCTCAATTTTCTACCCGGTTAAGTTAACCAGCTCGAAATTGTGACTTTCAGGTGTTTATGCTGGCGATCCATCAAAACTCAGTATGAAAGCAGCGTTTGGAAAGGTTTGGAAGCTGGAGCAAAATGGTGGTAGCATTATTGGTGGGGCCTTCAAGGCAATCCAGAAGAGAAATAAAAGTGCCAAGCCTACCCGTGACCCGTATGTTTTATGATGTGCCTTTATACGATATTGTAACTTCCTTTTTTCAAATTGTTTTTTTACTAATATCGTCGATATCATGTGTTGGACCTGGCAGGAGATTACCAACACCAAAGGGCCAAACTGTTGGATCGTTTAGGAAGGGACAGGCAATGCTGCCTAAAGCTATCTCAGAAAAGTAATCTTATGCGAGTCCACATTTTCAAATCCATGTCACGTTGATTTCTAAATATATCGTTTACAACTGTACAATGATTGTAACGAATTATTTTCATCGTTGTAGGCTGGGTAGCAGAGTCAAGTTATCGTGGAAGCTCATAGGTATTTCAAAATTGGAGAATAGAGGTTATAGTTTGACATATGAAACACCAAATGGAGTTGAAAGTGTACAGACTAAAACTGTTGTCATGACTGTTCCATCCTACGTGGCTAGTGACTTGTTGCGTCCTCTCTCGGTATGTTGAAACTTGAGTGAAAATCAAAACATTTTCGAGTAATTACATAAGAATTGTATTCATAGATAACGAAAGAGGCAATTTCCTTAACTGTATTATTGTTTCAGTCGGAAGCAGCAGATTCTCTGTCCAAGTTTTATTATCCTCCAGTTGCAGCTGTATCTGTTTCCTATCCAAAAGAGGCAATCCGTGATGACCGTTTAATTGATGGTCAACTCAAGGGTTTTGGGCAGTTGCATCCACGCAGTCAAGGCGTCGAGACTTTAGGTTACTTTTCATCTCACATCTCTACATTTTACATGATTTTAAAAAAGTTCCTAAACAATGTGATCTTCTTTGGTTTGTTCAGGTACAATATACAGTTCATCCCTTTTCCCTAACCGGGCTCCACCTGGAAGGATTCTGCTCCTTAACTACATTGGAGGGGCTACAAATCCTGGTATTTTATCGAAGGTAAGCTGACCCTTGGGTTTTAAAACCGACCTTTAGTTTGGTTTTACATATATTGCTATTAATGATATCCTGTACTTCTATCAGACTGAGAGTCAACTTGTGGAAGCGGTTGACCGTGACCTACGGAAGATGCTCATAAACCCAAAAGCAGGAGACCCTTTAACGTTAGGAGTGAAAGTGTGGCCTAAAGCAATTCCACAATTTCTAATTGGCCATTATGACATCTTGGAGACTGCAAAAAATACTCTTATATATGAAGGATTTCGGGGTATGTTTCTTGGTGGAAACTATGTATCTGGCGTGGCTTTAGGTCGATGTGTTGAAAATGCTTATGATATTGCAGCCGATGTAAGTAAATATTTGTCACAAGTGGTGTATAAGTAACATGCCACTATTCGGGATATTAGTTCTTATGATGCTAGTAAATTTTTTTGTCACGAGGCATGTACGTGTAACATGCCAATCTTCAATAATATTCCTTTTGTAGATTAAATTTATTTCACTATTCTCAGCACGCTGATAGTTGTTTTTTAGAGGCATACTGTTATGTATTGATACTAAACTGAGTATCACTGATTCACTGCATCGCTTGTGAGTTCTTTTGGTATCATTTGTAATATAGTTCAGAATGGCGAGTCCCTCATTGTTGGTCATGTAGGCATTTTCAAATTGTTGTCATCTGTACGAGGTTTGGTTGGTTTGGGTGTTTTGCTGACATTTGTAGTATAGTTGATCGATACATGTCGTTTTTTTCTCTATGTTTTCGTTTTAGTATTATTTTGGTATTCTTTTGTGACGATTCCGTTAGAAGTGTGATATTTATTCCTGGAAACACTTTTCATGAGGAATGTTATGGAAATATCCATCTTTTTTATTAAAGTGATATAACTGGTACTTTAATACTAGTATGTCTTTATATATAAATACTTACAATTCAAATTATAAAAGGTTATATGCAAACAACATGCTTCGAAATTATAAAAAGTTATTGTCGGGCTAAGAAGGGGTCAACCAGGGCCAAGTGAACGGGGCGATGTAATTTGGTATCATTTGTAATATAGTTCAGAATGGCGAGTCCCTCATTGTCGGTCATGTAGGCATTTTCAAATTGTTGTCATCTGTACGAGGTTTGGTTGGTTTGGGTGTTTTGCTGACATTTGTAGTATAGTTGATCGATACATGTCGTTTTTTTCTCTATGTTTTCGTTTTAGTATTATTTTGGTATTCTTTTGTGACGATTCCGTTAGAAGTGTGATATTTATTCCTGGAAACACTTTTCATGAGAAACGTTATGGAAATCTCCATCTTTTCTATTAAAGTGATATAACTGGTACTTTAATACTAGTATGTCTTTAAATATAAATGCTTACAATTCAAATTATAAAAGGTTATATGCAAACAACATGCTTCGAAATTATAAAAAGTTAATGCTTACAATTCAAATTATAAAAGGTTATATGCAAACAACATGCTTCGAAATTATAAAAAGTTAATGCTTACAATTCAAATTATAAAAGGTTATATGCAAACAACATGCTTCGAAATTATAAAAAGTTATTGTCGGGCTTAAGAAGGGGTCAACCAGGGCCAAGTGAACGGGGCGATGCAATTGCTTTTCAGAGTATCTATAGTTCTTGATTATAGATTCTGTCATATAGTTCTTCGTTATACTTTCATTATTATAGATTCCTTTCATATCTTCTTCATTATACTTTCAACAAGGTGCGCACCATTTGTGCCAACACCCGACAACTACTCTTACCTTGGCAATCCCATCCCCCACAGACAAACGAATCATGGTCGCCCCTTTGCTCTTAGCCCTCCAATAACCTTAATGCCCCCACTTGGGTCACAAGCCCACGTTACAAGACTCGGCAGCTTAAATGGCCCAAATGGGTTTTTTAAATATCATGTTGGTTTTATGTTCTGGCGATGTGGGATAGTTTACAGGTTTTGATATTTTAGTTTACAAGCACTCTTAAATATGGCTGAATGAAAGTGCCTTTTTATGAGCCAATTTTTGACATTGTAAATTGATTTTTTTAACCAAAGAATTTTACCGTTGTATAGTTTGTTGGACCAGGTGATAGGTTAACTAATGGTTGCTTAAAGCGGAAAACGGATGGGTTGGATAAGATTCAATAAAACGTGTAAATTTAAGCATTGATTAGTTTGAGTTCGTTTATCTACGAACACCTTTTCATATCTGTTTCGTTTTGTAAGGAGTCAAGTTGTTTGGATGTGAATGTGTATAATTGTCACTAATACAGTGATATGAAACGCGGGAAAGCTAAGGTTGGGAGGACCTTTGTGTTCCGAAACATGAAGGTGGGCTGGGAATCCGTCATCTTGATAGGTCCAATGTCGCGTTCATGTCTAAACACATTTGGAATATTATTGCTCACAAGGAATCATTGTGGGTTTGTTCGATCGATGCTTATAAATTAAAGGGCCATAGTTTATGGGATGTTCCTATAATGTCCAATTTGAGTTGGGGTTGGCTGAAATTACTTCAAATAAGAAATATTGTTCTCCGACTCTCATGAGCATTTGTTCTTCGAATGCTCTTTTTGGACTAAAGTTTGGAAGCTGATTTCCCTTAAAGCTGGTTTACAGGTTGGTCCCGCAAGGTTAGATGATATTATTGCTTGGTTAGTGCCTCTTTCATTGAAGAATTCCATAGAGAGCATTGTTAGTCGATTGGTTTTTTTTCTGCTTCAACGTACTTTATATGGCAAGAGAGGAATAATCACATTTATTCCAAGGAGTCTAATCTAGAAGAGCAAGTGTGTGACGTGATCTTAGAAGTCGTACGCCTAAAGTTGACAACTATTTGGTTTAAGAAGACTCCTAAAGTGGTGCGAACGCTACTGAAGTGGAAGATCAATTCATGTTTAACGTGAATATAAAAGGCATATGCTTGGCTGCATGTTTTTGTCCAAGTTCATGTCGTGTTATTCCATGTTTGGTTAGGGGCTATTAGTTTTGCTTATGCAAGAGTTATAGAGTGGCTAATCACCACTCTCCCATGTAACTAACGATATTTCATTTATTCTATTCATCGGGTATAAAACCCTTTACCCAAAAAAAGGTTACAATATTGATAGTTTGGGTAAATTATATTAATGTATGTTCTTAAGAAATATATATCGACATGGATAATTTGGTTTGGGTGTTTTGCTGAGATTTGTAGTATAGCTGATCGATACATGTCGTTTTCTTTCTCTATGTTTTCGTTTTAGTATTATTTTGTGACGATTCCATTAGAAGTTATATTTATTCCTCGAAACACTGTTCCTTTGTCTCCATCTTTTCTATCAAAGTGATATAACTGGTACTTTAATATATCTTTAAATCTAAATACTTTTAGGATTCAAATTATAAAAGGTTATATGCAAATCAACGTACTTCGAAAGTTGAATCAGACCTTCCTAGTCTCTACAGGGCCACAGCGTGCGCACCATTTGTGCCAACACAAGACAACTACTCTCACCTTGGCAAGTCGCCATCCCCACAGACAAACGAGCCATAATCGCCCCTTGCTCTTAGCCCTTCAATAACCTTAATGCCCCCACTCGGGTCACAAGCCCACGTTACTGGACTCGGCAGCTAAAACGGTCCAAATGGGTTTTTTAAATATCATGTTGGTTTTATGTTCAGGCGATGTGGGTTAGTTTACACTTTACAGGATTTGATATTTTAGTTACAAGCACTCTTACATATGGCTGAATGAAAGCGTCGTTTTATGAGCCAAATTTTGACATTGTATAGTTTGTTGGATCAGGTGATAAGTTAACTAATGGTTGCTTTAAGCGAAAACGGATGGGTTGGATAGGATTCAATAAAACGTGTAATTTTGAGCATTGATTAGTTTGAGTTCGTCACCTTATTATATCTGTTTCGTTTTGTAAGGAGTCAAGTTGTTTGTATAACTGTCACAAATACAGTGATATGAAACGGGGAAAAGCTAAGGTTGCTTGGGAGGACCTTTGTGTTCCAAAACATGAAGGTGGGTTGGAAATCCGTCATCTTGATAGGTTCAATGTCGCGTTCATGTCTAAACACATTTGGAATATTATTGCTCACAAGGAATCATTGTGGGTTCGTTCGATCCACGCTTATAAATTAAAGGGCCGTAGTTTCTGGGATGTTCCTATAATGTCCAATGTGAGTTGGGGTTGGCGGAAATTACTTCAAATAAGAAATATTGTTCGTCCACATCTCTGGCATCAAGTTGGAAATGGTAAGAAGACGATGGTTTGGCTTGATTTATGGTGCGAACAATGCCCTATTAGAGATTATTTATCTGTTTGAATTATAACTCTCGAAGGGTTTAACCTCCTTGAAAATGTGGCCGACGCGGTTCATAGTGGTACTTGGTCATGGCCAATCGAATGGAACACAAGATTTCCTAAAAGCCATTAACGTTAGGAGTGAAAGTGTGGCCTAAAGCAATTCCACAATTTCTAATTGGCCATTATGACATCTTAGAGACTGCAAAAAATACTCTTATATATGAAGGATTTCGCGGTATGTTTCTTGGTGGAAACTATGTATCTGGCGTGGCTTTAGGTCGATGTGTTGAAAATGCTTATGACATTGCAGCCGATGTAAGTAAATATTTGTCACAAGGTGTGTATAAGTAGACATGCCACTATTCGGGATATTAGTGCTTATGAGGCTAGTAAATTTTTTTTGTCACGAGGCATGTACGTGTAACATGCCAATCTTCAATAATATTCCTTCTGTAGATTAAATTTATTTCACTGTTCTCAGCAAGCTGATAGTTGTTTTTAGAGGCATAATGTAATATGAATTGATACGAAAATGAGTATCATTGATTCACTTCATCGCTTGTGAGTTCTTTTGGTATCATTTGTTATATAGTTCAGGATGGCGAGTCTCCTCATTGTTGGTCATGTTGGCATTTTCAAATTGTTGTCATCTGTATGTTATATAGTTCGGGATGGCGAGTCTCCTCATATGATATAACTGGTACTTTAATACTAGTATGTCTTTAAATCTAAATACTTTTACATTTATAAAAAGATATATGCAAACAACATACTTCAAAATTATAAAAAGTTATTGTCGGGCTAAGAAGGGGTCAACCATGGTCGAGTGAACGGGGCGATGCAACTATGTCTTCGGACAGTGTCTCGAAACAGCTTATGTACTTTCATTAGTTACATAGCCTTCACCTAGCCAATTCTTGGCATTCGAATTCCCCTAACTAGAAGGTTGGATCAGACCTTCCTAGTTTCCACAGGGCCACAAGGTGCGCACCATTTGTGCCAACACCAGACGACTACTCTCACCTGGCAAATACTTCAAAATTATAAAAAGTTATTGTCGGGCTAAGAAGGGGTCAACCATGGTCGAGTGAACGGGGCGATGCAACTATGTCTTCGGACAGTGTCTCGAAACAGCTTATGTACTTTCATTAGTTACATAGCCTTCACCTAGCCAATTCTTGGCATTCGAATTCCACTAACTAGAAGGTTGGATCAGACCTTCCTAGTTTCCACAGGGCCACAAGGTGCGCACCATTTGTGCCAACACCAGACGACTACTCTCACCTGGCAAGCCCATCCCCACAGGCAAACGAGCCATGGTCGCCCCTTGCTCTTAGCCTTTCAATAACCTTAATGCCCCCACTTGGGTCACAAGCCCACGTTAATAGACTCAGCAGCTAATCCGGCCCAAATGGGTTTTTTAAATATCATGTTGGTTATATATTCTGGCGATGTGGGATAGTTAACAGGTTTTGATATTTTAGTTGCAAGCACTCTTACATATGGCTGAATGAAAGTGCCTTTTTATGAGCCAATTTTTGACATTGTAAATTGATTTTTTTAACCAAAGAAGTTTACCGTTGTATAGTTTGTTGGACCAGGTGATAGGTTAACTAATGGTTGCTTAAAGCGTAAAACGGATGGGTTGGATAAGATTCAATAAAACGTGTAAATTTAAGCATTGATTAGTTTGAGTTCGTTTATCTACGAACACCTTTTTATATATGGAACACAAGATTTCCTATCTTAAACCATGTTACTCCCCCACTGTTATTAGATGACAAAGAGGATCAGGTTGTGTGGAAAACAAGGGAGGGCAAGTTTGAAAAGTTTGCTGTGAGACTTGTGTGGGATACAATTACACGTCCTCGACGACAAGAAGTTCCATGGGTTCGTGTTGTGTGGTTTGCCTCAGCCATCCCAAGACATGCGTTTAATTTATGGTTAGTCATGTGTCCTAAACTTAAAACGCAAGATAGGCTGAAACAGTGGGATGTGGGTGACTCAGTTTGATTAACTTTGCTTCGGTGTCCTTTATGCAAGCTTGTTCCCGACTCTCATGAGCATTTGTTCCTTGAATACTCTTTTTCGGCTAAAGTTAAGAAGCTCATTTCCCTTAAAGCTGGTTTACTGGTTGGTCCAGCAAGGTTAGATGATATTATTGCTTGGTTAGGGGCTTTTATATTCGAGCATGTTCGTATATATATGGTTTTGCTTATGCAAGAGTTATAGAGTGGCTTGTCACCACTCTCCCATGTAACTAACGATATTTCATTTATTCTTTACACCGGGAACAAAATCCTTTACCCAAAAAAAGATTACAATATTGATAGTTTCAGTAAATTATATTAATGTATGTTCTTAGAAATATATATCGACATGGATAATTTGGTTTGGTTTGAATCGAGTTTGACCTGTTGAACTGAAAACTAAACAAAAATTCGATTGGAAAGGTTTATGCTGGCTATCCATCAAAACTCAGTATGAAAGCAGCGTTTGGAAGCTGGAGCAAAATGGTGGTAGCATTGTTGGTGGGGCCTTCAAGGCAATCCAGCAGAGGAATAAAAGTGCCAAGCCTGCCCGTGACCCGTATGTTTTATGATGTGCCTTTATACGATATTGTAACTTCCTTTTTTCAAATTGTTTTTTAACTAATATCGTCGATATCATGTGTTTGACCTGGCAGGAGATTACCAACACCAAAGGGCCAAACTGTTGGATCGTTTAGGAAGGGACAGGCAATGTTGCCTAAAGCTATCTCAGAAAAGTAATCTTATACGAGTCTATATTTTCAATTCCATGTCACGTTGATTTCTATATATATATATCTTATAACTGTATAATGATTGTAATAAATTATTTTTATGGTTGTAGGCTCGGTAGCAGAGTGAAGTTATCGTGGAAGCTC
This sequence comes from Chrysanthemum seticuspe, assembly GCA_019973895.1. Lineage (NCBI taxonomy): Eukaryota > Viridiplantae > Streptophyta > Magnoliopsida > Asterales > Asteraceae > Chrysanthemum > Chrysanthemum seticuspe. The sequence goes on from BPTQ01000009.1 coordinate 315,071,460, forward strand.
ATAGGTATTTCAAAATTGGAGAATAGAGGTTATAGTTTGACATATGAAACACCAAATGGAGTTGAAAGTGTACAGACCAAAACTGTTGTCATGACTGTTCCATCCTACGTGGCTAGTGTTTTGTCCTGGGATGTTCCTATAATGTCCAATGTGAGTTGGGGTTGGCGGAAATTACTTCAAATAAGAAATATTGTTCGTCCACATCTCTGGCATCAAGTTGGGAATGGTAAGAAGACGATGGTTTGGCTTGATTTATGGTGCGAACAATGCCCTATTAGAGATTATTTATCTGTTTGAATTATAACTCTCGAAGGGTTTAACCTCCTTGAAAATGTGGCCGACGCGGTTCATAGTGGTACTTGGTCATGGCCAATCGAATGGAACACAAGATTTCCTAAAAGCCATTAACGTTAGGAGTGAAAGTGTAGCCTAAAGCAATTCCACAATTTCTAATTGGCCATTATGACATCTTAGAGACTGCAAAAAATACTCTTATATATGAAGGATTTCGCGGTATGTTTCTTGGTGGAAACTATGTATCTGGCGTGGCTTTAGGTCGATGTGTTGAAAATGCTTATGACATTGCAGCCGATGTAAGTAAATATTTGTCACAAGGTGTGTATAAGTAGACATGCCACTATTCGGGATATTAGTGCTTATGAGGCTAGTAAATTTTTTTGTCACTAGGCATGTATGTGTAACATGCCAATCCTCAATAATATTCCTTCTGTAGATTAAATTTATTTCACTGTTCTCAGCAAGCTGATAGTTGTTTTTTAGAGGCATAATGTAATATGAATTGATACGAAAATGAGTATCATTGATTCACTTCAACGCTTGTGAGTTCTTTTGGTATCATTTGTTATATAGTTCAGAATGGCGAGGCTCCTCATTGTTGGTCATGTTGGCATTTTCAAATTATTGTCATCTGTATGAGGTTTGGTTGGTTTGGGTGTTTTGCTGAGATTTGTAGTATAGTTGATTGATACATGTCATTTTTTTTTCTCTATGTTTTCGACTTTTCATCTTAGCATTATTTTGTGACGATTCAGTTAGAAGTGTGATCTATTCCTCGAAACACTTTTCCTTTGTTTCATGAGAAATGTTGTGGAAATCTCATATAACTGGTACTTTAATACCAGCATGTCTTTAAATCTAAATACTACACATACTTCGAAATTATAAAAAGTTATTGTCGGGCTAAGAAGGGGTCAACCATGGTCGTGAGAACGGAGAAATTATAAAAAGTTATTGTCAGGCTAAGAAGGGGTCAACCATGGTCGTGAACGGAGCGATGCAACTCTATTGAGTCCCCACCTCGGCAAGCCACACCCCCCACAGACAAACGAGCCATGGTTACCCCTTGCTCTTAGCCCTTCACTAACTTTAATGCCCCCACTTGGGTTACAAGCCCACGTTACTGTACTCGGCAGCTGAACTGGCCCAAATGGGTTTTTTAAATATCATGTTGGTTTTATGTTCTGGCGATGTGGGATAGTTAACAGGTTTTGATATTTTAGTTACAAATGGCTGAATGAAGTGTCTTATGAGCCAAATTTTGACATTGTAAGTTGATTTTTTTAACCAAAGAAGTTTACCGTTGTATAGTTAGTTGGACCAGGTTATAAGTTAACTAATGGTTGCTTAAAGCGGAAAACGGATGGGTTGGATAAGATTCAATAAAACGTGTAATTTAAAGCATTGATTAGTTTGAGTTCGTTTGTCTACGAACACCTTTTTATATCTGTTTCTTTTTGTAAGGAGTCAAGTTGATTTCCTATCTTAAACCATGTTACTCCCGCACTGTTATTAGATGACAAAGACGATCAAGTTGTGTGGAAAAAAGGGAGGGCAAGTTTGAAAAGTTTGTTGTGAGAGACTTGTGTGGGATACAATACGTACATCCTTGACGACAAGAAGTTCCATGGGTTCGTGTTGTGTGGTTTGCCTCAGCCATTCCAAGACATGCGTTTAATTTATTTATGGTTAGTCATGTTTCGTGAACTTAAAACGCAAGATAGGCTGAAACAATGGGATGTGGGTGACTCAGTTTGATTAACTTTGCTTCGGTGTCCTTTATGCAAGCTTGTTCCCGACTCTCATGAGCATTTGTTCTTCGAATGCTCTTTTTCGGCTAAAGTTTGGAAACTGATTTCCCTTAAAGCTGGTTTACAGGTTTAATTCCATAGAGTTCGCCATTGTTAGTTGATTGGAAGATCAATTCAGGTGATATAACGGGTACTTTAATATATCTATTTAGAAATACTCGTTTTTTTTTTTTTGTATTCTTTTAGCTGTGTAGATATAAGTGGTGTAAGATGTAATTAGTAATGTGTCTTAAATTAAAACAAAGAGTTTCTGTGGTGTAGTGGTTATCACGTTTGCTTTACACGCAAAAGGTCTCCGGTTCGATCCCGGGCAGGAACATTTTGTTTTTAATTTTTATTAATAATAATCTTGAGAATAAAATCTAGTAACATCTCAATCCTAAATTTTACATTCTTATAAGGTTTTAATTACATTAACTATCTCAATTCGTGATAGTCAAACATTTTGAGAAATAGCCCAACTAGACAGTGTAAATATGATGTTAGCTTAAGGACAAAGCCAGAAAACTTTTGATTTAGAGAAGCAAATTACAAATATACCTATATATTTTTTTTAAAAAAATGTACACTACAATCTTAAATATATCATGCTGATTATTTTTTGCATTGTTACATGTGGTACTAATTATTAGGCAAACCACAAGAAAACATAATATAATACTTACTCTTTATCATTATATATCAACCAAACTTTTTCTATTTTGCCAATATAATTTTATAATTATATCAACTAACTTTTCTATTTGCCAATATAATTAGCATAGTTTACCCTGGGACGGAACTAAGAGGTCATGCGATGTCACATACTCTGATAAATTTTTTGTTTTGTAGTGTTAATTTTCATAAAAACACTGAATATTCTAAAATGCATTTGGTTCTAATGCATTGTATTTCTAGTTATTGTTAAGTTAGTATATTAATAGATAAAAAGTGAACTTAGCTTTTGTTAGCTTTTGTTAGTTTAAACTTGAAAATCGTATTTTTTGTTAGTTTTTTTTTCCCCTTATACTAGAGTTAGAAAAATTATGTACTCGGTACTTTTAGCTTTTGTTACGTCTATATATAGTTACAATTTAATGCAACAAATTACATACTTCAATGATAAATAATAAATAATAAATAATAAATGATAAATATATTGCACACTAAATATAAAAACCAATAGTGTGTTCCACAAACTAGCTTATACTATCTTTTTCTAGAACATGCGTATATAAAAAGTTAAACTCAAAAACTGTGTTTGTGTGACAAAACTTTATCTTCTAGCGTTTTAGCATTTTTTCAAAAAAAAAAGGAACCCAGTGCCCATTCCAAATAGTCACATATATAAATGTTTGTATATGTTATTTCATAAAATGATTTTCTCAAATTAGTCTCGCATTTAAGAGTGAATTCATGGATTAATAGATAAGGTTTTATCTGTTTAGCTTATTGAGACAGACTTAACCAAAGTATCACTATGACAATTTTGGACCATTTTCTTGGTCACCTCCTAGTGAAGTTTGAAACGGAGACATCTTGTGATCACAGTTAACTCGTGCTTTATTCATATACTAAATTTGAAATAGCTTGAGCCACAAGATTATTCCAAATAATCCCATAACTTTCAGCTGCAAATCCAATTTGTATCATGAGCTCATTTTGCACAGCACACCGAATGTATCAAATATGTCACATACTCGCATAGTCGCATATACTGTTGGAAAATTTAGTGCACTTGTGGGATTAGTTCACACCTTGTAATGGGTTAGGAGGTACGGAGTGTACACCCATAAGGTCCATGAACACCCTGACTCTAATAGTGGTTTGTATTGGTGAAAGTACTGTTTGAGGAAAGTACTGCTTGTGGAAAGTACTACTTGTGGTTTCCACTGATAAGCAGTGTTTCCACTGATAGGCAGTGTTTCCACTGAAGTGGTGTATCCACTGCTAGTGCTATGAAAGTACTGTTAAGCAGTGTTTCCACTGATAGGCTGTATTTCCACTGCAAGTGGAAAGTACTGCTAGTGGAAAGTACTGCATATGGAAAGTACTGCTAAATTGCAGTTATAACTTCATTATGACCACGTTTAATTGGTCATGTAACCACTAACGGCTATAATGAGGATAATTATGAGGCTATTAATGGGCCGATTAATACTCATAATTCCATTGGAATAGCTCAAGAGTAACCTCCTATAAATAGGAGATCTGTTTATGCATGAAGGACACACAGAAAACACTAAATACTTATAAGCGAAAGGGTTATAGAATTGTGCCTAATTCTCTAACTGCATTTGGTCTTATCCCAAGTAGATATTCGTGATACTCAGGCATTAGGGTCGAATAGTTTACTTTGGAAAGTGATCACACGATTCCAAGTGATATCCGGTAACCACCTAGTGGTATTGTTTCTGCTGAATTGATTATCTAACCCTGCTACTGGGCTCACGACACCAACAATCAAAGTAAACTATTTTGTGATAATCAATGGCTGCTGCTGCAATGAAACACATGGCTTCAAACTTTGCCAAGCTGGACAAGTTTGAAGGGGTGGACTTTAGGAGGTGGCAGAAGAAGATGCACTTCTTGTTGTCAAGCATGAGTGTGGTGTATGTGCTAACTACACCTATTCCTGATGATGGGGATGATGCTACTGTGGAGCAGATCCGGAGGAGGAGCAAATGGGAGAATGATGACTACATATGCAGAGGTCTTATTCTCAATGGTATGTCTGATGCTCTGTTTGATATTTATCAGAACTTTGAATCTTCCAAAGAACTGTGGGATTCCTTGGATGCCAAATATATGGCTGAGGATGCATCAAGTAAGAAGTTCCTTGTTAGTAATTTCACAAATTACAAAATGACTGATTCAAGACCAGTTATGGAACAATACAATGAACTTCTTGGAATACTTGGAAGGTTTACACAACACAATATGCACATGGATGAGGCTATTCAAGTCTCTTGTGTTATTGATAAACTTCCTCCTTCATGGAAAGATTTCAAGCATACTTTGAAACATATGAAGGAGGAGTTAACTCTTGTTGAGTTGGGCAGTCATCTGCACATTGAGGAATCTCTCAAGGTGCAGGATAATGACAAGCCAAAAAGTAGCAATGCTACTGGACCATCTGTTGTCAATATGGTGGAACATAACAACTCCACCAGGTACAATGACAACAAAGGCAAGCGCAAATATCATGATAACACAAAGGCATATCTTAACAAGAAGGCTACACCTACTTGTTGGAAATGTGGCAAAACTGGTCACATTAAAAGGGACTGCAAAGGTGTTAAAATTGGTGGTAAAGCCAATGGATCAGGCACTAATGGTTCAGGGAGTGGTGGTTCAGCCAACTCACTGAAAGGTCAGAATATGTTTAATAAGTCTTTTCAGATTTATTATGATACATATGTATCTGAATCTTTTTATGTGCAGGATGATGATGTTGCGTGGTGGGTTGACTCTGGTGCAACAGTTCATGTGTGCAAAGATAGAAGCTGGTTCAAGACTTATGAGTCACTGAATGATGGTTCTATTCTTCACATGGGAAATGAGTCAACAGCCTTGGTGCATGGTCGTGGTTGTATAGATCTTAGGTTTAGTTCAGGAAAGATTGTAACTTTGTTTGATGTTATTCATGTTCCTGATATCAGGAAGAACTTGGTTTCAAGTAGTGTTTTGAATAATCATGGATATAAACAAGTTATTGAATCTGATAAATTTGTTCTTTCTAAATGTGGTGTTTTTATTGGTTTTGGTTATTTATGTAATCAAATGTTCAGGCTTAATATTACCACTGACAGTGTTATTTCAGCTTTTGTGACCACATATGATCAGACTGATTCTACCCTTTGGCATGCTAGACTTGGTCATGTTCACTATAAGAGGATGCAAGATATGTCTAGGGATGGTTTAATCCCTGCTTTTGACATGAACACTGAAAAGTGTAAAACTTGCATGTTGACCAAGATAACCAAGAAACCTTTTCAGGGTGTTAGTCGTGAGACTAAGGTCTTGGAGCTTATACACAGTGACCTGTGTGATTTGCATGTCACTCCTTCTTTGGGGAATAAGAAGTACTTTGTGACATTTATTGATGATGCTTCTAGATTTTGTTATGTCTATCTGTTACATACCAAGGATGAAGCATTAGATAAATTCAAAGTGTTTAAAACTGAAGTTGAATTACAACTTGGGTCTTTGATCAACATATTAAGGACTGATAGGGGAGGTGAGTACATGGATACTCAGTACTTTCAGTCTGTTGGAATAATCCATGAAACGACTGCCCCTTATACTCCTCAGCAAAATGGTATTTCTGAAAGGAAAAACAGGGTGCTGAAAGAGATGGTTAATTCCATGTTGTCCTATTCAGGACTGAGTCAAGGGTTCTGGGGTGAAGCTATGTTAACAGCTTGCTATTTATTAAATAGGGTTCCCAACAAAAGGAACAAGGTTACCCCTTATGAACTCTGGACTAAAAGGAAACCCAACCTGAACTATCTCAAGGTTTGGGGTTGTAGGGCTGTTGTAAGACTCCCTGATCCAAAGATGAAAACTTTGGGTGAAAGAGGCATTGATTGCATCTTTGTTGGATATGCTGAGCATTCCAAGGCTTTTAGGTTCTATGTTATTGAACCTAATGAATATATTTCAATTAACTCAATAATTGAATCAAGGGATGTAGACTTTGATGAGAACAGATTCTCATCAGTCCCTAGACCAAGTCAGAGGATTCCTAATGGAACTCATGACACTGGTGTATCAGAGGTCCCTGATGATGAACCATCAGTGGTCCCTGATGAGGTTGTGGTTCAGCAACCTGAACCTGTGCTCAGGAAGAGCAAAAGGGTCAGGACTCCAAAGTCATTTGGACCTGAGTTTCAACTATATTTAGTTGAAGGAACTAGGGATGAGGTCTCTGACCAATACTCCTATTGCTTCATTGTTGAGGATGATCCCAAGACATTTGAAGAAGCAATGAAGTCCCAGGACATTGCTTTCTGGAAAGAAGCAATCAATGATGAGATGGATTCCATCATGGGCAACAACACTTGGGTGTTGGTTGATCTACCTCCTGGTTGCAAACCTCTGGGTTGCAAATGGATTTTCAAAAGGAAAATGAAGGTAGATGGAACTATTGAAAAGTTCAATGCTAGACTAGTCATTCGGGGCTTTAAACAAAAGTCAGGAATTGACTATTTTGATACTTATGCCCCTGTGGCTCGTATCAGTACCATAAGACTGCTGATTGCCTTGGCATCAATTCACAATCTGGTTATTCATCAGATGGATGTGAAGACAGCTTTCTTGAATGGTGAATTGGAAGAGGAGGTTTATATGAACCAACCTGAGGGCTTCATCTTGCCTGGCAATGAAAACAAGGTGTGTAAACTGATTAAGTCTCTTTATGGACTTAAGCAGACACCTAAGCAATGGCATCAAAAATTTGATGAAGTGGTTTTGTCTAGTGGTTATGTTCTTAACCAAGCTGACAAATGTGTATATAGCAAATTTGATGAATCTGGTAAAGGAGTCATCATTTGTCTATATGTTGATGACATGTTGATCTTTGGCACTGACCAAAATCAGGTTGACCTGACAAAGGAATTTTTGTCATCAAGGTTCTCCATGAAGGACATGGGGGAGGCTGATGTTATCCTTGGTATAAGGATTAAACATGAAAGTAAAAGAATTTCTATCTCTCAGTCTCATTATATTGAGAAGGTACTGAGGAAATTCAATTACTTTGATTGTACTCCTGTGAGTACACCTATGGATACTTGTGAGAAGCTGATGCCTAATAATGGCAAAGCTGTATCTCAACTTGAGTATTATAGGGTAATTGGCTGCCTGATGTATGCCATGACTTGTACAAGGCCTGATATTGGTTTTGCAGTGGGAAAATTGAGCAGGTATACTAGTAATCCTAGTGCTCATCACTGGCAAGCAGTTCACAGGGTACTGAAGTATTTGAAGAGAACTATGGATTATAGTCTTTCATATACTGGTTATCCATCAGTGTTGGAAGGTTACACTGATGCAAGTTGGATCAGTAACACTGAAGACAATTCGTCTACCAGTGGCTGGGTATTCCTACTTGGTGGAGGTGCAATTTCTTGGGCATCCAAGAAGCAAACTTGCATCACAAGTTCAACAATGGAATATGAATTTGTGGCTCTAGCAGCTGCTGGTAAAGAAGCTGAATGGTTGAAAAACTTGCTTCTTGAGATTCCATTGTGGCCTAAACCTATAGCACCTATTTCTATCCGTTGTGATAGTGCAGCTACATTGGCTAAGGCTTATAGCCAGATGTACAATGGTAAGTCTAGACACTTAGGTGTCAGACATAGCATGATTCGTGAGCTTATCATGAATGGGGTGGTATCTATAGAGTTTGTGAGATCTCAACAGAACTTAGCTGATCACTTGACGAAGGGATTAGCTAGAGACTTGGTTATAAAGTCTGCTAAAGGGATGGGTTTAAGTCCAACTTAGTCACTGAATGCTAGGACACCCAACTCCCTCCTGAGGAAACTTGGGAGCTGAGTTCAATGTGGAAAGCTGAACATTCAGTGGACTGGAGCACATGTTTTATTTACATCCCAAGGTTGTGCTCAGAACCTGCTGAAAGGAGGATGAAGTCTTTACTTCTTAATGGTTATTTTTCTTTGAAAAAGTGCTTGGAAGGAGCATGAATAAAGAGGAACCACCTATGTAAATGTTGAAGTTTTGCCGCTTCAGGAAGCTTTGGACTTTTAGCTTTTACAACATTTATGAATTTGGATATGGACACATGGCTTGTATAGTGTCAGGAGCTTTTAAGTGTTTGAAAACTTGTGTGTATTTTATCTTCAGGTATTCAAATGGGTTGAAGGGTTCAATTCTTAGAACACCCTGATTCTCAAATATTTGAACGTGTAATTTACTAAGATGGAAATTCAATCCTCAGGACATTTTCGTTTATGCACATGTTTTGATTGATGTTTATTTTTCATGCAAAGGAAGTGAACTAAATTTGGGGAGGATTGTTGGAAAATTTAGTGCACTTGTGGGATTAATTCACACCTTGTAATGGGTTAGGAGGTACGGAGTGTACACCCATAAGGTCCATGAACACCCTGACTCTAATAGTGGTTTGTATTGGTGAAAGTACTGTTTGAGGAAAGTACTGCTTGTGGAAAGTACTACTTGTGGTTTCCACTGATAAGCAGTGTTTCCACTGATAGGCAGTGTTTCCACTGAAGTGGTGTATCCACTGCTAGTGCTATGAAAGTACTGTTAAGCAGTGTTTCCACTGATAGGCTGTATTTCCACTGCAAGTGGAAAGTACTGCTAGTGGAAAGTACTGCATATGGAAAGTACTGCTAAATTGCAGTTACAACTTCATTATGACCACGTTTAATTGGTCATGTAACCACTAACGGCTATAATGGGGATAATTATGAGGCTATTAATGGGCCGATTAATACTCATAATTCCATTGGAATAGCTCAAGAGTAACCTCCTATAAATAGGAGATCTGTTTATGCATGAAGGACACACAGAAAACACTAAATACTTATAAGCGAAAGGGTTATAGAATTGTGCCTAATTCTCTAACTGCATTTGGTCTTATCCCAAGTAGATATTCGTGATACTCAGGCATTAGGGTCGAATAGTTTACTTTGGAAAGTGATCACACGATTCCAAGTGATATCCGGTAACCACCTAGTGGTATTGTTTCTGCTGAATTGATTATCTAACCCTGCTACTGGGCTCACGACACCAACATATACTTCTTTAAAATGAAACTTAGACTTGTAATTTGCAACAAATAATTATTATAATTTTTTTGGCAACCATGATTTCCGACATTTTGGCTGACTAATTATTATATTGCCTACATATGTTTCTACACATACTACTATTACTGTATTAGACGTATTTTATAAGTAGTCTTACCATAGACAGAACTTGAAACATTTTGTTGAGGGGTCGAAACGTTTATGATCAATTTTTAAGAGGAGCAAACTATTAAAACCAAAGTTTAGCATTAGCGTATAAGACATAATGTAGACAAAATACGTTAAGGACAAAATTTTTGGAAGGGCCATGGCCCTCCCTAGCCTTCGTCTATGAGTCTTACTACTATCTATATCCTACCTGGCTCATAATTATTTATTGTTGCTATAATCATTATATTAGGCTTTGTTTATTAAATTAAGTGGTGTGAAGTGGCGTGAGCCCTTGTCCAATAAGAGGGAATAAGGAATGGACTCACTCATTAAGTGGTAATAAAGGAAAAAAGAAACACCCTTTTACTTTCACTAAAAAAATAGTTCAATCTTCACATTTTTTTAAAGTGTGTGTAAAAATTTATAAGTTTATAAACAATTAATAATGTACAAAAACTAATTATATTTAAAAATACGAAATTTTCTTGTAAAATACTAGACTATCCACGCTTATAATTGTATAAAAAGAGAATTCAAACTTTTAAGTGTTTCGATATTTAAGAAATGTTCGCACTTACAGATGTGAAAGTCATTTGAAATACTAATTTCCTCACAACTTACTCAAGTGCGGAGAAATTAAGTGTTACAATTAATTTCCACACTTAGAAATGTGGTTCTTCACAATTAAAATTGTAAACTTTTTTTTATATAGTTATAAATGTGAAAAATCTATTTGTTTAAATTCTTTTTTCACATTTATTAATGTAACAAATTTTACACTTTATTAAGTGTTAATAAACTAATATACACTTTTTAAAAGCGTGGAAAGAAGAAGTGTGTAAATTAGACTATTTTTATAGCGATTTGACAAGAATATGAAAGTAGAGGGTCGCATAAGTCACTATCCAAAACCCAAAATTCAAAAGACAAATGGAGCCACTCACTCACTCAGTATAATTCGACCGTTGAACTCATCATCCAAACTTTATTTTTTTCAAACAACAAATAATAAAATCCAAACAAAACAAAACATTTTTTTAAAGGTTGACTCACTCGACCCTTAGATCATAAAACCAATTAACACCTTCATCAAGATCCATTCTTCATCTCAAATATATTAAATCTTTTACGCTTTACGATACGAAATGAGAAGACGCCATGGATGGCAAAGGCCACTTCATCCTTTACAGGTTTTGTTTCTGTTTTTTTAAGGTTTTAGGGGGTGTTTGTTCAAGCTTATATGTGGGCTTATGAGCTTATTTGATTTCGGCTTATATTGTATAAGCCTCAATTTTCAGGCTTATTTTGAGACTTGTGAGCTTATTATATATGTTTATCATATTAATAAACTTATATTATTATATAAGCCCACAAGTCTCAAAATAAGCCTGAAAATTGAGGCTTATACAATATAAGCCGAAATCAAATAAGCTCATAAGTCCACATATAAGCTTAAACAAACAACCCCGAAATATAAGCTGAGAATGGATAAGCTCATAAGCCCACAAATAAGCTTAAACAAACACCCCTTTTATATGGGTTTATGAGCTTATATGATATTGATACCGGGTTATATTTTATAAACCTGTATTTTGTGTTTGGCTTATTTTTTAGCTTATTATGAAAAATAAGCTGTAAGGGGTGTTTGTTTAAGCTTATTTGTGGGTTTATGAGCTTATATAATAAAACCCATAAATTATTTTTTTGGCTTATGGACTTATTATGAAAAATAAGCTGAAAATAAGCCCAACATTATGAGTTTATGAAATATAAGCTGATATCATATAAGCTTATAAACTCATGTTTTTTGGGCTTATTTTTTATAATAAGCTCATAAGCTAGAAAATAAGCCAAAAACTTAAAAGTATGGGTTTATGAGATATAAGCTTATAAACCCGTATATAAGCTTAAACAAACACCCAGTTATATGTTTTTTAAATGATTTTTTTAATGATTTGACTTGATTGGAACTTGATTTGTTTACCTGAACAGATTGTAGGGATGGCGATTTACGGGTTTTTGGTTGCGGCTTTTTATACCTTCGTGGGGTTGTTTGTTGGAAGTAGAACAGCTGTGATTGTTGTTAATTCGGTCTATTCGTTTACGGTAATTGAAAATTTATGAAATTTGCGTATATTTTGTATTTTGACTGTTTGGGATTGTTTACGGATGTCTTATATAGCCTATTTTCGGGATTATGAGCTTATTTGTTTGGCTTATTTTCATAAGGTTGTTTTGTCCATCTAATGAGCTTATTATATTGACTTATAACTGGAAAATTAGTGGAAAAAAATGAGCTTATGAAAATAAATCATGAGAAATAAGTTCATAAGCCCGTAAATAAGATAAAGCAAACACCCCTAAACCGCTTATCTTCTTAAAAAATGCTTCTCTTTAAGTGCTCAAAACTCTAAATTGCTTAAACAGCCTAAAAAGTTAGTAGATAAACACTTAAATAAGCCATCTAAAATGCCCTCTTAATCATGGTACTTTTTGTTTTGGTACACATTGTTAAAAGATGGTTTTGTAACCCGTAATCGTAACTTTTTGATGTAAGACGTATTTTATAATACAAAATGAGCCAAACGGGACACAAAGTATTCTTTTCACGAATAAGTACAAAAGAAAATACATTTACTAAAACGGGACAAACGAAATGTATGATGAAATGTTATGTAAATTAACCTTATTATATCCTATAGTCATACTCGTCCTCAAATTATGATATGTTTTGTATTGCAGGCATTTGCAGTCATGTTTCTATTTATTAGGTGTACCGCGATTAACCCGACAGATAGAACCAACTCCAAAAAGAAGAAGAAGACGTCAAAAAGCATGTCGAATCAGCTTAATTATGGTTCTATATTGGGTCACATTGTTATGAGGTTTTTCACTAAGATTGAGCGGAAGATACTTAGGAAATTTATAAGGCGAAAGTACCTTGATCCTTTGAGTACTACAGCTCAAATGGAGCCTTTACTTCCGTTCCCACTTGTTATCAAGGATGATTCAGTTTCGCCCGGTCCATTACAAGATGATATATCATTTTGTGTTCTCTGCGATTTTCAGGTCTGTTGGCTTCTTGTTGAAATTTTCATGTCTTAGGTGGTGTTTGGCCTTTCGTCTTTGAAATAGTATATCTCAATTTCTGTGTTTTTAAGTTGCGGATGAGTATAGTAAAACTGAATTTGCGTATTTCAGGGCAAATACTATCTAATTATGATTATTGCATATTGCATAATCACTTTCAAAGACTGCCAAACACTCCCTTATTATGCACATTTTAAATTTAGCCTTTAACGTAAGTAAGCTATTTAGCCTGCAGCCTAAGCTTCTCCCTCTTTTTCCTCATAAGTAAGCTATTTAGCCTCAAACATAGAATTTGCCGAACGCTTTAAAGTTCATTGTGTGTTGATCACACAATTAGCTAGCTTATGCAAACACCCCTTAGAGTAACTTTAAGAATAGCTGCTGATGATTATTTATCTTCACAGGTTAAAAAGCATAGCAAGCACTGCAGGACTTGCAATCGGTGTGTTGAAGGGTTTGATCACCACTGCAGGGTACTCAAACTACTCAAATTTGAATATCCTGTGACCCTTCATTATAAAATCTCACGTCCACTAACAATTACAATGATTTCTGGTTCAGTGGTTAAACAATTGTGTCGGGAAAAAAAACTACAGGACGTTTATTCTTCTCCTCGTCTTTGTCTTGTTAATGGTTAGTAACACTAATTAGTAGATATAATTTCAACGTACTTGTTCATTTGTCCAATTTTAGTTGTTTTTCCTTTTTTTTGTCGGAAACATGTGCTTACCACACAGTTTTAAACAAAATTCAGCTTATGATCGAAGGAGGGACTGCAGTTGCCATATTTGTTAGGTGCTTTACGGATGCACGAGGAATGAACAGGGAGCTTGTAAAATACCTCCACTTTCATTTTCCGAGAGGAGTTCTTGCAGCCATCTGTGTAAGTCCTTTCGTAGTTTCAAGGACAAAAGACAACTAAAAAAAAAATACTTGTTCGTTAGTGATTGATTGTGTGTCGTCTTAAACAGGTTTTGCTGGTTCTATTAACAGCTTATGGTTCAGCAGCTTTAGGACAACTATTCTTCTTTCACGTTGTTCTCATCCGCAAGGTACTTTTAATGTCGTATATACTATTAATTTGTCTCCACTTCCACATAACACAACAAATAACTTTTTTATAAACTTGTAGGGAATGAGAACATATGATTATATAATGGCAATGAAAGAAGAAAATGCGTTAATGGAAGAAGACATGTCGGAAGATGATTCAGATTTGTCTTCAGATGAAAGCTTAGATTTGGATTCCCCTGAAAAAACAAGATTCGCCATTTGTAGAGAAAGAATACCCGAGGTATGTATAGTACAATATTCGTTTCTTGTAGGGGATGTATCTGTTCCTATTTGCTATTCAGATTTTACTTATGGGTTATCGTAATAAAAACCCAATGTATTTATCACCAAAAAATGCAGTTTTGCTCTTGAACACGGTTATCGGTAACTCAGTAGCCAAGTCTGAGGACTCAACACTTATCTAAATAAATCTTTGATTCTTTTCAATATAAAAATAAACTCTAGGGACTTGATCACTTTTTCACTAAAAGTATGTAGCTTTGTTTTGAAGGATAATCTTCTACTAATACTAGTTTTTTGCTTCATTTCAGACTGAGGAGCAAATACTTTCTGTAAGGGTTGATAAAGCACCCGAGTCAACCAAGAAACAAGGTGGTTTTCGTGCCGGTATAAGTCCATGGAAGCTTATTAAAATGAGCCGTGAAAAAGCTCAACTAGCTGCTGAAAAAGCCAGGGAAAGGTTCATGAAACATGAAGACGATGATTCAATTAAGCCACTACCATTGGAGACAAAAAGTGGTCCCTCCAACATTGGTGTGACGCCTCTTGTGGTAAAAGGGATGGTCTCAAGTCCAAGAAGACGGTTTTCTGTTTCACCATCACAGAAGCAGAAATATAAGAGTAACTTTGATCTTAAGTTAACAGAAGTGTCTAGAGAGCTTGACACCTATATCTCGAGACAAGTGTTGTGTTCTGTTATTAAGAAGGGCGGCGATAATGAGTCATCCCCTTCACCAAGATAGTCTCGTCTTCTCAGTCTTTGAGAAGGTTGTATTTATGGGTACTGTTATGTGTCTGGGTTCTGGATCACACATATAAACATTGTATTAATATTATTACATGTTGATCAAATGCAATTCAATTCTTTGAATTTTCTAGTCCTTTTGTTTGTGCATTTGCATGCAACAAGGTTTAGATTCACTTGCACCAGGATATAATTCAGATAACCATATGCATCAGAATAGGCGTTAAATCAATAATATAACGACATTAATGTAATGATAGTTTCAAAAACATTAGTAAGTCGTGAGACTTTGATAACATATACATGTCGAACATAGTTAAAAATTAAAAATAATCAAAGACAATATCTTTGACATCTAGCCAGAAATTGGCAAAGAAAATGTCCTTAAAATTGCAAAGAAAATATCTTCGGATTTCACCAGAAATTGGCCAAGATAATATGCTCAATACCTTGCGATTGAAAGTATAAAGAATGTTAAAAAAAAATGCTTAAAATCTCATTAGAAATTGGTTAGATCCTGTGTAATATTTGATAATTATGTATATATTGTTAAAAGACAAAACAATGAATTTGCGTATGAGAATAGGAAGTGCAGCTGTAAAGCCACGTTACATTACCTTTATACCCCTCTCTACAGGACATTCTAATTTACATGTTCATGATATACACAACTCGATGATACAACAAAAGGGCCCAATTTACTATCGGATGTCGTTTGAGCTCTATGAGATATATGCATAACGCCATGTCATGCGCTAGCCTCAGAGCTAACGGATGATGGTTGGGGAAGTGTCCCGTTTGCTCTGTCCTTGATATATGCATAGCTCCATGTCATACGCTGGCCTCAGAACTAACAGATGATGGTGGCGGAAGAGACCCATTTGTACTGTCCTTGCTGGGTTTTGGAGGATCCTTCACCATCACGGGTTTAAACTGGAACAATAGAAGTTACAGAACAATTATCATTTTTATACCAAACCAACACAATATATAACTCTATAAGTTATGTTTGGTAGCAACCAACCTGGTATATAGCATAAATAACATTCCTTCTTATTTGTGCCATCATCTCGATAAAGAGATTGTAGCCTTCAAGCTTGTACTCAATGAGGGGATCTCGTTGTGCATATCCACGTAAACCTACAGCTTGCTGAACAAATTTAAGTGCTTGTAAGTGTTCTTTCCATAACCGGTCTATGTTGTTCAATATCAGGAACCTTTCCGCTTCTTTCATCAATCCTGGAGCTTCTTTATCCACAATATCCTACATTATAGTACTATATAATTAGCCAATCAAACACATATTGACGTAAATAAGGGTTTTGAGTGCCCGTGTGTTACGGTAGGACAAATTGGTATACGCCTAAAACATCTGGCATAATTATTAGTATCAATGATATCAATTAAAACTATAGATAATAGGTGTAAAAGATGGTAAGATAGTTTACGGATGGGATTTTTAAAATAATTTCCGTGTATAAACATAATACAAGGATATACGAGAGAAAAAAGACTAACCCTCTTCTTTAGATATGCTTCACGTCCACGAAGACGAAGATACTCCCTCAAATCTTCATACGTTGCAGAATTGGTTGCCAACAAATCTGGAGTCAAATCGTTCAGCAAATAGCAATACCTGCGGTGAAATCCATGTATCACATCAAAATTTAAATGGAAGATAAGTTATTTGCTACATTTTATACAATGACGTAAATAACTAGATATTGAAACAGGAACTTACTGTTGGATCTTTCCTATAAGCTTTTCAAAATCCCAGTTTTCTCTGGGAGCCTCAGAGCCAATATTTGCCTAAACCAAAAAAATAAATAAATAAATAGAAATTTAGTAATCCTTCTATAGAGCGTAGAAAAATAAACAAGGGATAAAGTACAAGATGGCGACCCTTTATGGGAGTATATATACAGGTTCATCAATACAAAATCTGATAAGTAAAAAAAAATATATTAATGACAAATTATCTTCAATTTCCTCATCCCATCTGTCTTTTTTTTGTTGTTACCAGATTTAGAACAAAACAATACCAGATACATGTTTGGGTGGCGTATAAAGTAGTTTGAATAGTTGGGTTGCCTTAAATGAAATAAGTTGAATAGTTGGGTAGCATCATTTTACCTCTAATATGTCATCCATCGTGAGTTCAGCATATTCAATAAGTAGAGATTGAAGATCTTCTGATTCTAGAGCTCTTCTTCTCTCTGTATAGACACGGTCTCGTTGGCTGTTCAAAACCTCATCATACTCAAATAACTGCTTTCGGATATCAAAAAAGTAGTTCTCTACTTTTCTTTGAGCTTCGTCGAGTGCCTTTGTCAACATTTTTGATTCGATTGGTAAATCCTCAACTCTGAAAGCTCTCATCATACCCTACAAGTTTCCCCTTAAGTAAGCCTCAGTCATGATAGATTCATTACTATGGAAAAGAATAGACATGGCCCAAACCTGAATTCGATCTCCCCCAAAAATACGAAAGATGTTATCTTCAAGACTAAGAAAGAACCGGGAACTTCCAGGATCCCCTTGTCTGCCACTTCGTCCACGCAGCTGTATCCATTTGGAACTATATAAATTATCGATGCATGTCTATATACTCAACATACTCCTTATAAAACATATAACAGCAACAACAACCATACCCAATCCCGCCGGAGCTGGATATGGACCTTATAAAGCATTTAAGCTTGCCATTAATGCTTCTTTACATTAAGTAAAGTGTGAATCTTAGCCATTCATCATCAATAAGCGATTTAAGCAGTCAAGTTTGTAGAAATTATTTCTTATTAATTATACAATTAAGTTAGAAAACAATAACAAAGAAATTTGAAGACTTCTTTAAAGTTGAAAATTAGTACTCATTAACAGTTAGCTAATTTTATAGCTGGAAATCAAATCACGATAAATACATTTTTCCATTGATGGTGGCAAACTGGCAATTATATAACGTTTTTCAACTATGAATTGAATTCTGGAACTATAAGAAAGATCTTACTAAGTATTAAAAAATCTTGTAGCTAAAAACTGTAAATGAATAATACTAAATAAATCTATAATATCCAACATTTGCCTATTAAATCGCACCTGGTTGTCAATTCGGCGTGATTCATGGCGTTCTGTCCCAACAACATGCAGTCCTCCAGCTGCTACAACCTTCTTTTTTTCTTCCTCAGTGTAGGCTTTATATTCTTTTGCAATTTTTAGGAAAGCATCACGCAACTTGGCAATTACTTCGTCTTGAGCAGGACCCTACAAATGCTACACAAAGTTAGTTGTTTAGGCAATAGAAAACAAAGACAAGACATGATATATTTCATTTAAGTGCCACCTTTTCACAAGCATAAGAAAGCCGCTCTTCTGCTTCAAGCTCAGGTAAAGATCTGCGACCCCATGAGCTGACGGCCAAATTAACAGCTTCCTCAACGACCATTGTACTTTCTTGAGATAGTGCACACGGGAACAAACTTTCACTCACCTGAAACGTGCATTTAAATGTTAGAGAACACGTGATTTAGTGGTACCGTTAATTTAAAAGACGGACACAAACCTTCCATGTCTTCTTTGGGGGAGCTTTCTTGACGGAAACAAAAACTCCCTCAGTTGGTTTAACAATGCTGCAGCATTTATATCATGTGAATAATACAATTCCATTGATTGATATACCGTGACCGTAACCTAGTAATAAATAGAGAAAAGGGGAAATTCCATAAAATAGCAGTGTACTTTTCGAGATGGTATGAAGCTTTTTAAATACGCTAGTTCAAAAATAAAAACAAATTGACAGAAAAACTTAACTTACTATTATATAATCATCAAATACAACTTATATTACCATCTTAGTTCATGGTCGTAAACTCGAAAATTCTAGTTACCAAGTTAGGACAAATAAAGATTTAATTACCAGGCCGGACCATATTGCGGAGTACATTGAAATTTTAAAGAAAAACTCCCCTAAATAAAACTACATGTATTTGGAAAACCACTCAATTAGATTAATTTTGTAAAATGATGCAATACCTTGGCATGAGCAACTCACGTAGCTTCAACCTAGCCATAAATTCTGCATTACCACCAAGAATAATATCCGTTCCTCGACCAGCCATATTAGTAGCGATTGTAACTGCACCAAGGCGACCACTTTGTGCCACAATCTCAGCTTCTCGCTCCACATTCTCTGGTTTCGCATTTAATACCTTCATATGAATAAAGTTAGTCCAAATATTATTGCATTTTCTTCTAAAGCAAAACTTGAATTTATTTTGATGTTCAATCAAAGGTGGCAAATTTGACCCATTTAATATGGATGAGATGATTTGGGTTATGATTTGTCTTAAAAGGGTCAAAACCCGTTATATAAAAATTGCCATTCAAAGTCAACAACAACGACAACGATACCCAATCCTGCCGGAGTGGGGTATGGGGTTGCCATTTAAAGTGTAACACAAATTTATAAAATCTTCTGATCATTTGATTCAAAACCTCTGATTATGATTAAAATAAATACATATTTATATTCGGCATACTAACTTTCCATAGCCAAGATCATATTTTTGGACAAAAAGAGTCCCGCGACAACCCAAACCGACTCGACCAGGTCATTTTCCCAACTCTACTCAATCATTTCTGGGACTGAATGTCATCAAGATATGAACTATCACCTCATGAGGGATTCCAGCTTCACGAAGTTGTTGGGACAATGCGTCACTCTGCTCAACACTAGTTGTGCCAACAAGCACCGGGCGCCCGGTCTTGTTCATTCTCGAGATCTCTACAACAACTGCCTGCCATTTCCCATTGGTTGCTCTAAACACCACATCCGACTCATCCTGTGGTTGCCATGTCATTCCTTTTCAATCTTTATTTAAGGCAAAGAGACCGTGTAGAATATTCAAAAGTTAATGCTTGTAGAATAAACCTTTCGTAGCATAGGTTTGTTTGTTGGGACAATTGTAACTTTGAGCTTGTAAATACTCTCAAACTCCGAACTCTCGGTTGCAGCTGTGCCAGTCATGCCACAAAGTTTGGGGAACTGTAATATTTCCAACGGTACAACTCATGAGTTTCCATATGTATAAGTTTTCAGCTATTCAAAGATCATACAGATGCTTGTGAGTTGTAAACCTGAAGAAAAAAGTTCTGGTAACTAATTGAAGCCAGAGTCACAGTCTCATTTTGAATGGGTAATCTTTCCTTGGCTTCCACCGCCTGGTGAAGTCCATCACTCCAACGCCTCCCCTATGATACATGCACACACGCTTTTAAAATAAGTTGAAAAATTACAACTATTTCCATATTGTCTGTACCATGACCTGAACACTAAACTCGTACAGTAGGACTAAAAATCAAGAAAACTTGATAAGAGTCAATTTACCTGCATGACTCGACCACTAAACTCGTCCACTATGAGAACCTCTTTGCCACGAATTATATAATTCACATCTTTAAGAAATAGCTCTTTAGCTTTTATTGCATTTATTAAATAGGAGGCCCACTGCTCTCGTGGATCATATAGATCCTTTACTTCAAGAATTTCCTCGGCATCTGCATAACCCTGTTCTGTAAGTAAAACATTTTTCTGCTTCTCATCAACCTGAAACAAATACCTTAATAAGTATTACAACATATAAAAACTAAAAAAAAAATGCAACCAAGTTCCTGTTTTACCGTATAATGTATATCGCGTTCAAAAGCAGCAGCAATTTTAGCAGCTTTATAGTATTGTTCACTTGGTTTCTCAGCAGGTCCGGATATAATAAGAGGAGTTCTTGCTTCATCTATAAGAATCGAATCAACCTCGTCGATAACACAGTAATTAAACCCCCTTACTACAAGCTCATCAACACTCTGTAGGTCACAATATAATTCAATATAAGTGAAAATGATTTATAAGATAACAGAATATATTGTTGTCTTCAAAGCAAAAAATTACTTTCCATTGCAAGATTGTCTCTCAGGTAATCAAAACCGAGCTCACTATTGGTGACGTATGTGATATCGCATAAGTAATTCTGCCTCCTTTCTTCACTCGTCATATTTTCTGCCCAAATAACTCACTGTTAGGCTAATGCTTAGTTAAGTAAAAGTGATTTAATTAGCAACACAAAGAAGTCCTTAAGAATATACTCTCAATCAATAGTCGATATCCATCAGGATTTTTTGGTTCATCTATCTAAGGTTATACAACATACATTACAGTTAACCATAAACTATAAAAGAAGTAAGGCATACGCTGAATTAGGCCAACCGTGAGTCCAAGAAAACGAGCAACTTGACCAACCCATTCACAATCCCTCCTTGCAAGGTAATCATTAACGGTAACAATATGAACTCCTTTACCAGTTAATGCATTTAAATAAGCTGGTAAGATGGCCACGAGAGTCTTTCCCTCCCCAGTCCTCATTTCAGCAATTTCTCCTTTATGAAGTACCATGCCACCTACACGACCAAACACAAAACAAAACTTTTTCTATCACTTGCACAAATGCAGAGTTATGCAGCTAACTTTGGTGGGCCACAATTGCCATCGTATGTAAAACATAGCATGTTTGTAGTGAAAGTCAAACTTCAAGCTTGATCTGAATGTGAGTTTGCTACTATTGACATCACATTACCCCATATAGACAGAAGGGAGAAAAAACATATGCAGCGGTTTTTTAGAAAATAAAAAAGTGGTTTTCAGAATATTATTTTAGGCTTTACACTTTAGTAGAGTCAATTCGAAACAAACTGGCAAACAATCAATTATTGTTACCTATCAGTTGAACATCAAAAGGACGAAGACCTAAAACCCTTTTTGAAGCCTCTCTCACTATAGCAAACGCCTCCTGCAAGATATATAACGAGATAAGCTATCGAGTATAACACTTGTATCAGCTGAAGGGTAGTGACTAGTTGGAAGACTCTACGGGGTGTCTGGCATTATGTTTTAGAGGTATTAGTGTTTAGATGTGCTTAAAATAATCAAAATCAGGTAAGTTGCCATACAAAAACATGAGATAGTGTTTAGATGTGCTTCAGCTGTTTGAGGGGGTGCTTAGAATTGGTTATTAAAACTATAGTTTCTGAAAGAATCGGATAGGCAGTTCAATTAGAAAACTCTCAACCTGAATATCCAAAACTTCTTAATCATAACGAAAAAAGCAGTTTCTATACGTAATATCAAACACTCACTAAACTGCTTATCTGCCGTCTCCAAACACAATAAGCAAATAGCCAAATAACTAACTATAGTAACCAATCTCAAACACCTGTATTGATTCTTAACAATCAGTATAAGGTAAACAACTGTAACATAAACAGACACAGTAAATAGTGTCCGGATGTGCTTTATTCGATACACAAGAGGGTGTTGGTGTGAGCTTTTTTGCTAGACTTATTAGCTTATTTAACAAAACAAGCCCATTGTAATGTTTGAATACGCTTATAAGCTTAGACTTATGAGCTTATTAAGGGGGTTTTGTTAAGCTCCTTCTTTGTGGCTTATTTGAGAAAGCTTGAGCTTATTTTGTAGCTATTATAGCAAAATTAAATCCACCCTTTTTTGTGAGTATTTGGGAAACCTTAGCTTATAAGTTTATTCAGGAAAGTCCCTTCTGGTCACTTTACCAACATTAGCTAATCCAAAACTTTAGCTTACCACATTATTCTAATAAAGCTAACACGAGCATACGAGCTTGTCAATCATAAACACCCCCTAACATAAAGCAATCGGCAAATTATAATTATTTCAACGTATTCAAGCGAAATGACACCTAGATAATCTACTATTCAACTCCACGCTATACAGAATCTACTATTTCACCCCTAGATAATAAAATTTCACTTTCAAAACTCAATGCCAAACATCCCTAGCTAGAAATAAAATGCGCATACAGCCAAAAATCCCTGGCTAGATTCTCTTTTAAAACTGTTTGTCTAAACGAAAAGATAGTTGGACAAGTTTTTAACATGGACCGAGCTCTTTGGGGATGTTTGTTTAAGCTTATATAGCGGGCTTATAGCTTGTGTGGTGTTCAGCTTATGTTTCATAAGCTTGTTTTCCGGCTTATTTTGAACCTTTTTGGCTTATATAAACTTCTCATTTCATAATAAGCTTATAGAAGCCAGTGAGCTTATAAAACATAAGCCGAAAACCACAAAAGCTATAAGCCCGTCATATATCAGTTTCTAAATTAACCTTTACGTAAATCAACCATTTCTAGCTAATAACGCTACACCTACTAAAAACCAAAACATACAGGCAAAAGAGAATCCAACGCCTGCGGATTTTCGCGCGCACGTTGTTTCAAAACACTCGTCCGCTCCCTCAACTCATAATCCTTCAACTCCTTAATCTCCGCCTCAAGCGAATTTATAACCGCAACCTGCGCACCATATGCCTGCCTCGTACCCTCACCGCTATCACTCCCCCCTCTAAACAACCCCAACAAACCACCTAATGACGCCACCGGAACCACCGCCGTCCTCCTCCTGTACCGGAACAGTTTCCTATTGTTACTGGTCCATTTATTTGATTTTTTGGGGGTTTGAGTGAAATTAGGGTTTGTGAGGCTGTGAAAATTGGGGATTTTGGGTGTGAGTGATGAGGAGGATGGTGTGAAGGTGGTGGATGATGTGAGAGACATTGTTGTGATTATTTGTGAAATTAGGGTTTAATGAGTGAGTGATTTTGAGTGTGCCATTAATGAGACCTGCAAATTGTTTTTGTTTTTGGTTTTGAGGAGGAAGAAGATGATGTTGTTTGGATAAGGTGGCAATAATGTAATTATAAGTGTTTGTTAGGGGCTGTTTGTAAGCTACAGTTCTCAGCATGTTAAGATTTTACAATACAACAAGCAAAAAAGATCCGGATCTTACATAGGATATTTGCAAGCTTAAGATTTTATAAGATCACGATCTTAACCATACGATCTTAAAAAACTACAAATTTATGAGTTGCTTTTTTTAGAATTCCAAAAAACAACGTGTTAATCTTTTAAAACATTTAATAATGATATTTTATGACAACATTTTAATGAAACATTCATAATATTTTGTGTTCCAAATGTTTAATAATTTATGAATTTGTATATTATTACAAAAACTATTTGAAATAACATTAGAGTATGATCTTAAGATCCCGATCCGATTCTACGATCACAATCTTGCAAAGACGAAAACGATCCTAGGTAGGATCCGGATCTTGAAAACCTTACTTTAAACGCTTACGAGCTTATTTGATTTCAGCTTATATTTCATACGCCCCAATTTTCTTAGTGAGATTTATAGGCTTATGTAATCATATCGTAATAAATTTATATAAGCTCATAAAGATCAAAATAAGCCAGAAAATTGGAACGTATGAAATATAAGCCGAAAAACAAATAAGATCCCGTGCCCTTGTTGGTGAGTGAGTTGCTTGATATACACATACTCCCGTGCCCTTGTTGGTGGTGTTGTTTATGTTGTTGTTGTTGTGCACTTGAGCATGAGTTGCTTAAGATTTAGCCAAAAGAGGAACGATAACATTTGTTGAAGGATATGCATTCTCCTTGTAGCTTAATAACATTGAATGAGTGTCTTCTTTTACTCGGATATTCTTTATTGTTAGTTTGGTGACTTGTGTACCACCAATTACACCACTTAAAGCCAAACCTAAATCTAAAGAGGTTAAGAGCTAGGTAGGGATTCTTTTTCCTTGCACAACAACCAAGTTTGATGAATATGGTCCATTAACATGTTGCGGGAAAAAAAATATAAAACCTTATTGCTTCTTAACTTTGTGCCATTATGTGTGTAGGTGAAAAGGTTGAGCAAAATTACCTGAAATCGACCTGAATCGATAAATCGACCGAAACCGGGTTGAACCAAACTAAACCGACCTTATTCGGTTTGTTTTCGTTTTTGTATAATTATTTCAGTTTTACTTGGTTCGGTTCTATTTCAGTTCAGTTCGGTCAAAACAAACTTATTCGCTTCGAAATAGCAACACCGAACCGAACCGACATTATTTAGTTCGGTTTCGATTTTGATAGCTTTTACTCAGCTCGGTTCTCGGTTCACGTGTTACCCTTCTTCGGTTTTCAGGTCGGTCGGGTCGGTTTGGCCGGTTCAAGTGGGGTTTGACCCGTTGCTCAAACCTATGTAGGAATATCTTTGATGTTCATGTTCTTTTTCTTGTATGTTGTTATTACTTTTGTTGTTTTATAATCAAACATAACAAAGACACCACCCTTCTTTAACCATGTGTCATTGGCACGAAGATTCTAATAAGGTATATGATCAATATTAAAGGTTTTGAGCTCCTCCTCTTTATAGTACTATAAAAATGTCTTTTAATGTTGTTGGTACATAGGACAACTTAGACTATCTTTATCAACAATCCAACCCAACCTCATCTTTTATTAAAAAATTATTTTTTCTTCCTTTCGCATACACAAAATACATGCAACCAATTCATACCATTTATCAACAATCCAACCTAAAATAATATAAGTATTAAAAATAAAAAATAAAAAGTAGAGGAAAAAAAATAGCCATTAAAATAAAAACATGTGGCAGATTGGGGTTGTGATCTTGAGTTGCTATACGACTTAGGTTGGAAGGAAAGTTTGGATGAGAGTATTAAAAAATTATTAATTTGTATGAATAGTGTACTATTTGCGTTGACAACCTAATTGATAAACATAGCCTTAGAAAATAGAAAAAACCACAAAAAGTTTAAGAATCTTTGGCTTGTATATATAAAACTTTTGATGCAATCCATTTTGACGATGAGACATTTTGATTTTGAGGATGCGATCTATGGTAAAATAGCTTAAAGGTGGTTTGTTTAAAAATAAAACGCTAAATCTGCTTAGGCATATGGTTGTCCTCAAACAAAACTAATTAATTATTTATGTTAAGTTTTTAACCTCTTAAAAACAAATATCGTATCAAAGAATGACTAATAAATATTTAGTTTAGGGAAATTATCTCGAAGCATTTGGATTGGCAAGCATAGAAACTATGAACAGATATTGCTTATTTTTATGGATAGATATTGCTTATTTTTTTTAGTTAAGCTTAATAATTGTAAAAAAATAACATTTAATAAACTCATTATTTTCATATTTATGCATATACTATAATTTACATGCATTTAAAACATGTTTTAGATAAATATAGCATTATCATATTTAAGTTTGTTAAATATAAAATGGGTTTTTCTAACATGTGCATCGGGGCACATGTTAAGCACACAAAAAGGACGGCGGGACCCACGAAAAAG
This sequence comes from Chrysanthemum seticuspe, assembly GCA_019973895.1. Lineage (NCBI taxonomy): Eukaryota > Viridiplantae > Streptophyta > Magnoliopsida > Asterales > Asteraceae > Chrysanthemum > Chrysanthemum seticuspe. The sequence goes on from BPTQ01000009.1 coordinate 315,097,881, forward strand.
GACGTCCGGACCCACATATTTTATTTAAAAAGTGTATTTTTTGTGGGTCCGAACGTCCTTTTTCGTGAGTCCCGCCATTCTTTTTGTGTGCTTAACATGTGCCCCGGGGCACATGTTAGAAAAATCCATATAAAATTGCCTTATAAAATAATTATAAAACATATTGTTAAAAACATAAAATGTTCATGTTAATTAATTGTTCAATTTTTAATTATGGTAATTTTAACAACCCCCGTAGTACCCATCATTATAGGATAGCCAAAGTAAAGAAAATCCAAGTCAACGGGCTCTAAAGATGTTTCTAGAAGCTCAAATAGTCAAATACCCCCCCTGCAAAAAACCCTTCCACTACCAGGTCCGTTATCTCAAGGTATTATCGCCGTTAATCACTTCCGTTATATAACTAACTAACTGTTTAATTACTTCTGTTTTAATTTTATGTATCTTTATGTACTGTTTAAATTGCACGCTAGTGATACTTAAAGGCAGTGGGGACCCAGGATTTTAGAAGGCGGGGGGCAAAATTTTTTTTTTTTTTTGATAAAATTCGTGATGCACTTTAATAAAAAGGCTATATATATTTTTTTTACAGTAAAAACTGATATTTTTTTAGATTAAGATAGAGATCTAAGGTTTTTTACATTGTTTGATCTTAAGGTGGGGGGCAATTTGATTTTGTAACGGGTGCACTTTAATAAAATGGTCCTAAAAAAAAAAATTTACACTAAAAATTGCTAATTTTTGGCGAACCATGGAGGGCACCGCCCCCCCATAAGTTACATGTAGTTCTGCCCCTGCTTAAAGGCTAATGGCTCCGTAGAGTATGAAACTTTTTAGAGTAAATTGCATTTTGTCCCTAAGGTATGACCAAATTGCAGGTTTCGTTCCTAACGTTTTGAAAGTGCAGCGTTAGTTCTCATTTTGAATGTTTTGCTGCATGTTTGGTCCCTAAATTGCAGATTTGGTCTCTAAAAGTTTGAAGTTTCCGTTGCATGTTTGGTCCTTAAATTGCAGGGACCAAACATGCAACTAGAGGTGGCAAGTTGTGCCCAAAATATAAAAAATGGGATAAATAGGCAAACTTTTAAAGATATGGGCACATTTGGGCCTCTCCTTTTTTGAAATGGACATGTATTGCCCATTTAGAAGTTAAATGGGCATAATGGGCACATGTTTTTCTCGAACATTATATTGTTTTTAAAGAAAAACTTATATTTAATTTTTTAAATATAAATGAGGTGTTACGTTCGAGGAATTTATTTCGTCGTTTTGGGTCTTTTTAAAAGCGATTCGTATAACATGAGCCCGTTTGACCCGTGCCCATTTAGCCCATGCCCGTTTAACCCGCGCCCGTTTGGCCCGTAGCCCGTGCCCGCCCCGCCCACCCGTTTTGCCACCTCTAAGCAAAACCTTCAAAATGAGGACTATCGCTGCACTTTTGAAACGTTAGAGACGAAACCTTCAATTTGGCCATACCTTAAGGGCTTAAGGACCAAAAATGCGATTTACTCTACTTTTTATATGTATATGTATCGAACATTATTTATTATTTATTTTTTTAATTCTATGTACTGAACTTGATGTTATTGTATTTTTTTTTTTACTTTATGACCATTTTGCCCCTCATTTATTTCTACTATATGTATCATAGTTGTCATAAATTACACAAAAAATACAGTAAAATCAAGTGTAGTAAATAGAATAGCAAAAAAAAAAATAAATAAATAAATAAAAAAAAATAAAAAAATTCCATACAAATAAAAGGTGCAAGTGACAAGTATGATATATTACGGTGCCATTTGCCCGATAGTTAATGAAGATTGGTTAGTTAAAGTTGTTGAGATTCTGTTATGGTTTACGCGTTTTTATATTGCACGTGTTAATTTATTTGTTTAATTATTAGTATGAAGATTTTTGAGTGAAATGATTTGTTTTGTGGATCGGTTTGTTTAAGTTGTTGAGATTCTCTAATGGATTACGCATACGGTTTCGGTGTTGAAGTTGTAGAGAAGTAGGTTAAATGCATTTTTTGAAGTTAGGTAGTTTAATACTTTGGTATGATTCGTGGATCGGTGAGTTAAATCTGTTGAGGTTCTGTTATGGTTGTCGCATTTAGAAGGTGCGCTTTTGGCGCGGAATTTGAAGAGAAGTTAGGTAGTAATTAAGGAAATTCTGTTAGGCTTTACACGTTTCGACTGTGTATAGGTTAATATATTGAATGACGTTTGTCAAGTGATTTAATGTGGTTTGTCGTTCGGTTGGTTAAATATTGTTGTGATTCTGTACGGGGTTAGATTTGTTTATGGGTGTTAGGTATTTGAGTAACGATAATTACAGTGATTGATATGTTAGTTAAGTCTGTTGACTGAATCTGACTATCGTGTTGTGTTTGTTTAACAATTTGAGATGATTTGATTTGTCATTCGGTTAGTTAAAGCTGTCGGTATTCGGTTATGATTTACGCATTTGGACGGTATATACTTTAATAGTTTGAATGATGTTGTTGTGATTAATGTGTTTGGTCTTAGTTAGAGCCATTAACTGAATGTTAATGTGACGTGCTAAAAGTAATTGTTTAATTATTTGAAAGATGTTTGTTAATAAGTTTGAGTTGATCTGTGGATCGGTTAGTATAAGTTGTTGAGATTCTGTTATGATTTTTGCATGTTTAGATTGCATATAGATTAATTGTTTAGTAGGTTAGAATTGTTTTTTTTTTTGTTTGTAATTTAGATAGTTAAATATTGAGATATTACTGTGCGTTGTAGCAGTATGTGACTTCCCCTGTTTTTATGTGATTTTAGTTTTGCTTCACGTATTTGAATTACGTACAGTATAGGGTGTTTCTACTGCTTATGTTCATGTTTAAGTGAAGCACTTAAAGCTGCATAAAAGTTTGCACTATAGGTAATAGTGTTATGGTCAGCTTATTTTGTAAAAAGTGAGATAATGCTTGTAAACATGATAATTAGAAATGTAATTTTTACCACATCTCAAACTAGCACTTGATATAAGTGGCTCCTTACATGTTATTCTCACTCAAAATAAGCAAATAAGCGGAAGCTGTTAGGATAAGCTAAAAAATTAACTAGTCCCAAACAGCTGCAGTATCGGGCGAATAGAGTTTTAACTATCTTAGATGTGTTTTTGCAAGCTAAACAGCTAAATAACCACACTATGGCTATGCGTTGTAGCCGTGCGTGACTTGAATATGTTTTTGTGTGTAGTTCAGGTTGATATATGTGAGATAGAGCAACATTGTTGAGTAACAAGGTATACTACTAAGCAAAGATGAGTGTTGTTGGATTTGATCTTGGCAACCAGAGTTGTGTTGTGGCAGTTGCCAGACAAAAAGGTATTGATGTTGTTCTCAATGATGAGTCGAAGTGTGAGACTCCTGCTCTTGTGTGTTTTGGTGAGAAACAACGGTTTCTTGGAACGGCTGGTGCTGCAACAATAATGTCGAACCCAAAGTATGCTATCTCTCAGATTAAGCGGTTGATTGGTCGTCCATTTTCTGATCCCGAGTTGCAGCAGGATATCAAGGCATTGCCATTCTCTGTCGTTGAGGGACCTGATGGTTTTCCGTGGATTAATGTCTGGTATCTTGGGGAAACAAAGTCGTTTACTCCGACACAGGTTATGGCGATGGTGTTCTCAGATATGAAGACGATAGCGGAGAAGAATTTGAATTCCGCAGTTGCGGATTGCTGCATAGGAATACCTATTTATTTTACTGATCTTCAACGAAGGGCAGTAATGGATGCTGCTATTATAGCCGGGTTGCATCCTCTTCGGTTGATGCACGAAACAACCGCTACTGCTCTGGCTTACGGAATTTATAAGACTGATTTGCCTGAGAATGAGCAGCTCAAGGTAGCGTTTGTTGATGTTGGGCATGCTAGCATGCAGGTGTGCATAGCAGGCTTTAAGAAAGGACAATTGAAGGTATTGGCTCATTCGATTGACCGTTGCCTGGGAGGAAGGGATTTTGATGAGGCTTTGTTCCAGCACTTTGCTGCAAAGTTTAAGAGAGAGTACAAAATTCACGTGCTTCAGAATGCGACGGCTAGCCTCAGGCTTCGTGCTGCATGTGAAAAGCTGAAGAAGGTGCTCAGCGCAAATCCAGAGGCAACTATGAACATAGAGTGTTTGATGAACGACAAGGATGTTAGAGGTTTTATAAAGAGAGACGAATTTGAGCAAATTAGTATCCCGATTTTGGAACGTGTAAAGAAACCTCTGGAGAAGGCACTTTCAGAGGCACAACTGACGGTTGATGATATTTATGCCGTGGAGGTTGTTGGTTCTGGCTCTAGGGTGCCAGCTGTAATCAATATTTTGACAGAATTCTTTGGGAAAGAGCCAAGGCGTACAATGAACGCAAGTGAATGTGTCTCCAAAGGTTGTGCTTTGGAATGCGCTATTCTTAGTCCGACTTTTAAAGTGAGAGACTTCCAGGTATGATACAGGGTTATCTTTTTGCATATATTAGTGTTGTGCAATGAAATTCTGTTTTCAGCTTTTCATATGTATTGTATTTAATAACCTATTTCGATTGTCATTCGTTTTAAAGGTCCAAGAGAGCTTCCCTATTTCAATTGCTTTGACATGGAAAGATGCTGAACAAGATTCCCAGAATGGAAATGTGGAGAATTCACAATGTATTGTTTTCCCAAAGGGAAATCCATTTCCCAGCGTGAAAGCTTTGACTTTTTATAGGTCTAGCACATTTACAGTAGACATGCAATATGCAGATGTCAGTGAACTGAAGGCACGACCAAAAATCAGTAGTTACATGGTAAAACTTGACGATTCAATATTTTTCGTATATTCCCAACTAGTTTTGAAGTATGCTCGTTGCTTACATTTATATGTTCATGGTGATATGCAGATTGGTCCCTTCCAATCAACAAACGGTGAGTGTTCCAAGGTGAAGGTGAAAGTTCGTTTGAATTTGCATGGAATTGTTTCTATGGACTCCGCTCAAATGGAGACCGATGCTAAGGTTAGCCAAACACACACACTATACTACTGTATAAATAAAAAATTGCCTGATGGTTGCGGTAAGTTTCTGTATGGCTGTCATTTAAGTAATTGGTGATTATGTACTTGTAAAGGGATCGGTTATGAGTTTGATGTGTAATGGTGGCTTATAGATTCCGTGTATGAATGTGGGTCAGTCCAGGCTAAAAAATAATTCTTGGGTATGATTATACTGCATTGCACGTTATATTCGAGTAGATTGCTTTTTCATGAACATTCAGAGCTCATTTCTGGCTGTAATACAATAACAAATATTTGTTATTTTGTTGTGCAGGTGGAAGCTACAACGGAGAAAGTCAAAAAATTCAATGTACCTGTTTCAGAGTTGGTTTACGGGGCAATGCTTTGTGAAGATGTGCAAAAGGCAGTGGAAAAAGAGTTTGAAATGGCTTTGCAGGACCGTATTATGGAAGAAACTAAGGACAAAAAGAATGCCGTGCAAGCCTATGTTTATGACATGAGGAAAAAGGTATATTCTATTTTATATACTCTATAATATTATACACATACTTGACATTACGACATATAAGCTCACTTGATTTCCAGCTGCTCGATAACTTGCACGAGTTTGTTACGGAGCCAGAGAGAGACGGCTTTCTTGCTAAGCTTCAAGAAACAGAAGATTGGTTGTGTGAAGATGGTGAAGATGAAACTAAAGGTGTATATATCGCCAAACTTGAGGAGCTCAAAAAGGTTCGTTTTTCACACTTTATAGTATGTTTTTTTTGCATGTATACGACGCCAAACTGAAACCTGGCAAAACGATATCAAAGTGGCAGGGTCAACTTTCTGAGAGACTAAACATTCTAAACCCTCGACCAGGTTCTAACTGTTTTTAATTAGTTTGGCTGATTGTTATATACCTTTGATTCGATATTGATGTTTTGTTTGCTTAAATCCTTATGCTGCATTTTCCGGGTTTCTCCTGTCAGGTGGTACATCAATAAACAAGGTATGCATTGGTCTGACCCAAGGTTAAGTTTGTATATCTGCTTATTCGTTATCCATGCTCTAATGCTTGTTTGTATCCTCAAATAGTCGAATCATGTGCAGAGAACATCACCTCAGTTACAAACAACTGCGGTCTCTTCATCAAAGGTTAATGTTCCAAAGACAGTGCCACAAAAATCCCCCGGTCCCGTATCATGTGGTCCTGTATTAGAAACTCAGAGTAACCCAAAACCTGTTCAAGAATCTGATAGTGGTCTTGATCCAAAATTGGTTGAGATGATAAATTCTGTCATCGTAGATAGAAGTCCATCTGTCAAATGGGAAGATATTGGTAAGATACAACTACAATTTGCATCTGTTTCATTTTTTTCTTCAAAAAGGTTCTTTTCAAGTTATTAGAACTTATAACTGATTGTGATTGCAGCTGGCCTTGAAAAAGCTAAACAAGCTTTGTTGGAGATGGTAATCCTGCCAACTAAAAGAAGAGACATCTTTACTGGCCTCCGTAAACCAGCTAAAGGTAATTCTTCTATTAAATTAATTTTATGCTCCAAACACGATAATAGAACAAATTGACTCTTCTATTCCTTTCTATCCGCATACAGATCTAATCTTGTTTGTTTTATTGGATGTGTTTCTCTTAGGTCTGCTTCTGTTTGGTCCACCAGGCACTGGTAAGACAATGCTTGCCAAGGCTGTTGCTTCAGAATCACAAGCAACCTTTTTCAGTATCTCTGCTTCCTCTCTAACATCAAAGTGGGTACGTCTTTCTCCTTAATGATTCTAGATTTGTGGAACAAGATGCCAATATTTCTCATTCACATTTGTTCGTGTGAAACTGAAACAGGTGGGAGAAGGTGAAAAGCTTGTTCGGACACTTTTCGCAGTTGCTGCTTCTCGACAACCCTCTGTGATATTCATGGATGAAGTATGCTACTTTTTGTGTTTATGATACATATTTATTGTTTGATTATGTACTAGACCTCTTTCTTTTACTGCTCTATTTGAAAACTAGCTCAATATCCTTGCATTTTCCCCACCTTTATCTTTTAGTGATAAGGTTTTGTTGCTACAACAACAACAACAACAACATACCCAATCCCGCCGGAGCGAGGTATGGGGGAGGTAAACTGTAGACAGATCCTACCCCTTCCCCAGGGAAAATCCCGGGAGAAGGGAGACTGCTTCCAACGAGACCTCCGGCAAGTGTAGGTGTGCGAGTGAGATAGAGAAGAAAAGAGAGCAAAAGACAGTGAACAACAAGCACATGCAATAAAAAGCAGGCAAACAAGGCAGGGCAACAAAGAAAAGCGCATAGCATAGCAAGCCGACCTAAGGGAGCAAACGCACGGGCCTAAAGCACAAGCAAAGCACATCAACGCACGGGGCCTAAACTAAGGCAAAAGAACGAGACGTCATAGACGGGAGAACCTAACAGCACAAGCAAAGCACATCAACGCACGAGGCCTAAACCAAGGCAAAGAACGAGACGTCATAGAAGCAAGCCCGCCCAAATTACCTAAACCCACAAAGCCCCAAGCAAAACAAGTAACTAGCCGCAAAACCTAATCCTATCTCTCCACCCTTTCCTATCTGAGGTCATGTCCTCCGACAAGTGAAGCTCCGACATGTCATGCTTAATTCTCTCCTCCCATCTGAGCTTGGGTCTTCCCCTTCTTCTCACGCCATCTACTACCAGCGCCTCAACCCTTCTAACCGGTGCTGATTGAGGCCTCCTCTTGACATGACCGAACCACCTCAACCTACCTTCTCTCATCTTCGAAATAATATTTCCGACTTCAAGTTTTGATCTGAAAACTCCGTTCGGAATCATGTCAAGCAAAGGTTTTGTTGCTAAATATCCCAAAATATTGTCCTCGAATATATCAATAGAAAATGTGAGCTATGAGCTGCTAGATGCAAAAAATGAGGTTTTGATCACCAGTCATTTAGTTAGCCGAAATTGATGATTATGACATGGACTGATTGGGAAAGATAGATGTAGCAATATTTTGCTTATTATTCTGTGATGACACTAGCTCAAGTGCATGTTAATTTTGGAGTATCCATTTGTTGTGGATAATATGCAAACTTAATATCCACTTAGCAGATGATTTGGAAACTTGGTTCAAAAACTTGACTTAAATGACCCTACATCGTAAAATTGCAATTTAGAAATAGAGAAAAAGTTCAAACTGCTCACTGAATAGTGCGTGAATGGCACCGGGACAACTGTTTAGGCTTCAGACATAATTTCATTGCTTAATCTAGGAAAATGACCATACATCAGGCAATGCAACGTCTAATTATCTGGATTGCACATCACATCGACTATTTGTGGTGATCGGTCACCAGGTCACCACGTTTGGACCATTACATGGTTATGATCTCTTAAAATATACTCTTTTTAATAGAGAAATTATGCATATTTGATTAAATGTCGATCCACATAAATATTTGCCAAAAAATGATGCAGTTTCAGAAAATAAAGAAGTTATGTGGTCAATTCTGATTGGCTAAAACTTATGTTCATTTGTGTCTGCGTCTAATTCGCTTGTTTAAATTCTTGTGTTTCATAGATTGATAGTGTTATGTCAGCAAGAACGTCTAATGAGCATGATGCTAGCAGAAGATTGAAGTCAGAGTTCCTAGTTCAGTTTGATGGGGTGTCATCAAACTCTGACGATCTAGTTATTGTTATCGGTAATGCTTGAAATACTATAGTCATTCCTTCGTTCCTTCCAGGCTGCATAGACAAACATCTTTGCTGCGTAATCATATCATATTTGTATCTTTTTGCTTGTTTATATATCTAGTTTCTCCAATTTCCTCTTGTTACAGGTGCAACAAATAAGCCACAAGAATTAGATGATGCTGTCCTTAGGAGACTGGTGGGTATGCTGGTGCTAGCATATAATCGTGTAAAGCTCTTAAATATATGTACTGCAGTATGTGACACTTATAAATTCATGAATCAGGTGAAGAAAATATACATTCCGTTGCCAGATGCAAATGTTCGGAGAGACCTCTTGAAGCACAAGCTCAAGGGTCAAGCATTTTCTTTGCCAAGTGAGAATATGTTCCACTTTCAAACTCATTTCCATTAATATTCTGATGATTAATGATAAAAATTAAAAACAAAAAAAAGTGTTGTTGTGGCTAGCTGGTAGTGAAATAGCTTGCATTGAGAAAGCGCAAGTATAACATGCAAGCAGGAAGTTTGGAACCTACATTGTATTCGTAATTATAACTCCTCCAAATTTCCTCAGTATGTTTCTTTCTAATAATGTTTTCTTGCACAGGTGGAGAACTGGAAAAACTTGTGACAGACACCGAAGGTAAGATTTTTTTTTTCTCTCTCTTTATTTTATTTTTTATTTATTTATTTATTTTTTTATAAATAATAGTGATTTAATAAACAGTTTTATCCTCGGGTCGTTTGCTCCATCACATAAATTTATTTCCATGATCTGGTTATATACCTTGGATGTATGTTAGAGTCCATACGTAATTCAATCTTTTAGATTGTTTGATGAAGGAAATTTGTAAGGTTGAAATTACTTTATTTTTGGTGATTAGAGATGAAAAAAGGGAGTTGGCTAACATGTAAAAACTGATGCGGGTCAAACTGGATAATATTTCTACAGGTAAAACTTGGTTTAAAAATGTGCCCATCATTGTGCTCGCATCGCGCAACGCGAAACCTGATGCAAGGTTGTTCTAGGATGGGGCCTAATGCGTATGCATCACCTCGAAACAGTGTATTGCTTGCATCAGACCCATTGCGTCTCAGTGGTGTATTGCTTGCATAGTAAATAGTGACTGCTTGCATCAGACCCATTGCGTCTCAGTGGTGTATTGCTTGCATAGTAAATAGTGACTGACTTTTGACATTGTCGTTACTCGCTTGGAATATGTATGTAGGTGACTTATTTGATGTTATAACATTAAGTAGTATCAATATGCACGTGACTTATTCCATATTTAATCATTTACTTGTAGAGTATTAGGGGGCGAGGAATAGTTAAGGCAATCATTGATTATGATTGGTTTACTATAAAGGAATGAAACATTACTCTAGACGCAATGGACACATTGCGTCGCAGTAGTGTATTGCTTGCATGGTAAATAGCGACTGACTTTTGACATTGTCGTTACTCGCTAGGAATATGTATGTAGGTGACATATTTTATGTTATAACATTAAGTAGTATCAATATGCACGTGACTTATTCGATATTTAATCATTTACTTGTAGAGTATTAGGGGGTGAGGAATAGTTAAGGCAATCATTGATTATGGTTGGTTTACTATAAAGGAATGAAACATTACTCTAAACAAGGTAATAAGCCATGTAACTGCCCATAACTTTTGTCCATCAAATCTTTTCAATATAATCCTTTTTAATATTTATCCAACTTTTCTTAGACCATAAACAGATTATAAATAACGACAGCATTGACTATATTTATGAAACTATATATGTCTTGTATCTTTTTCACTCATAAATACATGAGTTTAATAAATGTTGCAGATGTATGATATGTGTATGATATGTGTGATCGGTGTATGTGGTAGAACAATAAACAATTAATGATTGTATAAACTTATGTATGTTATAATAGTTATATAAACGATGCTTAAATATATCGTAATTAATAATTTTATGCTTTAAAGGCCACATCGGTGAAAATTTTGTTGTTTTTTGTTATTTTTTTTGCTATTTTTCGATTAAAAAGGCCACTATCTCATGTCTAAAATAGTCTAATCAAGCAACATCAATGCAATGAAAACCGCTCATTGCATTCCTTAGTATACCTTTTGCATTTCGTATTCCCTTATTTAAACCAAGCATACCCTTGATCTATGCTTTTTGTTCTTTACCCAATAACTCACTCCTGATATGTTTGCCTTGTAGGATATTCTGGGAGTGATTTGCAAGCGTTGTGCGAAGAAGCTGCAATGATGCCTATAAGAGAGCTTGGTCCAAAAATTCTCACCGTTGATGCTAATCAGGTAATTCTGCATGAAAGTTATGAAAATACTTCCCCGGCTCCATATTGAACGTTATCATTAACTTGCATATCCGTTATATATTTTCTAGAGATATAACTGGCAAAAAAATGTATTTCATATGACAACTTAAAATCCATTTGTTGTTATACGCTCTTACCAGGTGCGAAGATTAAACTATGGAGATTTTCAGAAAGCAACGAGTGTGATTCGGCCTAGTTATGTAAAAAGCAAGTGGGGAGAGCTTGAACAGTGGAACAAAGAGTTTGGCGCTAACTAATAGTACATAAAAAACATAGAGGTTAAAAAAAAATCAATGTTTTTGGCTACATGAACCACTACATAACAAGCTCTAGTTAAATAGTTGCGTCAACTGTTGGCGCGTACATTGTGCAACGATGATTTTATAGTGATTTGGGTTTGGTCTCTCCAGCAGTGGCCTAAAACAAGGGCTCATAAGTTGATAAATCTTTGTAACCTTTGATGACATCTGGACTTGGTAGAACCTGTATATAAATGTATCACTCCGTAAAAGATGTGGGAATCGTTTTCCATTTTCTTTTGTTTGGATTAGAAACTGTATGCATGAATACGCATCTGTTATCGATCCTTTAAGGCAAAGCTTCCATTATCCTGTGTCGTAGAATAAGGCAATGCTAAATGATTGGCGATATCTCGCTACATGGTCAATGACTGATTAATTGCCGATTACTCACTACAAGATCAAAACTCCACAAAACTCCCATAAACTGTGGTCAAAAGTTGGGGTTAGTCAGTTTTCCGACAAATCTTGATTATCCTAAATCAGTTATCATCACAATAATCCATGTCGTATATTACTAATTGTCGCTATTCAAACGTAAGTGTTAATGTTTTATCAAAAGCAAGAAGAAAGTTAGCATCTTTTGTTCAAGTTTTGTTTTGTTTTTTTTTTTTTTTTTTGTTTTTTTGTTTTTTTTTTGATGTATTAAACTTGGTTGTTAGGGTGTTAAGCTCTTAGGTTCCATGCAATGAAATGCTCTATTTTGTGTTTTGTAAACAATGTGGTTCAAGCTGTAATATTTGTTGTTGTTTGATGTAATAATGAAAGGGCATTTCATTGTTTTTGTCGACAATGGTCCCAATTTACATACAGCAATAAACAGCTAGCTATGTGGTCTCCACTGACATGGTTCAATAAACAAAGGCAATAAGCCAAAAGGATAACAGTGTATTGAATAAACCAAAACACAACGTACAATTTATAAAGTTAAGATAAAGTAAGAGGTGTCGGTGTCCATGTGCATTGTTTACAAAATATGGGCCTATTCGGTCAAGGCACACCCATCCACAAAACCCTAATACCTTGTTATAAAATGGTACATAATTCACAGAATCACAGCACACCCATCCACATAACCCTAATACCCTATCACATACTACTACAAAATACAAGTTTCAAATGGAAATCATCAAAAAAGTTTAACAATGGGTTAAAAAGTTTATGATGTCGATAAAATACTTCCATGGTTTTGAAACGGACCTAGATTCGATTAAGGTCTGTTTCCAAACCATGGAAGTCTTTTGTCGACAGCTCTTGGTTTATCAAAGGTTACGGCGCCCGCAACACGCAGCCACATAGTTTTATGTTAATGTACAAGGTACGTATGTACTAGTGACCCTACCGTTGTTAAAGTTTCATGCGTAGTTAACATGCCTTGGCCATAACAAGTAGCATAGAAATTCATTTTCCATTTTAACATAGTGGTTATCAGGATCTTTGTTTACAGTTTCAGCCCGGGAGATGACGCATGTTACATATTCATCTGTAATAACATGAGAACAGGAATAACTTAACATCTGGACCTCATATAGCGCTGATTCGTCCAGTGAAGGTATGAAATAAACGAACGACAAGTATTAATAATCAGGTATTTTATAAATAAAATTTAAATTCTTACCAGCCAAGCTACGAAGGGCATTCTCAGCAGCCTGTTGTTGTGCATCCTTTCTCGTCTTACCCATTCTATTAGCTACTTTCTCACCCGTGAACAAGACCTGAGTCATTGAGTCCTATTTAGATGCGATGTTCTGAAATATTCGACTATAACAAATAGTGTTCTCTGATTTATATCGTCACATTAAAAATTATAGCAGGAACACTAGTATAAACCTATGGATCATTTGCTGTACTTTGACTTTTGAAGTCAAATGGACTTCCTTAGCTTCAAAATTGATGATGATTCTCTCAAGAAAGTAACACGGATATCTTTCTACCTCTTCTTTCTGCTTTAAATACTGTAAAAAACTAACAAAATTTTCCAGAACATATTGAAATTTCTGGAAAATCTTGAGTCTGAAAACTAGTCAACTTGACCTCAAAAAGTCAAATGTTTATTTCTGCGAAGCTCTTCACTATAAACTTAGTTTGTTGCAAAATTTTCTTATCCAGCAGTGTCCTCATTGTTGTTTATTTTGCAGGAAGAGTCTGAAGATTATATCAAACGACAGAAACTACAAGAGCTAGCCATGCTAAATTCAAATTTCAGAGAAGATGGTCCCGGCCCAAGTGGTAGTGTCTCACCATTTAACACAAGTGGCATGAAACGTCTAAAAACCGGAGGTTGACAAAAACATGAATCAAGGGGTTTTAACCACTGTGTATGCACTTATATTACATAGAAAAGAAAAAATAAAAATAAAATTATTTCATTATAAAAAAACTACAAATGACAAACATCAAGCTTATTTGGAAGGCAGGCCAAAGCTATTGGATCTTATACTTCACCACATTGTACAAGACATCAAGCTTATTTGGAAAAGATGCAGCCCTACTAGTCAATGTGTTCTGTATTCATTTGAGCTATGTATAGTACTAGTTTATAGCTGTTAGTTAACTTGGTCAATGTAACAGTAGTAGCTTTGTTGTATCAGTAGTATAAATACTTTGTAATCTCCTCATTTTGAGTTAATGAATCATTTACACATTTCACATTAATCCAAATCCTCTCACTTGCAAGCCGCATCGAATTCAGATTCAGTTTTGTGTTCGGTTTGGTCCAGTTTGTATTCAGTTTGGTTTTGCCTTCGAAATTTTCAACCCGAGAAACCTGAACCTACGAACTCCCTTACGGGTCCATAACTGACTAATGTCTCGAAAGGGTCACAATTAAAAGAATAGCAGTCACATTGTACACTCTTTATAGTAACTCGGGTACACTCCATTTAAGAGCATAATGCAAGAAACAAAAGTATCAGTTGACCCTACGAGTCAAAGGACCGTGTTTCCTTTGCCCAGGCACAACAGGGTTTAAGTCTTGCAAAAATCAAATGTCATGTACACCACAATCGTTTAGTATCCAATCTTTTGCACTGCTTTTCAGCCTGCTATGGATGCTATTGGCTATGGAACTCTGTCATTGGTTATTGTCGGACGTTAATTCACAAGCCTGCCTTTAATGATCAAAACTTGGTTGGGCTGTGTAACTACCGAGTCATATGCACATTGACAGAGCGGTAATTTACTATGAAAATGAAATGCTGGGGAGAGTACGATCTGGATTTCTCTATAGTCCAAACCCGTTAACTTAACTGAAAGACAATGTACTTGACACAGGATGCAACTTGTACTTATAAAAATATGTAATCTAAATAATCTTAGTCGCAACTGTTAGGATAAACCCAGAACCAAAACCAAGTTCATATAGACCATGATATACAGAACAGCAAAAACTAATTTTGTAAAGGAAAGATTCCAAGCAACAACAATATCCATTCCAAAATCACATAAATTTCTATGAGAATCAAATGTTAAGCCTTGAGAGATACCAACTATTGTTGGACTGAGACAAAATTGTTGAACTTCAGTAAGAATCATTTATGTTTTCCAAGAGATTTGAGCAAACAACGAGTTGGTTGAGAAGAATCGAATAAGCTCTAGAACCTACAATCAGTATTTAGTATTGTAACCTACTGGTAAGAAGCCTAATGCATGATTGCATTGCAGATCGCTAGTGGTACTCAACTGATGCAGCCAATGCTAACCACAACTCTGTTTCTTCACTTTGGAGGGTATAACTAGGAGATTGTAGATTTTGTCTAGCAACATGGTTTTCAATAAATTTCTTAAAGAAAAACTCATGACTTTCTCCAAACATTGCCTAACACGTAGGCATGTTAGGCCTATATATATCATTTCTTGCACACACATTCAGATGTTGAAAATTCAAAGATTGATAAACTTATGTATGTATTTAGAGAGCATCCAAAGTAACCGCCAAGCATAATGAAATGAGAATGTAACGAAGCAAAAAAACGCTACAAGATTTCAACAAGTAATGAACATCTAAAAGGCTTGTCATCATTAATTACACAAGCAATAAGGCATCTAAAAAAGACATTACCCATTCTAAAAGAACTATGGAATAATAAAAATCACATCAAACTTGATAATACCGATTTCACTAACCTTTCTACAAATCACATGTAGCGTATTTTGCATCTACAGTGGCATACGATTTCAGGGCATTACTTAACAACATTAGACAGTGATAAAAAAAAACTAAAATAGATGAAAGTGATTTTTCCACACCTTAACTACAAAATAGTATCCTTGAAATGCGGCCGTCATCATTCTGATGCGGTATTATCGGGATATACACGTGAATCCAAGTGATTAAGCAGACATAGTGATTCATTGTAAGAGCACATGTAGAATGAGTCCGGTTCTCCAGAAATCCCAAGATACTTGATTTGTTGTGAGCAGGGATCACAAACAAAAAGCGTGTCATACGTTCCTTGCTTTCGAGTTGCAAATATAGTTTCACCATTCTTCTTAAACCCTAGTAGTTTATGTCCCGGTGAGTGAATTGTAAATAGCTTTTTAAAAGACGAGTCATGCTCCATCACCCATACACCACAATCAACTACCTCGGCCTTCATGTATCCACACACAACAAGAGACCCCCTTAGCTCATAAACAGACACGGGCATACTCGTTAATAGCTCGTGTGTTATAGTATCTGGTATGTCTACAACTTTAAACTCCTTGGTAATCAAATCAAATGACACAACCATATACTTATAATGAGGTACACCATCATCAGTCAAAGTCTTCTCACTAGCCACCCAGTAGATAAACCTATCTATAACAACCTGAGTTGATAGATTTTTAAGTCTAATTGATTGACGAGGCAAATTACCGGTTGGAATCACATTCCAAATACCCGAGCTCAATGTAAAAACTTCAACATGCCAAGGCATGTTATCGGCGATTAAAATCTTCAAAACAGTAGGATCCAAATTGACAGGACAGACACCGAAACCATAAAAGGTATGAGGTGGAGTCCGAGGGACAGCAATACCAAATGATTTTCGGACAGAAGGGTTCCAAATAACAAGCATGTTTTTATAATCATTATTGAAACCATAATAACAGAGTAATCCATGACACGCACCAACGAAGTCTGAAACACGATATTGTTTAAGCAAAGGAGACGAAACAAATGGAGCTAAGTCTTGTTGTTGTACCTTAAAAGTTTCATTGTCATCATCGTCTACGAGAAAAAAGTACTTTGCCTCATCCAGAAAACAAGCATATTCAGAGCTTAGAATACGACAAGGTGGCTGACCTTTGATAAACTGAGAGCTGTCAATGAAAGACTTCCAGGGTTTGGAAACTGACCTGAATCGAATCAATGACTTGACGTCATAAACCCTTTTCATGATTTCCATTTGGATATCAAAAGGAATATTGTCTGACATTTTTTTTCTAGGGTTTATGTAAGACTGAAATGAAATTGGGAAATTTGGGGGTGTTGTTTTTGACCGGGTAAAAACCCATATTCATGTTCCTATAATTTTAGTGGTGCTTTCGGATACTTTTCAATATTTTCTTTTTCACCCGACCTATATAAATACTACTCATATTTTACCAATTCTCACAAAAAAAAACTTAATTATATACTACAAACAGTAATGCCTTGTTCGCTTTCACATACTTTCGATGAAACCATGTCTTGTTGATCGACTTAGCTATGCAATTTAACAAAGCATGCGAAGCTAAAGATGATATGCGGAAAGGGTACGAGAAATGTAATGATATTCCATGAGAAAACCGTGCTAAAATAGATTTTTTTTAAACGAAAAATCTTCGAAAGAATACGAGATGCATAATGCTCTGTTTAGAAAGGCAGGAAATACAGGAACAAATCAATGCTAAGTTTGTTTGGCTATATGAAAAATACTATTGGGACGATTATGTTTTAGTTTTTGTATTGTTTTTTAAATGTCGTATTGTAATTTCTACTTTCATTTAAATAAATGATAATTTAATTTCTTTGATTTCGTATGTGTACAATTTGTTTTTTTGAATTCATATTACTTCAACGGCTATCTTTTCCCTATAAATACCTCTTTACCCATTCATTTTCTGACACAACTTCTTATTAAACTCTCTTAACTATCATTCATTTTCACGCAAACACTATGGCTAACGAATTAAATGAGGTGCAAAATACTATCCTTAGGCGACTACGAACCGAAAAGAAAAAGAGCTCCAGTTGGTTACCAACTTGTTGGCTGAGATGACTCGTTATATGCTCCAGATGCGTAGCCTTGGTGAAGAGGTAACCAGGATGCATTCGTTGCCTCTCGACCAGCCAGTTAAGCGCTTCAGTCTACAAACTCTGCTAATGAGTGATGAATCAGGTATGCGTATCTCCAACGCTTTGAAGGTTGTTAGGGAAGAAGTGATGAGAACCATAAATGAGAAGCAAGAACTGATCGACAATTACAGAGCAATTTAAAAGCTCAAATCATGTTTTTAATTTTTGTATTGTATTTTAATTCCTGTATTCTACTTTTATTGCCGTATAGTATGTTTTTTTTAGTTTCGTATTGTATTTCTTATTTCGTATTGTCTTTTTAATTTATGAATGAATATTTAGTTTGTGTAAAAATTTAAAAAATGACACAGGGCCCAAAAAGTGTGAAACGACATATGAAACGAGAGGGGTATTTTGGGTGTGTGAATGTGAAATGTAAAATGCCGATGTGGTGCTGATTTCATAAAACAACACGCGAAATGAGATGTGATGGTACCCCTTGCTCTTATAGATTAGAAAAAAATGATAAACATAGCAATTTCCTTTATGTTAAGATGAATTTCATGAAAGTAGGTAAATAATTTGTATTTTGCATCCTCTACATGTCAAATGTTTGATAATGCCACTTTGCCTCATCTTCACTTCAAAATCACATTCGAAACTATAAAGTTAGCCACCATATATCCTTTCGTTAGTAAATTCTGTTGATCCCAGTTGAGAAAACGATCTAATATAGAAACTGACTTGAACAAGGACTTATTAAGTATCACGCGGAATTTAATACTTAATCTTAAGAAGAAGAACAATAAACATTCAACACCTCAATATTATTATTAATACGAATACTCTAACCAGTATTAGGGTTTTACAACCTTGAAGTGTATCGACCTTAGATATAAAACATACGTATATCTAATTTAACCTAGGACCTCCTTGTATAGGCTAAGGAGTCCTTTACATAATACAATATGTAACCTACAAGATAAATATCTTTTCCATATTTATCTAATACAAAATACTAAACGACTATACAAGACTAGCAGTGGTTACAATACAATATCCGTGGTTACACAATACTACTAGCCGCGGTTTGTCTTCATCATTGGTTCCATTCTTCTGTCCGTGGTTTTATCAACATTGTCCATGGTTCCAACACTTAGAATAATTCTTGATCCAAGGAACCAAAAACCCAACAATCCTCCCCTAAACTTGATACATTCCAATATAATTCTCAAGTTTCCTTTAAGCTCAAAACATCTGAATTGGAGGATGTAGCCAAACACTTACTAGATTTAAGAATTTTCTCATACTTCAGCAACAAATTGTAAGCTTGACCATCATAGGGTAACAACATCTTGATAATACCAGGCTTCATCATCTAAGCAATAACTCCTGGATACTTATTCAGTTGAGGATAATCACCTTCTACAAGCATATGAATAACTTCTCCAGAAACAGTTAATACATGAACTCCACAAGTTTGATAAAAAACCATCTTGTAACTTGACCATTCTAGAGTCCTTTCCATTCAGGTTCATCATGAGTAGGTTCAAATAAAATCTTCAAATGATGATAAACCAGTCTCTCATGATAATCATTTGGATGTTCTTCACCAAACTTATTCTTGTAAAGTATCCAAAGATTCATCAAATCATCTCCATCAAAATACTGAAGCATCTGTGAACATTTATTATACTCATAAACTTAATTGTTGAGTCTTTGAATTTTCCAACATCCTTCACTTCCATTAAGCTCAAACACATAAGAGATAATTTGATTACCATCTTCAACTAATTTCAGTCTTTTAGAATCAGATGTCTCCTGAATCTCAGATTTTCTCTTTTGTCTACTTTGAATCCACTCTTCTTCCTTTTTAGAATTCATTGCACAAAAATCATCATTATTAATCTTCATACATCTCAGATAAAGCTCATGAATTCTTTCAAATGAACACTTATTAAGATTATCAGGAATATGTATGCCTGAATTCTTAATAATCTTCATCAGTACATTCCTCATATGTGCAATTGTAGGAGGTTTCTTTCTTATAACTTGCTTCCTTTCTTTACTGATCCTCCTTGCCCATTCACCTAAAAGTCTAGCTCTTTCCTCATCATCCAACAATGCCCATTCTTGTGTAGTATACTCATCCTTTATTTGATTAGAAGCTTGAAGATAGTTTTGTGATTCATACCACCTAGCTAACCATAAATGACTAGCCTCCTCCTCTTCTTGATTTTGTTTCATTGCAGCTTCTTCCTCTGCAGCTTGTATACTTCTTGACAACTCATTATCATAAGCAATATGTTCTTCTCTACTTTTGAACTTCAACTCTGGTTCTGCAATCCCTTTACCTTTACCAATGTCTTGTTGAGCCACTTTCTTCTTCAATGGATCACCAATAATCAAACTTTTACCTCTAGGTTTAGTTGCAGCAGATTCAAGAGATAAAAACAGGTGCAATAATGGGTGTAGAATTAGATGAGGTTTTGCTTAGATTAATCAATGTATTTGCAGCTTCTTTCTCAACTTCTTTAGATTTAGGTGGTTATACAGAGAAAGTTGTAACAATGGTGGAAGTAGTTATGATAGCAGTGGGTACAATTGCCATTTCTGAAACTGCAGCAGTGGTTTCAACAAAACTATCCATGGTTGCAGACACACTAGCAGTGGTTGTGTCCTGCATCACTTCATCTTCTACCATAGTCTTCAAACTTTCAAGAACAACCTCATTCCCATCTTTATCAGATACCAAAAATTCTTGATCTCCACTATCAACATCTTCTTCCATGGGTACATCCACAGCCTCCCCTGAATTCATGCCTTCACTCCTCCCCTGTTTGGATACATTCTCCACATTCAGAGCTGGAGAGGATTCCACCTTATTTTTCATCCTTCTCATAGTTCTCAAAACAGCAACCCCAGGTCTTCTTACTTTTTCCAGAACCAACATCCTATGCTTCAGCCTTCGAATTTCTTTACCCTGAAACACAGCCAACTCTTGAAGACTTGAGATTGTATCATCCATTTTAGCACATTTAGCCGTCAATTCATTAAAACGTTCAAGAATATCCTCCCCACTTCAACCTGTGTTAACTGGTCCGAGAGGTGGTTCATTGGAAAAGTCACCATGTACCAAATTAGGATCCGTCAATTCAGTTTCATGTTCCAAACTATCCTCATCACTTCGAGTTGTGTTAACTGCTCCGAGAGGTGAATCCTTGGATAAAGTAAACATATCACCAGACCGTGCCTGATCATCTATGCACCTTGTAGTAGCCAGTTGGCTAGGGATTCCTCCACCTGTGTTAAGTTCCAAGGAACTCTCCATATTAGGAGTTGCCAAAGGTTGGGTCTTAATTATGTTTCCACTATCTTGACCAGCATCTAAGCATGAATCAGTAGTGGAAGCCCTTCCAATCATGTCACCTCCACTCCATGTGACAGCCTCATGAACAACACCACTAACACCAGCCTGAGGTAGCTTGGTGTCCTTCTGTCTCCTAGTCCATACAATTGGTTTAACAGTGGTTTGGGTTTGACTAGAAGTAGGTTGAGTTTCACTAACAGTGGTTGCAAGTGTACTATCAATGGGTTCAGGTGTACTAGCAGTGGGTTCAGGTGTACTAGCAGCGGGTTCAATGACTATAACTTGGGATCCAAGACCTTCATCAAACTCAGGATCAGCAGGCAAAGTACGCATATGGGGAAACAAAGGAATATCCCGAATTTGTAAATCTGGCTTCTGATTCCTCATATGTGCAAAAACCTTAGGAAGCATATAATGTATTTCATGCTCCCTAGAATGCTCAATAGGTTCTTCTATTTGAATTTCCACAACCAGTTGAACAAACCTAGGATATAAATAGTATTTACCCTTCTTCCTAATGTTCTGTACTAGCCCCTCATAAATCATCCTATACCAATTAAACTTCCTTCCATCAGACAAACAAATAACAGCAGTAGCAATTTTGGAAGGAAAGTCATTAAACCCAGTGGTCTTATTACTCATACACATCAACAAGGTGTGGATAAAAAACTTCCATTGTTTTGAAAACAAACTCTTAAAAAATTATACCTTATTACCCTTGTGTGTATATCCTAACCTTTCTAAACCATCAACTATCTCAGCATCTAAAAGGTTTACAATACCATCAGCATCATCAAACTTTAAAACCCTTCTAATGATCTCCTCATTAACTAAAATAGCATTCTCATCCACAACAGTGCTAAACACTTCTACTCCATCAACCTCTTCAAGCTTAGCATTCCTCCAGAACTGATGTATATAGGCTTTAAGGATGGTTGGTGTGACGGTTAAGGCATAGTGAATAGGACTGTGAATAAGGAAATCAATCATTTGATAAAAACCTTCAGATCTATTGTTTTTGATGAGATTAGCAACAAGGTTATGTGTGTTGGAGTACTGGTCCGGCATTGTGATTGATGATGGGTATGGTGTGGGTTATGTGAATTATGCAAAGGAAAGCAATTAGAGTTGATATAGAGCGCCAAGTTGAAGTGATTTGAAGATCAATTAAATGATCCATCCGTGATTTGGGGAGATAAATATGCTTTCGCCAAAGTTACCAAACAACCCTTGTAGTATCCAAAAATAAGCAGCATTCTATCAGAGGTTTCAGAACTGCTATCCGCGGTTTGAAACATACTAGCACTGGATACAGTGTTTCACTTCACTATGTTGACCAAGAGATACAACAAACAAATCTGTGTCTAAATAAGAGATATCTCACATAAATATGAAGGATTACACAATTTTTTTTATTTTTTTTAATAAACACTAGCAGCTAAAAACATCACAAGCTCCAATGTACAACAATCCTTTATACCTGCAAGTCACAAACAAAAACCAAACAAAGAGAAGAGAGTTATTGTTAGCAGTGGTTAGAAAAAGGTAGAAGTGGTTCCATAGACTTATCAGTAGTTAGCCAAAGTGCTAATGTCTAAGTCAATATGGTCAACTTCCAGTATTAATATATTTCCAAAACCCAATGATCTCATTAACTCCTCAACCACATTTAACCTGCCCCTCATTTACTTACGTAAGCCATATCCCTGCTTATAAAAGAATCCCAATGCCCCAAATATCACACACATCAATTAAACCAAAACTGTAACACCCCAACCCGAAAAGGGTAAAGATATCACAATACGGTTTCATATCAGAACTTTAACTAATGTACAATAGCGGAAGCCTTTACAAAATATCCAAAAAGAAAACATAAATAACTAAACTTTCCAAAATAAATCTAAGATCTCTATGGTAAAGTCTTGCTCACAGCTCTACTCTCAAACCCAGATCAGCTATCCCACAAGCTTATCTTAAATGCTTAATACCTGCCGCAGGAAAAGAAAAGTGCGGCTGAGCTTACAAAGCCCAGTGAACAGATATGACAAAAACAGAAACTAAACAGAACAAATATACAAATAACGAAATCAAAATGAAATGATGATGAGGGATCTTTTAGGATTCTGCGAAAGCACAAATATACAGAAATCCAAACAACCACATAACAATTTAAACACCTCATAGCACATTAATGACAAAAACACAAACACATCAGAACAACCAAACACTTAACATATCAAGAATAACAGATTATGTATCAACTAAACGAAGAGTCTAATGACTAACGAAAACTCTTTCTAGTAAATAAACATGGCATTCATACAAATCAATTAATCAACATTTAACACACTTAATTCAATATTGTAGTAGCGGAAAAAGGCAGACAAATCATGGCAGACATAATAGCTAAACCAGTTCTCAGATCAAATCCTAACCTTAGCAGAGTTTTAACATGGCAGATCAGACATATACAGATAGGTATATTAACGGGTAATTAAGTTTCACAATATTAATTTAACCGATTATACAGGATGAACTTACATAACAATCAAATACACACTAGCATAGTCATCTTACAGATCAACGAATTCACATAACGGTAAACTAACATATCATCAGATGACAACATGCGAATCACATTTAAGCATATTAATCATATCCTAGCATGGCAAGCGGTAATCACATAAACATGTAAAAGCATAAACATCTTCAATAAACATATAATAACTCAGTATGCAAACAGAAGTATTGGCAAATATGGAATCATAAACAGAATTCATAAAACAGAATTAACATATAAGGTTTAGTCATCCACCACGAGCCCAGAACATATCAGATCATAACATATCATAAGTAACCATTGTATTCGGAGGGGTGACCTCGGAATA
Source organism: Chrysanthemum seticuspe (assembly GCA_019973895.1). NCBI lineage: Eukaryota > Viridiplantae > Streptophyta > Magnoliopsida > Asterales > Asteraceae > Chrysanthemum > Chrysanthemum seticuspe. The sequence goes on from BPTQ01000009.1 coordinate 315,121,732, forward strand.
CCTTATATAATATGAGGGGAGACCTCAGGTAACCAATGGAGTAGCTTGCTCCCAGAATTTGTGAAGACGCGTATTGCACACGACATCATTCACCAGACAAATCATATCAGATAACAGATCAGATCTAGGATGCATCCATACGCCCCTACCTTACACCATCAAGGAACGTGGCAGAACATCACTCTACTGCCCTAGAGTCATATCAGAGGTGCATCACTGATACGGATATGGAACCCCCATGACTAGTGAAATATTTGGCTCGGGTAACAACTAACTTAAGTCAAACAGATTTTCATACATGACACAGATCATAATTCCTCATAAAGGTCACAGATAACATATCAGATAACTTTATATCATAAGGTTCATATTCAGATATTCAGAAGTCAGAAGTTCATATCACAGTGGCATATCATACATTCATAAGCAGAAGTTCATAATCAGAAGTTCATAATCAACCATAGCAAGGTTCAACGATTGTGCATATTAAAATCTTCCTAACATAAGTTCACATCAGATATTGCGTAGTTCACTAGAACATAAGTTCAGATAAGTAACAGATCAGACATTCAGGAAAGGGTTCATAGCAATGGCATCAGAAATCCTAATAAGTAAAATAGATAAACGAACGAAAAGAACATCATAAGGAACCTTTACTGAAAAGGTCAGAATATCTGTACCTTAAAGCAAATGAGAGAAAAGCAAACGAATGTAGGAATACGAAGATGTAACGTCGCGTCTCCTTCAACGAATCTACACGGATTATGATTTATTTAATACTTATTAGCATCATTAATGACATAACGGATTAATCTTATTAATACTTTTAGAGTTGTCAGAATATTCTCATTTTTAGTGGCGGACGGAATTCCAACATTTTAGAGTATTAATCATTAATTAGCCAAACTTATGGGTTGCAAAATGACAAATGGTAAAATCAAGGGTTTAATATGGTAATTATCTTATTTGAGGACTTATATTATCATCTTTCAAAGTATAGGGTTTACAAATGTCAATAACGGATTTTAGGACTCTCTTCCAAAATAGTTTACACAACTTCCTATTTTGGTTCTAGGGTTTCCCATACTATTTAATATTACTTAATACGCATTTAATTTACATGTTACCTCTTTTAATGATTTCCACCTTGACCTAGAACGTATGAAAACTCAAACGAAATTTAACGCAACTCATGCATGTCCTTACGCAATTTACTTACACATGTTGACCCATAATTACTCAGAATTACATATTACACCTTTAACATCTTTAATTATACGATCTAACCTTATATTATCAGATTTTACAATTTTAGCCCAAAGGTTTTAGAATTTACAAAACATACCCTTTTAAGTTAATAACAATTCGAATGGCCCTCTAAATATCCAAAATTACACGTTTAACCCTCATACTTATTTTTATACATTTAGTACCTTTATTTTACTGTTCACAGAAATAACCTTTAAGTTTCATAATTTACAAAACCAACCCAAAACTTTTATGTAAAACCGAATTATGCATAATTCAAGAACAAACCATAAACCTAGATTTAACCCATAATTAATTCATCATTACTACTGCATTAATTACCCTTAATTATAACAAGCAAACCCTAATCTTTATAAACCCTAATCGTCCCCTTTATTTTATTTCCTTTTTCATACGCGATCGAACACTTAAACCCAAAACAAATCACACAAGCTTCGAATTCATGAACATGTATTTTATTCAGGCCGTACAACATATAAGAGTCTCCAGAAAATTCAGATCATGGTCCCAAAAATTATTGTATGCTCGTTCGCTATTTTATACGCTTTTAGGGTTTTAATTCCGAAACAATTCCATACGACTTGTTAAATATGCATGGACAATTTTTACAGGTTCTATATGATTTTTAGGACTGAAAATAATATTGGAAACATACCCTTGATGAGATTTGGACGTTAGAACAAAAGTAACCAAAAACTCTATTCGGCGAAACCCTAATCGACCAAGAAACTAACCAGGATCAAACCAGCACCTTACAACCTCGAACCAGATTTTTAACACCTTCTTTACCTTCAAACTCGTCCAAGAAAAATAGCTCTAAGCCTTGGAAACTGAAAGTCGAATTATTTAGGGTTTTGGAGTCGGCAAGTGTATAATCGGTGTTTAGGGATTAAACTAAAGCGTATAATGGGTATATATATGATTTACTAATTTTCTTGTGGGCTTAATATTATAATGGACTTAAAATAAATGGTATCTTAATTTTATAAATTTGTATTGGGCCTTTATTAATTTAATTATTTTATAAAACTAAATAAATACATTCGGCTTTATATATAAAAAAAAAAAACTGATTTTATAAAATTATAAACTATAAAAATTAACTTTACAAAGTATTTAAAATTTATTTGGATCATATGTGATATTTATTAATAATTTTCTGAGTTTACATAGCTTATTTGGCACTCTTTAAATTAATTATTCATACTTTTTGGATCATAGGGGTATTTTGGTCTTTTTGTGAATTTTAGAAATTCAGGTATTACAATTTATTCCCTTCTAAAAGAAAATTTCGTCCTCGAAATTGAACAAGGCGGAACAGAACAGAAAACGAATCGGATTTCAGAATTTCTAGGAATATAACGAACGCTAATCTTATCTCGGAACAAATGGATTTCTTATCAGAATATTTAAACTCTTTCAGAAATCAAATCAATAGTCAAATACTTATAACATATAATTATATACTTATCAAGTAATGGCAGAGAACAGATGAGACGCAGAAAACCAAACGACAAATTCTAACTTATTCAGATATCTAACGATGAGGACAACATATGCATAAACGGAATAAATCCTATCGGCCTCACTAGTCGCAGAAGTACGTGGAGACGTATAAGCTTAAGGCAGACATAGAAATCTATAGGTTCGTACAGATCATAACAACTTCAGATTCCATGCGTACAAAACTTATATGAAACAGATATCGACGAAAATCTCGCAATTAGGTACGTAATTTCAAACGAACATGAGAAGTACCAAATAACAGATACAAGTCAAAGTCCATTCACGCATCAACCACGGGCATTTCCCAGACGTCGTATACCTTCAATAAGTTCAGATTATATGATCTCGGTATTATTACGTTGATCAGGCGTCATAATACTTGCATCACATAACAAGTTCTTATTGTCATTATATTCGGTCTCGGGTCATGACAAAACACATAACTAATATCATAACAAAACATACTACATACAGCTAATATACAAATAGCAAGTAACATACTATAACAAACCAGATACACATAAGTATACCATCTTGATGGTCATACTTCATTCAAGCTGTAATTAAACAACATCACAAAGAAAATAGATAGCAGACGAAACTTATGAGGACTAACAGAAACTCCCCCTTTCTCCACAAGAACCACGACCTAGAAAATCCCCCTTTCTCTCTTCGTCTGAAGATGATAGTGTGGTAGATCCTAGTGAGTCATCAAGAGGTTCAGATGATTCTACTGAGCGTCAAGAACCAACCTTCAATAGGTTGGTGAGGGAGGAAGAAGAAAGAGGAAAACCTTCACCATCCCAACCCCAACCAAGGCCACGTGCCAGAAATCCACCACTCCCAAAGGACAGAGAGGTGGTTCTTGGTCTTCCTGCACCAGGTTTTGGTGCTACATCACATATCGGTAAGGGAAAGGGTAAAAGGAAGATGGAGTGATGCTTAATGGTGGAACGAGTAGATTGAACAACTGAAGACTTCTCATATCACAAAGCCATCTACTGTATTCATCTTCATCATCTTCGTTTTCATCAATCCATCCTTTTCAGCTTCTTTGTCGTACTGGTCATGCATATGATCAGCTTTTGGAATAGATGATATGAGCTAGGATAGATGTAGGAAATCTTGTATAGAACTAGTCCTTTATTTGCATTTGAAGTTAATTGTAAGCTGTAAGCTGTAAACTATTTCTTGAATGAACAATTTAACTTCAGCACTTCTTTTGCATCAGTAATTAACTTTCTTTTATCTGCAAAATGGTTAGTGGGAACGCAAAGCAACAAACAGTGGTTTGAACACAACTATCAGTGGTTAGAAACAAAAGTAGCAATACTAAGATCACATAATAACAGTCCAACAATGATACAAACTTTTACAAAACAAGTTGAGAATAATTAGAGATTAATCATACCAATACTAACAACAAGGTACTGAAACCTTCCCATATCAAAAGCTTTAGTGAGAAGATCAGCAACATTGAAATCAGTATGGATTTTTACCATTTGAATCAACCTTTTCTCATTACAATCTCTAATAAAATGGTGCCTTATCTCAATCTGTTTAGTTCTAGAATGTAAAACACGATTTTTAATAATGCATATTGTACTGTTATTATCAATGTAAATCTTTGCATAAAGTTGTACCCAAAATCTAACAATTGATTCTGAATCCAAAGAACTTGACCACAGCAACTAGCAGCAGCCACATATTCAGCTTCAGTTGTAGAATTTGCCACAATAGTTTGCTTTTTACACTGCCATGAAATTAGTCTGCTTCCCAAAAACTGACATCCTCCAGTAGTAGATTTCCTATCCAAACTAGCACCAGCATAGTCACTATCTGTGTAGGCCACCAAATCAAAAAGGGAATCCTTAGAGTACCAAAGGCCCAATTTAGGATGACCTTTAAGATATCTAAATATTCTCTTAACACCATTCATGTGTGAGGTATTGGGTGTGACTTGAAATCTTGCACACACACATACTGAGAACATAATATCTGGCCTAGATGCAGTGAGATACATCAAAGATCCAATCATGGACCTGTACAACTTCAAATCAACTTTGGGACTTCCATCATCTGGTAGCAATGGTTTCTGAGTCTCCATAGGTGTACTAGCACTCTTTACATCTTGAAACCCAAACTTCTTCAAAACATCTGCTACATACTTGTCTTGACTAATGAAGATACCATCAGTCCTCTATTGAACTTGTAGCCCTAAAAAAAAGTGAGTTTTCCCATAGAACTCATCTGAAACTTATCATGCATAAGTTTCTCAAAATCCTTGCATAGCTCCTTGTTTGTTGAGCCAAAGATGATGTCATCTACATAGATCTGAACCAATAAAATATCATCTTTGTGCTTCCTAATGAACAAAGTTTTATCAATCAACCCTCTTTTAAACCCATTGTCCATCAAATAAGTTGACAGACACTCATACCATGCCCTAGGAGCTTTATGCAACCCATACATAGCCTTCCTCACCCTGTAAACCTTGTCAGGATAATCAGGATCTTCAAAACCAGGAGGTTGACAAACATAAATCTCCTCATCAATTGTGCCATACAAAAATGCACTTTTAAGATCCATCTGATACACCACAAAATTCTTGAATGAAGCATATGCTAAAAACAATCTAATAGCTTCTATTCTTGCAACTAGAGCAAACACTTCATCATAATCCAAACCTTCAGTTTGTGTGTATCCTTGAGCAACCAACCTTGATTTGTTCCTTACCACAATTCCTCTTTCATCCCTCTTGTTTTTGAACACCCATTTTGTCCCAATTACCCTTTTTCCATTAGGAAGATCAACCAATGTCCAAACCTCTTGAAGCTTAAACTGTAGAAGCTCCTCTTGCATTGATTCTACCCAGCCTTCTTCTGATAAAGCTTCTTCCACCCTCTTGGGCTCCTTTTGAGACAGAAAACAAGCAAACAGGCAATTTTGCAGATCTTTATGACTATTTCTTTTGTGAAGTGATCTTGCAAAGAAACCATGCTCAGGAAAGGGTTCAGTGTTCTTAACCCTGCTTCTTGTTTGAACTGAAGTATTCAAGTTTCCAAGTATTTGTTCCTTGGGATGAATCTTATGAATCCTTGTAGTAGTGATTGGACTTTCATGAATGACAGTTTCCAAGTTAGTCAAATCAGCATTAAAGAAATCATCCATGTCTTCATCATCAGTAGGAGTATCAATTTCTATCAAAGCAGGCATGGTAGGATCATGTGGATACTCCTCATCACTAAATAATGGCTTTGCATTTGGTCCAAAGAAAGTACTATCACCAGTACTTGCAGCCGGGGTTTCACTTGAACTATCAGTGGTAGAAGATGGCTTAGCAGTGCTTTCATTATTTCTATCCGTGCTTTCATTTGGCTTAGCAGTGCTTTCAGAATGCCTTTTCTTCTTTTCAATTTCTTCTACCGACACTGAGTTATCTTTCAACAACTCATCTTTATCTTGATGATGATCAAAATTGCCTCCAGTATTCAATACATCATCATTAGTAGGACCTTGCTTATCAATGATGGAAGGAACAGAACCAGCTTTCCACTTTTCAACCAAATAGAACTCCTTTGGAGAATCAGCTTCCTTAGAAGTTGGTTCTGCATCTGAATCCTTTTGAGTACCTGCATTAACATTAGTGAAATTTCCTACAATGATAGGCTCATAATTCATAGATTTGGTTAGCATATCAATGTTAAACAGCCAGTTTGGTCCTTTGGTCTCAACACTAGGAGTCTTTTCACTAAATTGAACATGTAGGTTCTCTTCAACAATTATAGTCCTCCTATTGTATACTCTAAAGGCTTTACTATTAGAAGAATAGCCTAGAAAGTATCCATCATCAGCTTTTTCTTGAAACTTGCCTAGGTAGTCTATGGTATTCAAGATAGTAACAGGACACCCAAAAGGTTTTAGGAATGCAATCATTGGCTTCCTATCATGTAATAGCTCATAGGGGGTCTTGTTATAAGGATTCACTACCTTACTTCTATTCTGCACATAACACGCAGTGCCTACAGCTTCAGCCCAAAAGTTAGTAGGTAACTTAGATTCTGACAACATTGTCCTAGCAGCCTCAATTAGTGTCCTATTTTTCCTTTCAGCTACACCATTTTGTTGTGGTGTTCTAGCAACACTAAACTATCTCTCTATACCCTTAACTACACAGAACTGATTCATCACATCATTCTTAAACTCAGTTCCATTATCACATCTGATTACCTTGACTTTATGATTTACTAGATTTTCTATCTTAGTAATGAAACTCTTGAGGATCTCACTAGTCTCACTCTTAGCAGCCAAAAAGTATACCCAAGAAAATCTACTATAATCATCAGTGATAACTAGGCAATACTACTTATGGTTCAAACTTTTAACAAAGGTAGGTCCAAATAAGTCCATATGAAGCATAAACAGTGGTTGTGTGATGGTGTTAACAGTTTTGGTCTTACAAGAAGCTCTATGTTGTTTTCCTTTTTGACAAGCCACACATAGTTCCTTACACTCAAAAACCTTAGAAGGTGACCCTCTCACTAAGTTTCCTTATACCAGTTTATTGATTGTTTTGTAATTAAGGTGACCTAGCCTTCTATGCCATAACTTTGACTCATCTACAGATGCTTTAGTAAACAAACAAGTTAAGGACCTATTTGGAAGAACATCTTTAAGATTAAAACAGTATATGTTTCCCTTCCTAGGTACCCTAAGTTGTATATACTTCTCATCAGGCATCTTAAAATCAGGAGACAACACCACACACTCAGTTTCACCAAAAAGTACCCAGTTTTTCTTATCACACATTTGAGAAACACTGAATAAATTATACTTACGTCCCTGTACCAGATAGAACTTTTCAAAGTTTAAATTCCCTGTTCTGATTGTGCCTCTGCCAAGTATCTTTTCTCCCTTTGGATCATTACCAAATGCCATATATCCTCCATCAAAAGCTTCAAAATCTTCCAGGTTGCTCCCATCCCAAGTCATGTGCCCAGAGCAACCACTATCAAAAACTCGTTTATCTTTTAGCTCATCTTGTAGATTGTCCTGCACATGAAATTAAACAAATTAGTTCCTTTTGTGGACCCAAGCCAATACTGACTTGTGTCTGCCCTGTGCATCAACATAATCAAATTTCTTTAGGTCCATTAATGCACAGTTGACATGATGTAAGACCTTGGTCTTAGGCTTCCATTGCCAACTAGCTGAGGCCTTAACAGCATAAAAATGGTTTCCAACCACTGTGTCAGTTATCACCTTTGGAATTTTTAAAACTTCTTTTGTATCAGTGGTGATATTTTGCTTAGCAGTGGTTTGATTTTGCTTACCCGTGTTAACATTTTGCTTAGCAGTGGTTGGAACCCATTTAGGTGCAGCAGTGACTATTGATTTTGTATTCCCTTTCCTCATCAACACTGCCCTAGGAATCATGTTTTTGTTAGGATGAGGGTTTGTTTTCTTTGAAAAGTTTTGATGATTTACCCTCCTCAAATGATTCCAAACTTGTGGTATGTTTTTATAACAGTCTCTGTAAGTGCTCAAAACTACCACATGTAAAACAAGCCTTTTTAACACATTGAAACTCATCTCCTAATTTGTTTGAAATTAGTCCATTAAAGTTTCTCTGGTTTCCCCTAGGTATGTATCTTTTCATCTGTTCCCTAGGTACTTCCCTGTACTCAACTACTTTCTTAGCAATTTGAGCTCCAAATCTAGGTACAAGGTTGATTTGTTCAAAATAAACTTTCTCTATTTCTTCAGCCTTAATGATTCAAATCTATCTTCCTCAGAATATGATTCCCAATCTTCCATTGTGGGAGCATCAGATGACTTATCAGAACCTATCTTAGGTGATTCAATCTTGTTAGTCTCACCTACATGTTTATTGAAACTAAATTCACTGCTAAATGAGAGCTCTTTTGCAGGTGGTGCATGCTTCATAAGAGATGGTGGTGGCTTATCATTGTAACCTAGGCCAGTACCATCCTTGAACAATTTTTGACCTATTGGTTTATTTACTAGATCAGAAGCATATTGTGTTTTAGCAACCCTAACAACATGTTTTTCTTTTTCGTTTAGGGCCTCTACTTTTACACTCTCTGCATGTTCTAGTTTCTCTTTAAGCATCTTAATCTCTCTATCCTTAAGATCAATTTCACCACCTAGTATATTAATTTTATCAACATACTCAAACTCACATTTGATACAGTAATTAAGCTTTTCTTCAACACTTTCTAGACCAACTCTATAACCTAGGTTGTCTAGAGACAGTCTTTCTACTTCTTTCCTTAAACTCTCAGTGATAGCTTTTTGAGATTCTAAGTTATCATGACATGATTTAAAGAACAAATAGAAGTTTTAGAATCATTGGATACCTCAGAATCTGAACCAGAAGATGAAACATAGGCCATTAGAGCAAAGTTATGCTCTTTTGAAGCTTCACTAGCAAGAAAAGCTGCATTGGGACCTTCTTCAATCTGATCACTCCAGTCATAATCACCAATCCCATCTTGAGCAACCAAAGCTGAAGAAGCAGCAGGCTCTTCTGTGGTTTTCTTAATGCCTTCAATTATCTTAGGAGCTCGACATTCCCTAGCAAAGTGGCCTTTCTTTTTGTAGTTAAAGCACTCCATCTTGCTTTTGTCGAATCCAACTCTCCTTTGACCATCATACTTAACCTGTCTTCCAGTCCTCCTCAGAAACTTTCTTGCTTGGAAAGTCAACATTGTCATTTGCCATTGAAGATTAATCTCCTCAAGATCATCAAGATCAATTTGATCTAGATCTTGATTTAAAACAGTAACACTGGTAGTTAAATCAGCCAGAAAAGCACAAATTGCACCATCAGTGACATTATCACTAACAGTGGTATTGTTTGCAATAGCCGTGGTTATTCCATAGGCAGCACTGGATACATCTTGTGAACTCTTGTGATTTGTTGAAACAAAAGCAATGTTTTGATTAGAAAAAGATGCACCAGCAATGTTATTTTCAGACTCATAAACCTTTAAGTTGTTGTAGAGATTGTCTAGAGTCATCTTATCAAAGTTCTCCTCATTTCTCCACACAATTGTATGAACAGCCCATTCAGAAGATAAACTTCTAATGAACTTCAAATTTATATCTTCTTGAATAACATTGTAGTCCACTGACTTCAATTGGCTGATAAGTTTTTGAAGCCTATTATAAGTGCCATCAAGTTTTTCTCCACTAAGAGCAGTGAAGTTTTCAAGCTGATGCTTGAGCATATTCTTCCTTGATTTCTCTGTAGCTTTATTACCAACAAACCTTGTCTCAAGAGCATCCAGTAACTCTTTAGCAGACTCATATCTTTCAAAGTCCAAAGCATACTCATTAGGTATTCCCATAGAAAGAATACTATGAGCTTTAATCTCTATTTTGCTCTAATAACTCAGCACAACTAGGATTTAAAAAATTTATTAAAAAAACATCGTAAGTTTACGAGAATTCTAAAAACACGTACTCGAGCTATCATAATTGTGTATCTTGGTTTATAAATTTCGTTTAAAAACTTATTGAAAATAAAACCTTATGTAAATACTAACTACGTCGTCAAAAAAAAAATAATTAAAACACGTAATACACTAGAATATAATTATAATGTAAACAAAGAAATTAATGATATCAAATTTAAACAATAAAATTTAATAACTATAAACAAAAACACTAACAAAAACCACAAATCAAATTACTTACCTGCTTTTATTCATTTAATGGATTATGATAACATCAATTATACACCTTAACCATTTCATTTAACTTTTACTTACTTTTTAGTATATATTTTATCAACAAAATCATAAAAATAAAACACAAAAGTAATACCCGTCCATCGGACGGGTTTTGACACTAGTGTATATATATATATATATATATTTGTGACGAGTAAAAGTTTTTCATTTATATCGCGCGTTACAGCAAGACTAATTTGTAGCCTGACGTTTATTTATTTATTTATTTATTTTTATTTTTTTAAGCATTTGTTCTTTTAATCATTAGATGATTGTTATTGTTAGATTTTTCTATGGCTAAAAGTTGTATTGTTGTTTTTAAAAAAAAACTTTTTTAAAAGTCCATCCTTATTGTTATACTCAATGTTACCAGACCAAACAATCGAAGCACAAAAAGTGTTGGCTCTAAAGCTATACACCAGCAGCCCAATATCGAAACGACATCAAATGTACCTTTTTGAATGCCTTTTAGTATTATGCTTAATAGTTGTTAAAACAAAATAAATTATCAATTCAATCATATTCTTTTCACATGATGTGAAAGAAATGCTAGTTTCTTTATTCAGATATACGCGGTAGTTATATCAACGAACCCAAAATTTAAGTCAATCTCAGATTATCTAAGCTCAATAAAAACAACAGTCTAAAATTATAACAAAAAAATTAATTTTAATATTTCAACTTGTCAAACCAACTTAATAGAATCATAACAATTATTATATACCAAAATAAGTTACTACATCTAATGCAGCTTTTAAAATTCATTCGTTTGAAGATATAAAAATTGTCTAGCCCAACTTTTAAACCCACAAAAGTCCAAGACCAAAAACACTTAACCCTACTTACATAATATTTTACCCTAGCCCATTCTTAAACATTAACCTAAACTCACGCAGCCATGAATATCTTCCTTTCTCTTTGAATATCCGAACAAAAAAAACGTTCTTTCTTCTTAAATCTACAATCGAAGAACACAATATAACCTTTATTGTTGCTAACTTATCAACGTGAGTCCTACAAAAGCAACTTTTTATCTACTCGTTCTGCTAACAACCGAATACCAACAAAGAAAATACTATTTGGTTTCGATCTTTACCAGGCTTCAAGATCTTGAATAAAGGTCTCCGGTAGGTATACGTTTTTGCTATTCGTTTCTTGTTTTTCAGTGACCGAATAAAAGAGAGGTTGAAATGGAGGTTTTAATCTTTCTTTCTATGTATTCGGATGTTTAAAAAAAGTGTATTCTTCGAAAAAGATCTATGATGATACTTGTTCAAATACTTATAATCTTTAAGGAGTGATTATTCGTAACGAACATACAACTGAGATCTTTTGTTTCTTTTCCTTTTAATTCGAAACTGAGATCTTTTGGTTTCAAAAATTAAAAAGAAGTTTAAGTTCAAAACAAACTATGATGGTTAGTCTCTTGTGGTAAAAAACTGATGGTGTTGGTGGCGGGATCTATTGATGTTAATTGTGGTGGCGTACTGGTGGTGGTGGTAAGCTTGTGGAATTCGTAAGATGATGGGTTGGTATTATGTTTATGTTTCTGTTTCTGTTATAAAGAGAAGAGAGGACAAAGAATGTATTAGCGTGTGTTTATGTTAGGTTATAAATATATGTTTCGATAGTTACTAGCATAGTTTTAAATGGGTTGTTAAATGTTTTTTAAATGGGTTGTATCAATATTGGGATGTTACAAGTCTATAATTTAAGACAATTTAATTTATTTAAGAAGATTGTAATGGAAGATATCTATGAAAAGTTGACTTATATTTGCAATGTGAGACTTCTTTGTATAGCAAGTGTGTTGGCTTATATTTTTAAGACTTCCTTTTATAAGAAGTCCTAAATACATTAGTATGTGGTGTATATATATATATATATATATATATATATATATCCTTACTTTCCACATTGTGTGAAACAACTAATCTTCATTAATTTTGTGTCCTAATGAGATTTCTTGTGGATGATCTCTTGGCTCTAGACTCAATTGTGCAATTTTGGTTTCCTAATCTCTTGGCTCTAGACTTCAATATCAACCATCTCTAAGAGAAAGTCGATAGATTATGTAGGTTCCCCGTGAGAATGAAAAATGTCTTTTTAAGAGAACTTGAGTAGCTTGGGAAGTCTTGTGCAGCGCATCACTGGGTCCATGACGTCTTGTCTTCAATACCGGCGTTACCTTAGTAACCACCAGTAGCATATGTATTGAACCCGGTTTCTGCCCTAAGGTTGAATTATTGGAGGGCTATTTCTTTTCACCCTTTTCACTTTACATTTCTTTTTCATTCTTCAACCCCTTCAGTGCCTACCGAGACTTCATTACTAGAACATTGTTGGGTTTATGTGGAAAACTAGAAGGGGGTTTGAATAGTTTTACCGATTTTGAGTTAGTTTCAAAAAAATTTAGATTCGATGTTAAGTGAAATCGTATGGATGAAGATAAAGTATAGATATAATAGTAACGTAAGTAAATAAACTAAAGCAAGGGAAAGAAATGACACAACCGATTTATAGTGGTTCGGCTACAAGGATACCTTCCTTGCCCTACTCCACTCCCCGAGTCACCTACTCGAGAGTTCAAGCACTATGTCAACAAACTCCTTCAACTTGGCGAAGAAGCCTATACAACGTTGCTTACACCTTTTTCCGGTACAAAGCTAAATACCGAGTCCGTGATACAGAGGACCAAACCAACACGACTATTACACAACAACTATGTGAAATATCAAATACAAGATCTTTGATACAGAAATCTTGTGGAGGAACAAATCAATCAAGGACCCCTTGCTTGTATGACTTGTAGTGAGCTCGTGATTTCGCCTTAGAGAAGGACCTGTATGAGAATCACGATAGAAAGAAAGAAGAACAACTCTCTAGATCAAGTGATCTTTTGTTAGAAGAGAGTAAGAGTATATGAGAGATTTAGGAAGAAGAAGGGCGAGTTAGAATGAAGAAATGGCTCTCTATTTATAGGTAAAACTTTCCACTGTTCCCCGGATCCCACGGATCCCACTCTTAAGGGATCCGTCTAGTGTAAACCTAGGGTTCCGTGGGACGCTCCTCTTTGCCCATGGGTTTTTTGGTCATGGGTTGATCCATGGGTATTTCATTAGATACATTGTATCTAATAGATGCAATGCATCTAGTCAAATGGGTATGGGTCAATACCATGGGTTATGGATATGATCCATGGGTTGTGATTTTTACCCATCCTAATAAACTATTACAACAAATGACTTATTACAACAATTTGTATTAGATGGCTATATGTAAATGCTTTACAAAATAACATGTATCCTTATAATTTTACTTATGATAACATTATATTTGTTATCAACAAAACACAAAGAGATCGCAAAATATTAATAAACATTTTTACGGTTTATTTGTATTAACAATCTCCCCCTTTTTGTTGATGACAAAACATAATGTTATGATGAGTCAAACTTAAGATTACATGTATGTTTTGAAATCCCTAAGTTTTACTTCTTCTCCCCCTTTTTGTCGAAACAAAAAGTTAACCCATCGAAGGAATAAAATCTGGAAAAATAGTCCACGTATCGATTACTCCCCCCTTGACGGTAGCTCCCCCTAGTTTGGGGCGTCAAGTGAAGAAAATAGAAAAAATCCTACAAAGAAAATGTTAGTAGTAACATGCATAAGTAATCTTGTGATTGACGAGAATCAAGATTGGGAGCCAAGGTATGTAAACATGGCCTTGTAATAAAACAACAAAATGTAGTGGTATTAATGCCACATACAAGCATGTAAAAATAAGAACAAGGCTTGTTAAAAAAAATGACTAAAAAAAATACTAAAAATAGAGAATAGTAATAATGATTCCTTCTATGCTTGCATAAGGTTATAGATGGAGGTTTTGATGAGTAATGGTATTGATGCGATCAAGAATGAGGTTGAGTATGAATCGCATTTCTTCCCTAACTTCTGTTGCAATATCCCTAGTGGATTGGCAATGTTCACAATGTAAGTGATGTGGGTAATGAGTGCGAAAGTATTACGGGTTATTTTGATTTGTGAGATGCGGAAGTTGTGGTGGAAAAGTTGGAAAGTATGGATCAAAGTCCGGAATGTTTGGAAGTGGTGGTGGAAAAAAACCCAGATGTTCTTGTAACATAATGGGAGCTAAGGGTGGTGAGGTTTCAAGGTCTTTTAAAGTTGTGTTTGGAGAAGTGGGAGGTGTCAAAAAGGCTATTTCTTTTTGTTTTGGTTGTTGAGATCTTGTTGGAGTCTTAAGGAGTTCCAAAAGAGATACCCTAGGTGGCAAGTTGATGGGTGATGAAATTGGTGTACTTGTGGTGATGAAGGAGGTGCTATAATGGAAGCATCTTGTGGTGAGTTAGTGTTTGGTGATGAGCCATTCGATGATGGTGTTGCTAAGAAACAAGGTCGGATGCTAATCCGTGCGGATATCCTAGATTTTGATTGTGGTACTTTGGAAGGCGGGAGGACAAAAGTTTGGATTTCTTGAAGTGGATTGTTTGCATTAGGTGATTCATCTAAGTTGGAAGATCTTTTGGAAGACATGGTGGTGTTTGTTTGTGAGGATGAGATGAATAGCAAGCAATGTTGGGAATCCTACTTATAGAAAAGAAATTTTGCATTGCAATGAATGGTTGACCCAAAATATGGATTAAAATCTAATGATTAGATATGAATTTAAGGCATGTGATCATGAGAAAACAAGCATTAAATCACATACTCCAAAATAAAGTGAGAAAAATAGAAGATAAACTAGCTTCTGTCTCACGGATCCCACGGATCCTTCCCTTGACGGATCTGTCCAGCATTAAGGCTGGGATCCGTGGTACTGGTGATTTAGGCAGCTCAAAATTTTCCTTTTGGAAACATTTGTGCCTAGTGTGTGCCTATATGCAAAGCATTTGGAGTTGCGGTTATCTCGACTCCTAAGAAGAAAAGAAAAATAATCTAGAAGTGAAAAAGCATACTATTATGTGAGATAACCCGAGTGCTCCTAATTCATTGTTGCTTAAGTGAATGTACACGAAAACACATATTAGTATGTGTCCCCTTTAGCATTCAAAAGACATGAGATGCAATGGAAACGGGTTTTTACTTTGTATTAATAATGAAAAAACGATTTGTCCTAGACGTGAGAAATTGCTTTTGTAAAATTGATATGGGAAGAGGTATCATTTTTAGAAAACATTTTGAAAAGAGGTTTCTATGTGCAAATAAAAATGTTTTTTCCTTTGAAAAGAAGATGTGTATGTAATTGTGTTTGCAACTTGTACTTATTTTGAAAGAAAATAAGAAAAAACTATGAGTTACAAGTGAAAAACTTATCTTGGGTTTTGAAAATTCCCGTATTGCTTGTGAGTTATGCGTGAAATAGAGATCATAGACTCAGAAAGAAGAAGGCTAGTGTTTACATACCTTGTAGAGTTTAAAAAATAAATTATGACGATTTTTCCATGAGACCAAGACCAAGACGAAGTAGGTTGAATTGTTCCCGCTTCAATTGTCTCTTAAGAAGTGATGACAAATATCTATATGCTTTGTGCGAGAATGTAATACCAGATTCTTGCTTACGTCGATGGCACCTTTGTTGTCACATAGAATGGCTATGTCACTTAGATGAATGTCGTAGTCAACTAACGATTGTTTCATCCATAGTGCTTGTTGGCATGCTTTGCCCGCGGAGACATATTCGGCTTCGGTTGTTGATATTGCTAAAGCCGTTTGTTTCTTAGAAAACCAAGATGTTAAACAACATCCCATAAAAGTACATACCGCACTCGTACTTTTTCGGTCAACATAATCAACTGCATGGTCAGAATCTGCATATACAATTGTTTCTACTCCCGTACCCTTAGGATACCATAATCCTAATTGAGTCGTACCCTTAATATATCTAAATATCCTTTTGACGGCTTGTAGATGTGATGTTTTAGGATCTTTTGAAACCTAGCACATAGACAAACACTAAACATGATATCTGACCTACTAGCCCTGAGGTAGAGAAGACTACCAATCATGTCACGATATTTTGTGTTATCAACGGATTCGCCGTCTTCATCTTTTGTGAGTTTGGTGTCGGATGACATTGGTGTCCTAATTGGTTTTGACTCTTCTAAACCAAATTTCTTTAACATCTCCTTTATTTATTTAGATTGATTAAAGAATATACCATCTTCTATTTGTTTGATTTGTAGACCAAGAAAGAAACTAAGTTCTCCCATCATACTCATCTCGAACTCGTCATGCATGATTTTAGAGAAATCATCACACGTGTCTTGACAAGTAGATCCGAATATAATATCATCTACATATATTTGAACAATAATTATATGTGACTGCTTTTTCTTAGTAAAAAGTGTGTTATCAACTAACCCCATGGTGGAGTTGTGTTTGATTAAGAATGACTTGAGTCTATCATACGAAGCTTTTGGAGCTTGTTTAAGAACGTAAAGGGCTTTCTTTAACTTATACACATGTTTAGGTTTTTCAAAATTGATGAAGCCCAGAGGTTGAGCTACATATACTTCTTCATTAATAAAACCATTTAGAAAAGCACTTTTGGCATCCATTTGATAAAGCTTAAGATCATTAGCACAAGCATAAGCAAGAAGAATTCTTATAGACTATAATCTAGCCACGGGGGCATAGGTCTCATCAAAGTCTATTCCTTCTTGTTGGTTATACCCTTGGGCAACGAGTCTAGCCTTGTTTCTAGACACTATATCGTTTGCATCTAACTTGTTTTTATTGACCCATTTGGTTCCTATTATGGTTTGATTACTAGGTGGAGGGACAAGTGTCGAAACATCATTAGAAGCAAATTGATTAAACTCTTCTTGCATGGCCATTATCCAACTTTCATCTTTTATGGCTTCTTGTGTATTATTTGGTTCTATGGTTGAAACAAAACAAAATAGGCTGCTTTGGTTTTGGACTTGAGACCTTAAGGTTCTTTCATTTAATTTTCCTATGACCATATCTACGGGGTGATCTTTGGACTCTTTAATATTTATGAGTTCACTATTTGAAGGTTCTTCTTGTTCTTCATTTATCTTTTTCTTTATTACAATAGGTTCACTTTCGACAATCTCGTCATCGACAAGAGGTGGAGAGGGTTGGGGTGGACTTTCATCAAATTTAACGTTTAATGACTCTTCAACCTTCATTTTTTTTATTTAATATGATGTAGGCTTTGCTATTAGGAGAGTAACCTAGAAAGATACCTTCGGTTGATTTAGGATCAAATTTTGTAAGGTAATCTCTAGTGTTAAGTAGAAAACATTTGCTACCAAAGACTCTAAAGTTATCTAACGTAGGCTTTTTGCCTCGAAGTAACTCGTATGGTGTTTTACCTAAAATTGGTCTAATTAAGACTCGATTAAGTATGTATTTTGAGGTATCAACAGCATTGCACCAAAACTTTTGAGGTATGGATTGCTCATTTAGCATGATGCGACTCATTTCTTGTAGGGTTCTATTCTTTCTTTCAACTACCCCATTCGATTGTGGAGTGCGGGGAGCCGAGAAGTTGTGAGTAATACCATTAGCGTCACAAAAAGCTTCAAATTGCACTTCATTATCAAATTCCCTACCATGATCCGTTCTAATAGACACTATAGGACTTCCTAGTTGTCTTTGGATTTTCTTGCATAATATTTCAAAGTAATTAAACGTCTCAGTTTTGTTCTTTAAAAATTTAGTCCATGTGTACATAGAGTAATCATCTACTATAACCAAAGTGTAGTAGTTGCCTCCATAACTTTGGATAGCGGATGGACCAAATAAATCTATGTGTAGTAATTCTAGACACTTAGTTGTAGACACCATGTTTTTAGCTTTGTGACTAGAATGGACTTGTTTTCCTACATTACAAGCATCACAAAAGTGTTCATATTTTAATTTAGGTAGATCTATTACTAGATCTTTGGATGATAGCGATTGAAGAAGTCGCATATTGGCATGACCCAATCTTCGATGCCATAGGGTCGAAGTATCATCCATAGAAGTAAGACAAAGTTTGTCTTTAGGTTCATTACCAATTTTAATGACATAGACTCCATGTTTCCTAATTCCTCTTCCTATGGTTATGCCATTTTTTAATATCTTACTACCGATTTCGTTAAAAAGTACGTTGCACTTTTTATCACATATTTGTCCAATACTTAAGAGATTAAAGTTTAGGTTTTCTATGTGACACACATCGTTAATGGTTAGAGATTTGTTAGAAATCGTACCTTTACCAATGGTTTTGCTTTTGCTATTTCCAAATACCAGATTTCCTTCATTAAAGGATTCATATGTGGAGAATAGATCTTTATTGCCGGTCATGTGCCTCGTGCACCCACTATCCTTAATCCATTCATCCGGATCTACGTCGACCTTTAAGCACACCTAAGAAAACAAATAACTCAAAATTTTGGTCCCCATTTGTTCATGGGTCCATTAGTGTTAAACATTCCATTCATGTTAGACATGTATGGATAAGATGAAAATGCATTCCAAGGTGCAAAGTTTTGAAATGGAAAACCGTTTTGCATATTTGGGTTCCATCCCATTTGATGGTTACTTCTCGGGTATACATTATTAGGTCTCCTAGATGCGTTTGGTTTTAAAAATGATGGACCTTTGTTTCTTACAAAACTTTGATTATATCTTGGGGGTGGTTGTCTAATGGTAACATAAGTTGGTTTCTTCTTATTAACAATAACAAAATCAGTTCTAGAAGAGGAAGCTATGTTTTTACTACTGTTTGCTTCACCAGGCCCACGGATCCCTGGTTGTACACTAGCCGGTTCCCTTTTTGTGGGAACCGTGGGATCCGCCACAATAGTGGCCTGTTTTCCTATTGCTTTTACGAATTGTGTTTCTTTGTTCTCACTAGTTGACGCATCAAGTTGCTGAATACCTAAACCATTTTGGTTGTTTCCAGTTTTAACACTATCTAGTATCATATCTAGAGTATTAGTACTCATTATAGCAATCTTAGAATCTAGTTGATCAACTAGTGTTTGGAGTTGAATGCAAAGTTACATTCACCACTTGCTATTTTACCCTTTTCTAGACGTTTCAATTTTGCTTTTAACTCTATTACTTCCTTATCTAAATGTTGGTTTTGATTTTTCAAAAACTTGTTTTTGTTAATTACTTTTAAGCTAATTTTGCAAATTTTGTCATATTCATCATGCAATGAGTCATCATCTAGTGATGAGCTACTATAGTATTCGTGACATACCTCGTCATTTGCCATGAGACAAATTTCTTCGTCCTCCTCCTCGCTCATTCCCCATGAACCACTCACAAATGCCTTTTGATCATCCCGTTTAGGATACTTACTAATAAAGTGGTTTGGGTCCCCACATATAAAGCAAGCACGATCATCCCTTGGCTTCTCGTCCTCTTTGCTCTTCTGGAATCCTTTCTTGTCGTCATACTGTTGTTTGACGTATCTTCCATTCCTTCTAAAGAACTTTTTAAAGTCCCTTACCGCCATGGCATACTCCTCGTCATCACTATCCGAAGAGGAGTTCTCTTCATCGCTTGACACCTTCTTAGCTTTAAAAGCAAAAGATTTGTGTTTCTCTTTTACTTTTAAAGCTTCGGAATCTTTAGTGAGGACAAGCTCATAGACTTTTAAGTTTCCTATGAGTTCATCAAGGGTGAGGATTGACAAGTCTTTATATTCTTCGATTGCCGTCACCTTAGATCTCCACTTTGATGGAAGTGCCCTTAGATATCTCCTAACATGATTACGGGTAGAGAAAGATTCATCAAGTGCTTGTAAAGATGCAATAATAGTATTAAAATTAGCAAAAGAATGATCTATAGTATCCTCATCTGATATTGAAAATTGTTCATATTGTTGAACAAATAGATCAATTTTATTATTCTTAACTTGTTGATTACCTTGATGAGTTACAACTAAAGAATTCCAAATTTCTTTAGAGGTTTTAAGCATAGAAATTCTTTCGAATTCCTTTTTGGGTAAAACATTATATAAAACCATTTTAGCTTAACTATTTTTGGAAAGCTTTTTCTTAATGTCATCATTAAGTTTATCATGAGGTATGTTAACTAGATTTCCTTTATCATCTTTTGATGTAACTTCAAAATCACCTTCAACAATGATGTACTAAAGATCAATATCTTTCGACTTCACATACGTTTCGAATCTATTTTTCCAATATATAAAACCATTAGTTTCAATTAGTGGTGGTCGTTGCATAGATTGCCCTTCCTTGTAATTTTCAGAACCCATAGTGATCAAAAAGTTTTTAAAATATAGTTTACTTTAAAACTTTTATAAACATAGCTATTGTTGCCAATTGTGGAAAACTAGAGGGGGGGGGGGGTTGAATAGTTTTACCGATTTTTAGTTAGTTTCGAAAAAAATTAGATTCAATGTTAAGTGAAATCGTATGGATGAAGATAAAGTATAGATCTAATAGTTACGTAAGTAAATAAACTAAAGCAAAGGAAAGAAATGACACAACCGATTTATAGTGGTTCGGCTACAAGGACACCTTCTTTGCCCTACTCCACTCCCCGAGTCACCTACTCGAGAGTTCAATCACTATGTTAACAAGCTCCTTCAACTTGGCGGAGAAGCCTACACAGCGTTGCTTACACCTTGTTCTGGTACAAAGCTAAATACCGAGTCCGTGATATGGAGGACCAAACCAACACGAGTATTACACAACAACTATGTAAAATATCAAGTACAAGATCTTTGCTACAGAAATCTAGTGGAGGAACAAATCAATCAAGGACCCCTTGCTTGGATGACTTGTAGTGAGCTCGTGATCTCGCCTTAGAGAAGGACCTATATGAGAATCACAATAGAAAGAAAGAAGAACAACTCTCTAGATCAAGTGATCTTTTGTTAGAAGAGAGTAAGAGTATATGAGAGATTTAGGAAGAAGAGGGGTGAGTTAGAATGAAGAAATGGCTCTCTATTTATAGGCAAAACTTGCCACTGTTCCCCGGATCCCACGGATCCCACCCTTACGGGATCCGTCTAGCGTAAAGGGATCCGTGGGACGCTCCTCTTTGCCCATGGGTTTTTTGGTTATGGGTCATGGGTCATGGGTTATGGGTTGGTCCATGGGTATTTTATTAGATACAATGTATCTAATAGATGCAATGCATCTAGCCAAATGGGTATGGTTCAATACCATGGTTTATGGATATGATCCATGGGTTGTGATTTTTACCCATCCTAATAAACTATTACAACAAATGATTTATTATAACAATTTTTATTAGATGGCTATATGTAAATGCTTTACAAAAATAACATGTATCATTATAATTTTACTTATGATAACATTATATTTGTTATCAACAAAACACAAAGAGATCGCAAAATATTAATAAACGTTTTTACGGTTTATTTGGATTAACAGTTTATTCCAGTTCTAGCTCTTAATCAGTCGGCACTCTTCCCTTATTCTTACCTTTTCTCCTTTTTTCATCATACCAAAGGACTTCTACACTATCTAGTGGATTGTCCCTGGGTAGATCCCTCCGGCTCTGGCGGGATCGTAGGAATAAATACCTAACCTTACCATCCTTATGACTCCAATGCATTAAAGTAAAATGATCGGTCTTGTGGTATAGTTGTTTCTTCCTTGAAACCAATTGATAAATCATTTGGAAAATCAATCAAGGTACTGGTGATAAAATATCAAAGTATTTTGTACCTTAACTGTTTTTGATTTTTTAGAAATGCTCCCCCTCAACATGTGCTATGTGATTTTGAAATTGTTCAGCCCATGGAGGAAAGAGGACTTTGGAGTTTTTCCTTGATCACAATTTCTATAGAAAAAGCCTTTTGATTTTTTTGGTAAATGCTCCCTCTCAATATGTGCGTTGGTTATTTGAAATCATTTAGCACATAGAGGAAGGAGGTTTTTGAAGTACTTCCACCATCACACTTGTTATAGAGAAATCATTTGAAAATCAATCAAGGTACTTATGATAAAACATAGAAGCCTTTGTATCTTGATAGTTTATTTTCTTTTGAAATGCTACCCCTTAATATGTGCATCAGTTAATGAAAACGCTTTAGCACATATTAGAGAGAACCCGCACTTTGAATCAAAACGATCATCATTTATCAGATAATTTCATATTTAAATCACATTCTCTCCCCCGATCAAAAATATCAAAACCTTTGAGATTTTGGATCCCAAGTGATTTAAATAGGTTTAGAAAACATGGGAGAAAATGTGGTTTTAGATCATGCCACATTAAATGCTCATCTGGATTTTTTTGGTAAAAAAACTCAATATTTATGAAAATTGGTTTAGCGCAACACTTTCCTTTTTTAAAAATCGGGTTGCATATCTGAAATAATAGCAAACAATTGTTTTAAGAATGGGTTACAGTCTGAAATAACTGCAAGCCATAGTTTGAGACATGTTTTGAAAAAATATTTACACCTTCTGCTCCAACTTCATCTAAAGTCTCGTGCCATTATTGAATGACATTTCTAAGACCGTAGATGTTATCAATGCCAGAAGACATGTCTTGAGAAAACAAAATTTTTGGTATTCTTCACATTTTATGATTTTTATGGATTTTTATTGATTTTATATTTTTCTATTTCTTTTTGTTGGTTTTATATTTTTGTATTTTGGTCTTTGAAAAATATTTACAAATTAGATGATGTTATGAGTACCGAGATAAGGATATCAGTCAGCACGTTGTAGAAGATAGAAATTATCATCTCTTGAACTTTCACCACCAAAGCTTTCAAGACTCCTGAATCGTCTTCAGAACTTGAATCTTCTGAAAGTGAGACTTTGGTAGCTTCCCCCCAAACCGAAAATCTTCTTGTTGAGCAGATTCCAAGCTCTCTTTCAAGCTTGCCTTAGCCAGGTGCACAATGGAGCACACCATATGATCGATCTTTTTGCTCCTTTTTAAGAATGATCATCGTGATTCTCTGTTCGGGGTATCATCAACAAGAACAACAATGTATCATCCCACACTTGAATAACTATTCTCATATTTCTTTCCACTGAAGTATGAAGTGATGCATACAAAAAAGTGTCAAGACACCACTTCCCCATAGATATTCATTTCCCATAGATATTCATTTTCCATTTCAACAGAGTGGTTATCAGGATCTTTGTTTATAGTTTCAACCTAGGAGATGATACATATGCATCTGTAATAATACGAGAACAAAAATAATTTATCATTTGGACCTCATATAGTGCCAATTCATCCAGTGAAGGTATGAAATAAGCAAGGAAAGTATTACTCCATAATAGATCAAATTAAATTCTTACCAGCCAAGCTACGAAGGGCATTCTCAGCAGCCCGTTGTTGTGCATCCTTTCTCGTCTTACCCATTCTATTAGCTACTTTCTCACCCATGAACAAGACCTGTGTCATATTTAGCACATACCATGTTATATAGAACACTAAACCCAAGAAATAACTGCTGATTATATTTGCGTTTCTTTCTTCTTTTCTTGTAATTTAGATGCAATGTTCTGAAATATTCGACTACAATAAATATTGTTCTCTGATGTAATTTGTCACATTAAAAATCATGGCCCGAAACTAGTATAAACCTATGGATCATTTGCTGAACTTTGACTTTTGAAGTCAAATGGACTTCCTTTACTTCAAATTTGATGATGATTCTCTCAAGAAATTAACACGGGTATCTCTCAAGAACATATAGAAATTTCTGGAAAATCTTGAGTCTGAAAACTAGTCAACTTGACCTCAAAAAGTCAAACATTTATTTCTGTGAAGCTCTTCATTATAAACTTAGATTGTTGCACCATTTTGTTATTCATGTCCTCATGGTTGTATGTTTATTTGCAGGATGAGTCCGAAGATTATATCAAACACAGCAACTTCGAGAGCTAGCCATGCTAAACTCAAATTTCAGAGAAGATAGTCTCGGCCCAAGTGGTAGTGTCTCACCATTTAACACAAGTGGCATGAAACATCCAAAAACTGGAGGTTGACAAAAACATGAATCCAGGGGTTTTAACCACTGTATGCACTTATATTACATAAAAAAAGGGAAAAAATCATTATAAAAGAACTACAAAAAACAAACATTTTCACGTGCATACACTAAACCCCTTCAAGATCCGCCCCTGATGAGACCAAAATCTTTGCGTAACTATGCACCAACTCGCTCTACATAAACACCCTCGTATATTTTTTAAACATAATTGAAATGTATAAGCCGACTCTTCTGACCAGCGAGCATCATCATATTTGAATTTTGTTTTATGAGAAAAAATAGATAGAATGATAGATTAGATGGAGTATTAAATGTAGAGTAAGGAATGATTCATTTTCTTTTTTCTGGGTGACGCGTTTATAACATAAAAACTGATTAAATTTATTCATGTGATATTTTTGTACATTGTGCAAACTTCATTAGTTGATGCATTTGGGGCTAAATATCTATAAATTTAACAGAGAAAAAGTCAACAAATTTTGCATATGGGTCTTCTGGTTCAAAACACAAGCCGTACCCAATTCAGATTTAGTTTTGTGTTCGGTTTGGTCTAGTTTGTATTCAGTTTTGTTTTGCCTTTAAAAATTCTCGACCCGAGAAATCTGAACCTACGAACTCCCTTTCGGGTCTATAACTGAATAATGTCTCGAAAGGCTCACAATTAAAAGAATATCACAGTCACATCGTACACTGTTTATAGTAACTCGGTACGCTCCATTTAAGAGCATAACGCAAGAAACAAAAGCATTAGTTGACTCTACGAGTCAAAGGACCGTGTTTCCTATGCCCAAGCACAAACAGGGATTAAGTTTTATTGAAGGATTGCATGTTTCTATGTTAGAAGCCATGAGTAAAGGTAGATATAATGGTATTAAAATTCCAAATTCGGAGCTCTCTCTTCTCATCTTTAATTCACCGATGATGTTATTTTTATGGGTGAAATGGTCTCAAGAAAATGCCCTAAACCTGATCCGCATTCTTAGATGTTTTTATCTCTCTTCCGGGCTGAAAATAAACTTGAAAATGTAAACTTTTTGGTGTCGGGGTTCTAGGTAATGAAGTTTCAGCCTTGGCAAGAAAAGTTGTTTGTGAGCCATCTTCATTTTCTTTCACATATTTAGGCCTTCGTGTTGGAGCTTCCATGTCGAGATCCATTCATTAACAACCCATTATTGATCGGTTTAGAGATAGTTATCTTCTTGAAAAGCAAAAAATGCTTCATACGGAGGCCGTGTAACTTTAGTCAAATCAGTCTTAGGAAGTCTTCCTTTGTACTATTTTTCTTCATTTAAAGTTTAAAGGTAATTAAGGTCTTGGATGGAATTAAAAGACAATTTTTTTTGGGGTGGAGGTGGCGATTGTTGGAATGTGGGACTGGATTCGCATAGAAACGACTAGAAGCGTGTGAGCCTATGGGGGCACACACGTTAAACACGAGAGTACGTTTACTACTTGGACTATATTTTACCCAAAATTTAAACCCGATTACGCATGGATCCAAGACCCAATGCCGGTCACCTAGGGGGTCATTTGGATTGCATAATGGGCTAGGTAGTGTTTGTTTTGAATAAGGAAAGGGTGGTTGATCGCTGCAAAACCGTCAAGTTTTCTCACGCAAGCTGATCACTTGTGAATGATCAGCCGTAAGGAACTCAAAACAGATTACACACCAATGCAATTTAAGATCAGGAGAATACAGTGGATTCCCGGGTCGTTAAGTCCCACGGAGGTTGACTGGTGTTTAACACTTGATCAGATGGTAGAATGATCACTAAGGATAGTGATCAGTAAGGATATCGATGGAAAATTACCTAAAGAAAAGATTTGCACGACTTAAATGTAAATTAAGAAAATTAAAAAGTTAAAATCTATTAAATAAACGCTATCACTATTTTTACAATGATGTTTTTGTGTTTTTATGAAATAAAATATCTTAAATAAACTATTTTAACTAAAACGTAAACTCAAATTATCTAAAAACGTTACTAAAAATGGAAACGTACGTTACTTGCAAAAATTACGCTGGAGCGCAAGCAGAAACGTAAAATTTATGAAATAAAAGGCCTATGAGTGTAAAACTAATTTTATTACGTACTATATGACAAAAGAAAATTTTAGAAAAAAGATTTATATTTTTTTGATTATTATTTTATTTATTATGATTTAAAAGCTATATTTAACTAATTAATTAATTAAAAATACTAAACATTTTAAGAAAATTATGGAAAAATCACAAAAACTACTTTGGTTAACTGTGGACCTAAAAAAAAATAAGAAAACAGCTTCTTGCTTGGGAAAATAAGCTGCAAATAAGCTCAAGAGAGCTTATTGGTAAAACTGGGCTTTTGGTTTAAATACTTTGTTTGTGCAGAATCCAACGAGACAAGTCCCAAGGGCGCGTTGGTAAGGAGTGTGTGTGGTGAGCTGGGTGGCCAGAGATCAAATCCCAGCAGTGGCACTTTTTGTAAACTATTTTTTTTTAAACTTTTTCTTTTACAAACTTATTAAACACAAGAAGATAAGCACTTTTTGTAACTGCAACTTTTTATGAAAATGATGAATAAGCTCAGTACAAGCTTATGTTTCTCAACAGTTAGCTTTTTGAAAATGAATAAGCACAAAGATTAATCTAAAATGATTAAGAGCTAATTAATAAGCACAAGGTAAACTGCAATAAGCTAAACTAAAGTTTATAAGCTAACTTGAAAACTGAATAAGCACAGTTATTGATAATAAGCACTTAACAAACTAAAAATAAGCACTAGACACCACTGTTACACAGTGCTCTCTTTTGAATCACTAGGCACCTTCTGCCTTGATTTTAAGCACATGAATAAGCTCAAAAATGAAAAAGAACTATGGAAATAACAATTAGACCAGTTAAGCTATTCAAAAAGCCAATTTTCAAGGATTGGCCTTCACAAATAAGCTGTTGAGAAGCTTTTAGAAAACTGATGAACACTGAATAACTGGTTTAACTAAAACAAAATGGACAGATTTAAAAAGCAATAGCAGGCTAAGTGAATAAGCTAAAAATGGAAAATAAAAACTTAGTACCTTGAGTTAGCTAGGTGAGCTACTCAAAAAGCTAAAATACACAATTTGAAGCTAACTAATAAGCTCTAAAAGAGCTTATGAAGTTGGATTCCAAATCTGTGCACAGGGCACTATCTCAGTTAAGGTGTCTAAAACAAGCTAGGAAATAAGCTATTAATAAGCTGCTTTATTGAAAGCTAATATTTTTGTATTTTTGTTGAGCAGTTAAATATTGAAATCCCAAAAGGGCATAATCTAAAACTTAATAGTAAACACACAATAAAATTCTAAGTTTTATTCAAAAATGGGTATTTGGAAAATTTGACTTTTTAACTACACTAACTATTTGACTTTTATGAGATTCAAATGATCCTAGATGATCTATTATGATGTATTAAGCTGATTTGAGGATGAATTAAGCTAGATAAACAACTTGTAAACTAGTATGCATGATTTTACAATTTAAAATTTCAACAGTTAAGTAGAAATGTGCTTCAAAGATTATTTTGACTTTTGTATACTAGACTACTGGTTTTTATGCTATACTTAAGATATTAGGAACTAAAGTATCATGTGTCAAGCAAGAATAACAACATAAGCAACCTTCTAACACAGTTAACTTATCTGATCCAAACACTAGTTTATTAACTGATATGTAACTTTTTAATGACCAACTACTTAACTAGCACAGACCACTGATTAATATCACTTAAGTTGAACTAATTACTACTATTTAAACATGTTTAAACCATTTATGATCACAGATACAAGTATGAGCACAATGTGGAAATTGCATAAAAATGAAAATGATGAAACAAGCTCACAAAGGTCCAGCTGGTGTGCAGGTTAAACCAAACCCAAAACCATTAACCTAATCCATTTCCAATCCAAATCAACTCTCTGCAACACCCATAAACCATTTCCAACCTGCTTGAGCTTATAGTTGACTTCTGTTGACCAAACCCAAATATTGATTGATCCTGCTTGAAAACCTCACTAAAAGCTATAATAAGCTTTAATGAGCTTACTTGAATTTGAATTTAAGCTTGTTGAAGCTTGGATTTAGTAGTTGAACATTGCAAATTGAAACAGTAGGCTTGAAATTAGAATTTTTAACATAAGCTTGCATTAACACTTAAAAACTTGGTAAAATGATTTCTTAACTTAATATTGATGTAGTTAAACTGAGAATTACAACTTTGAAACTAAATTAAGACATTGGTGTAAAAAACGAAATACATGAAAACTAAATTTTTAACTACTGCCTTCATCTCTTCCTTTTCTTCTTCTTTTATGCATCCAAAGAGTTTACACGTGTCCTTAGAGCAGATCCCACCTCCCAATTCAACCAATGGGTGAGCTTTGAGTGCATTACCTGTTTTAATCATTTTGGCGGGAAAAGCATATTTGACTTATAGGGCACTGTAACAGGCAAGTAGGGGGGGGGTGGCATTAATTGTGGGTGGTGGATGATGATGAGGGTGGAAGAAAAGGAGAAAGGTGATGGGATGGAGCAGGTGGAGTGCAGAAGCAGGAGGTGGAAGATGCACAGTACTGGGCGCCTTTTTATCTGTTTGACTGTTTTTGACCAAGAGGTCAAAATGAAAGGGGTCAAGGGCTAATAAGGCAGGGGTCCAAAGGTGTAAAGTGGCAGGGTCAAATGCATTTTGACAAGGCTTGGATAAGCTAATTTGACAAGGACTAATCTTGCAATTCTGAAAACTTGAAGGACTATTCCTGCCATTTTTCCAAAGTTACCATAAGGACTAAAATTGACAACCTTCAATAGTGCAAGGACTAAACTTGCCATTTTCCTATTTTCAAAGGACTATTTTTGCCAATTTCCAAAGTTCAGGGACTAAAGTTGTAATTTTGTAAATTTGAATCTCAAGGACCAATTTTGACAACTTTTGAATCCCTAAGGACTTAAAATGATATTTTTCTTTATTTGGTTTTACCAGGGACTGTTTTTGACAATTTTACAAACTTGGGGGACTAAAACTGCCAATTATGCAAACTTGATACGTTTTTCACCAGATTTTGATATTTTTGCATTTAAAACACATAAAACACTAATTTGTGATATTTTTATCATTTTGATGCGTTTCTGAGTGTTTTCAGATGTTTTAGCAGTTTAAACAGTACAAAAATGATGAGTATTTAGACACTCATCAATCCCCCACACTAAGATATTGCTAGTCCCTAGCAATCTTTTGAGAAAAACATAATGGATTTGAATCTCTTTACCAAAAGCCATTACTTCTGGAGTAGCCAAATGTTTCAGTTCAAGTAAGAACCATGGTACACCGATAACCATGTGATTTTGAGCAAACCACCAGCTTTCAACGGATTTGATTTTGTCTTTACCAGAAGCCGTACCCTTCTGGACTAGCCAACTCTTAGATAAATTATCAGTATTATCTTTGGTGAGTCGATTACCAATTATGGTTTTCCAA
Organism: Chrysanthemum seticuspe; assembly: GCA_019973895.1. Taxonomy (NCBI): domain Eukaryota; kingdom Viridiplantae; phylum Streptophyta; class Magnoliopsida; order Asterales; family Asteraceae; genus Chrysanthemum; species Chrysanthemum seticuspe. The sequence goes on from BPTQ01000009.1 coordinate 315,151,758, forward strand.
CTGCCTTTACCACAAGCCATAAACTTGCGGGCTAGCCAACTCTTCACTTTTTAGGATATGGTGAGCTGAATACCATACAATTTTGGGCAAATTGCAAGCCGTCAACGGATTTGAGATATCTTTACCAAGAGCCGTTTGCTCCTGGATTAGCCAATCCTTATGTGGGTTAGACATGGTGGACTGATTACCATTTGTTGTGTTTAGTACATAGTACTTCCACTAAAAAAAAATTTTAAATTTTGGCCATTTTGGGGGAAAAAGGGACTAAAAGGGTACATTTACGATCAAAATTCGCCAGAATTTCCCCCCCACACTTAGAAATGAATATTGTCCTCAATATTCAAAGTACCGGCTGTAATGCCAAAACTTAGAACGTAAAAAGATAACATTACTAGCTAAGTGTGGAAACACAACAATTATTCTCTTTTTTAATATTTACAAATTTTCAAAGTTTTTAGATCTATATACAAGATGTGGGGCATCTCCCCCACACTAGGGTGGTACACACGGGTGAAAACCCATGTTAAGCTACTGTTTTTGATTACCGAGTCGCTAGCTTGACTCGACCCCGAATTAATTGGTTCATGGGGAAGCAAAGTGGAATAGACAATCTCCATCGGACTTTCGTTCACGATGTATACGAACATCAGAAAGTTCCACACCGACGAGATACAACCGCGATATTGTTAATAGTAGAAACTATAAGGGATGATACCGGGGTCAAAGATGGTGTCCTCATTCCCGAAAGAGAAAAGGGAAAGAGCAACCACACCATCTGTGAAGAATGGAACAAAGATATGCATGACAATGCAAGTCCATTCCTCAACAGAGAAAAGCAAATCACCAGTTTTGACATCTTTAAGCTTAAACTTGAAGCTTAGATGGTGATTGTCAAGAAGATGTCCGGGAGGGAGGGTGGGAAATGGTTCTTCAATCAACAAACTTTCCAGAAAAAGAATGTCTCCCTCCGGATCAAGGTAAGTGTTATCAATTCCCATTGGAATTGACTCATCACTAAGAAACGCATCGACTTCATTCCAAAAGTTGTCATCTTCCTCATCAGGAGTGAGAGAAGGGATGGAAGAGTCGGGAATAAGACTAGAAGATGATGGATCATTTTTGAGCAATTCATCAATGGGAAGAATGTCTCCCATTGGATCACAAACATCATCATCCAACTCAGATGAAACTGAAGAGAGTTTGGTTTCATCCACAGACTTAACAAACTCGATGCGACAAACTGATGCCGGAGGTGGGACAAGTGGTGTGCTCTTAGAGCTAGCAGTTTCCACCACTTCCGATGAAGTCTCCGATTCTAGATCATCGTCATCATCAAGAACACTCTTGACTTCCCTGGTACAGCTTTCAAACCATTTGTTTGAACCAGGGGTAACTTTCAAAGTTTTGAGCTCAGCACGTTTTTGAAAACTCCTCTTAACCGTGAAGTTTGAGAGTGTTGCATTGAATCTTTCAGATCTTTGATCAATTGTGGCAACACTCTGTTTGTACAGAGGTTTGGAGTTCTGGTTGATATTTAACGTGAGCTCTTCGTTGTCAACCCGTATGGTCAACTCTTCAGCAAACACATCAATTAGAGCACGACTCGTTCTCAAGAAAGCTCTCCCTAAGATGAGGGGAACTCTAGGATCTGCATCGAAGTCTACTACAACAAAGTCAGTAGGAAAGTGAAACTTTCCTACTTTTACCACGACATCCTCGGCTATTCCAAGTGGACGAGTTATGGTACAGTCCGCTAGCTCGAGAGTCATACAAGTAGGAGTAAGTTCAGGAAGAGACAGTTTCTTCCATACTGAGAGTGGCATAAGGTTAATGCTAGCGCCAAGATCGGCCAAGGCGGAGCATTGAACCATCCCCAAGAAATCACACGGGATTAAAAACTTGCCAGGGTCTTCAAGCTTTTTAGGAAGCTTCTTGAGAAGGACCGCTGAGCATTGCTCATTGAGGGGAGTTTTAGCCATCTCAGACAGCTTATCTTTGTTGCTTAGTAACCCTTTAAGAGTGGATGCAAATTTGGGCATTAGAACGAGAGCATCAACGAAGCTTATATCAAAGTGCAATTCATTGAAAATTTGGAAAAATTTTTCCATTTGCTCTTTGGTTTTGTCTTTAAGCTTCTCATCATGCATTCTTGATGGGTAAGGAAGTTGACTAGACTTTTGAGCCGGGACGGAAGTCATTTTTGGCTCAGAATTTGTCTTAGGAACTTCGGGTTCCGGATTTAAAACTTGGACTACCGAAGGTGGGACGTGTGCGGTACTTCGTGGGCTTAAATAATGCACCTTGTCCGTTGTATCCTTGGTAACTTGACTCATTGCTCCTAGTGGAGGAGGCATTGGAGTCGAAGGTCCATTGTGCTTCTTAGGTTCACTTTCTACTACCTTTGGGAGAGAAGAAGAAGAGGTAGTAGGAATAGCGGGTCCATTGTATGAAACACCACTTCTGGTTGTAATCGCCTTTGCATCGCCCCTCGGATTAGCGATCGTGTTGCTAGGTAGAGTACCTGAGCCCGAGGGTCGATCATTTAAATACTTCTTTAGTTCAGCGATCTGACTGACCAACAACCTGTTTGTCTCCTCTTGAGTCTTCATGAATTGCCTTAAAAGCTCATCAGATGTTGACACAGGAGGAGGTGGAGGGACAATTTGAGGCCGTATGTTCTGGTTATAGCCAGAATTCCCTTGATTAGGGTTCATATTCCCCTGAAATTGATTCCCTCGGTTGTAAGTGTTTTGATTAAGATTTCCTTGTTGTTGGAAACCTTGATTGGGCCCGGAATAGAAATTACCTTGGTTTTGATAACCTTGGTTCATTCTTTGTTGGTTCTGATTCCGGTTAGGATTCTGGTTGAAACCGGGTGGTGCCTGATAAGTACTAGCTCGGTAGTTTGGTTCATTTTGAGGACGGTATTGATTACCTCCTTGATTTGAAGTACCGGCTATAGCATTAGCTTCAAACGGACTACCATCGGTGGCAGTACAGTTGTAGTATGCATGAGGACCACCACAAGTAACACAAACTTCAACTTTCTTCACTTCACCATATGATGGTGCTTGTGTGAAAGTGACTTTCTTTTGGTTAGCAAGAACCAAAGCCTGAACAATATCCGTGAGTTTGTCAATCTTAGCATCGGCGCTAGATGTACTCACGGGAGATGAAGTAGAAGGTCCAGCATTAGACTCAGTATGATATGTCTTTGTGCGGAAAGGACGGACCTGGGACTTGTTTTCAATAATTTGCAAGGCTTCTTTAGTGGTCTTGCTCAAGAAATTACCTCCCGCGGAGGCATTTAGAGAGTCTTGATTGGCCTGGTTCAGACCATTGTAGAAAGTATCCATTTGCATTAACTCGGTAAAACCATGATGCGGACACTTGCGGAGCAAGTCTTTGTAACGATCCCATGCCTCCCCGAATGATTCATCAAATCTCTGAGAAAATTTCATTATCTCATTCTTAAGACTTGTGGTTCGGGATGGAGGATAGAATTCGTTCACAAACTTTGTGACAAGATCTTCCCATGTCTCAATGGAACGAGGGGGTTGTTTCTCAAGCCAATTCCGGGCTTGTCCCTCTAGAGAAAATGGGAACAGAAGAAGCTTGATAGCGTCGTGTGGGACATTCTTGTACTTGATGGTTGATGCAATTTTATTGAACCATCGAATGTGTGCATGAGGATCATCCCGCTCAAAACCATAGAATTGGCTTTGGGTTACCAGATTAAGTAACCCGGTTTTGAGCTCAAAAGTGTCAGCCACGATGGCTGGGACAACAATGGCATCTCCGTAACCCTCGATGGGTGCTTGGAGAAGCTCATTCATCGGCTTGTCTTCTGCCATTACGGCAGGTGGTGGTGGTGGTAGACGTTCCTCAGTCACAGCTGAAGGAGCAGAACGTCCTCTACGTCTACGAGGAATCTTTCCAAGTTCTGACAATGGACTTGTAGAACTGGAAGAACGAGTGCGCATGCAATAAGTATAAAAATCAGTTTTCAAAACAAATGCGAGGCAAAACGACAAGTGAACTTAACCAATAATCCCAAATGAAATGGCTTCTTTGAAAAAGGTACACCAAATCACAAGTGACACAAAGGCAAGTTTTAAATCTGATGTTCGGGAACTTATTATGGTCGCACCCCCAGTTAGGTAGTGCACTGCCTTGATTTGCGGTGGTTGATTTTTATGTATATTAAGTATCACTGAAAAGACGTAGGTACAGATTTGTGCTGATGGGTTTAAAACTTTTGGACAATATTTTTGGTATCGTCTCGTTTAACCAAATCGTATTTCTTTAAGAATCACCTTAAAAGAAATACAAATCAGAAAACGTTACGATTGTTTTGTTGTTTTATACTGTTTTTGGTGTTTTTAACACTTTAGGAAAAGTGTTAATGAACTTTTTTTTTGATCTTGTTATAGCTTTACAGAAAACTTTTTACAAACTGTGGTATATGTGCAAGTACGGGTCTGAAAAATGCTTAGAACACGCTTACAGCCTCCCCGGCAGCGGCGCCAAAATTTGATCGCTGCGAAACCGTCAAGTTTTCTCACGCAAGCTGATCACTTGTGAATGATCAGCAGTAAGGAACTCAAAACAGATTACACACCAATGCAATTTAAGATCAGGAGAATACAGTGGATTCCCGGGTCGTTAAGTCCCACGGAGGTTGACTGGTGTTTAACACTTGATCAGATGGTAGAATGATCACTAAGGATAGTGATCAGTAAGGATATCGATGGAAAATTACCTAAAGAAAAGATTTGCACGACTTAAATGTAAATTAAGAAAATTAAAAAGTTAAAATCTATTAAATAAACGCTATCACTATTTTTACAATGATGTTTTTGTGTTTTTATGAAATAAAATATCTTAAATAAACTATTTTAACTAAAACGTAAACTCAAATTATCTAAAAACGTTACTAAAAATGGAAACGTACGTTACTTGCAAAAATTACGCTGGAGCGCAAGCAAAAACGTAAAATTTATGAAATAAAAGGCCTATGAGTGTAAAACTAATTTTATTACGTACTATATGACAAAAGAAAATTTTAGAAAAAAGATTTATATTTTTTTGATTATTATTTTATTTATTATGATTTAAAAGCTATATTTAACTAATTAATTAATTAAAAATACTAAACATTTTAAGAAAATTATGGAAAAATCACAAAAACTACTTTGGTTAACTGTGGACCTAAAAAAAATAAGAAAACAGCTTCTTGCTTGGGAAAATAAGCTGCAAATAAGCTCAAGAGAGCTTATTGGTAAAACTGGGCTTTTGGTTTAAATACTTTGTTTGTGCAGAATCCAACGAGACAAGTCCCAAGGGCGCGTTGGTAAGGAGTGTGTGTGGTGAGCTGGGTGGCCAGAGATCAAATCCCAGCAGTGGCACTTTTTGTAAACTATTTTTTTTTTAACTTTTTCTTTTACAAACTTATTAAACACAAGAAGATAAGCACTTTTTGTAACTGCAACTTTTTATGAAAATGATGAATAAGCTCAGTACAAGCTTATGTTTCTCAACAGTTAGCTTTTTGAAAATGAATAAGCACAAAGATTAATCTAAAATGATTAAGAGCTAATTAATAAGCACAAGGTAAACTGCAATAAGCTAAACTAAAGTTTATAAGCTAACTTGAAAACTGAATAAGCACAGTTATTGATAATAAGCACTTAACAAACTAAAAATAAGCACTAGACACCACTGTTACACAGTGCTCTCTTTTGAATCACTAGGCACCTTCTGCCTTGATTTTAAGCACATGAATAAGCTCAAAAATGAAAAAGAACTATGGAAATAACAATTAGACCAGTTAAGCTATTCAAAAAGCCAATTTTCAAGGATTGGCCTTCACAAATAAGCTGTTGAGAAGCTTTTAGAAAACTGATGAACACTGAATAACTGGTTTAACTAAAACAAAATGGACAGATTTAAAAAGCAATAGCAGGCTAAGTGAATAAGCTAAAAATGGAAAATAAAAACTTAGTACCTTGAGTTAGCTAGGTGAGCTACTCAAAAAGCTAAAATACACAATTTGAAGCTAACTAATAAGCTCTAAAAGAGCTTATGAAGTTGGATTCCAAATCTGTGCACAGGGCACTATCTCAGTTAAGGTGTCTAAAACAAGCTAGGAAATAAGCTATTAATAAGCTGCTTTATTGAAAGCTAATATTTTTGTATTTTTGTTGAGCAGTTAAATATTGAAATCCCAAAAGGGCATAATCTAAAACTTAATAGTAAACACACAATAAAATTCTAAGTTTTATTCAAAAATGGGTATTTGGAAAATTTGACTTTTTAACTACACTAACTATTTGACTTTTATGAGATTCAAATGATCCTAGATGATCTATTATGATGTATTAAGCTGATTTGAGGATGAATTAAGCTAGATAAACAACTTGTAAACTAGTATGCATGATTTTACAATTTAAAATTTCAACAGTTAAGTAGAAATGTGCTTCAAAGATTATTTTGACTTTTGTATACTAGACTACTGGTTTTTATGCTATACTTAAGATATTAGGAACTAAAGTATCATGTGTCAAGCAAGAATAACAACATAAGCAACCTTCTAACACAGTTAACTTATCTGATCCAAACACTAGTTTATTAACTGATATGTAACTTTTTAATGACCAACTACTTAACTAGCACAGACCACTGATTAATATCACTTAAGTTGAACTAATTACTACTATTTAAACATGTTTAAACCATTTATGATCACAGATACAAGTATGAGCACAATGTGGAAATTGCATAAAAATGAAAATGATGAAACAAGCTCACAAAGGTCCAGCTGGTGTGCAGGTTAAACCAAACCCAAAACCATTAACCTAATCCATTTCCAATCCAAATCAACTCTCTGCAACACCCATAAACCATTTCCAACCTGCTTGAGCTTATAGTTGACTTCTGTTGACCAAACCCAAATATTGATTGATCCTGCTTGAAAACCTCACTAAAAGCTATAATAAGCTTTAATGAGCTTACTTGAATTTGAATTTAAGCTTGTTGAAGCTTGGATTTAGTAGTTGAACATTGCAAATTGAAACAGTGGGCTTGAAATTAGAATTTTTAACATAAGCTTGCATTAACACTTAAAAACTTGGTAAAATGATTTCTTAACTTAATATTGATGTAGTTAAACTGAGAATTACAACTTTGAAACTAAATTAAGACATTGGTGTAAAAAACGAAATACATGAAAACTAAATTTTTAACTACTGCCTTCATCTCTTCCTTTTCTTCTTCTTTTATGCATCCAAAGAGTTTACACGTGTCCTTAGAGCAGATCCCACCTCCCAATTCAACCAATGGGTGAGCTTTGAGTGCATTACCTGTTTTAATCATTTTGGCGGGAAAAGCATATTTGACTTATAGGGCACTGTAACAGGCAAGTAGGGGGGGGGGGGGGTGGCATTAATTGTGGGTGGTGGATGATGATGAGGGTGGAAGAAAAGGAGAAAGGTGATGGGATGGAGCAGGTGGAGTGCAGAAGCAGGAGGTGGAAGATGCACAGTACTGGGCGCCTTTTTATCTGTTTGACTGTTTTTGACCAAGAGGTCAAAATGAAAGGGGTCAAGGGCTAATAAGGCAGGGGTCCAAAGGTGTAAAGTGGCAGGGTCAAATGCATTTTGACAAGGCTTGGATAAGCTAATTTGACAAGGACTAATCTTGCAATTCTGAAAACTTGAAGGACTATTCCTGCCATTTTTCCAAAGTTACCATAAGGACTAAAATTGACAACCTTCAATAGTGCAAGGACTAAACTTGCCATTTTCCTATTTTCAAAGGACTATTTTTGCCAATTTCCAAAGTTCAGGGACTAAAGTTGTAATTTTGTAAATTTGAATCTCAAGGACCAATTTTGACAACTTTTGAATCCCTAAGGACTTAAAATGATATTTTTCTTTATTTGGTTTTACCAGGGACTGTTTTTGACAATTTTACAAACTTGGGGGACTAAAACTGCCAATTATGCAAACTTGATACGTTTTTCACCAGATTTTGATATTTTTGCATTTAAAACACATAAAACACTAATTTGTGATATTTTTATCATTTTGATGCGTTTCTGAGTGTTTTCAGATGTTTTAGCAGTTTAAACAGTACAAAAATGATGAGTATTTAGACACTCATCAGTGGTAGCTTGTGGCTCAAGTTTGAAGCCCAAGAAAACTAGGTTTCCAAGCCTATATATAATCTACACCTTGATCTCAAAACTCACGCATACTATCCCTAACTTCCAGCTTTTTCACAACCGAAATATTGCTACAAAACTCTAGACCCGATCGGATTTTTGCATATCCGATTAGGTTTCTTTTGGTTTTACTTTGAAACCCTAAACTTGCATCATCTTTGATCCAAGATAGCTTAGGTTTTAACTTGGTGTTTTTCTGCTAGCTCCTAGTCGATCAAGTAAACAAGAAAAATTGTGTTTCTATTTAGGTTTGTTCTTGGAAAAAGAAGTAGAAGGTTCTTGGGTGTGTTTCATCCGATATCAGACAAATGCTGGTTTTGGTTCTCGAGTTTGCTGAGGTTCTCAGACAGAAAAAGAAAAGGTATTTCTAGGGTTTTTTTGGTTCGAGTTTGTTCAAGGTTTACAAAGGTTGTTTGGGTAAATGTTCTCGACTATATTTTATCGGGCGTATTCGTGTTTAAGTGTTTGTGTGTGAACTCGTAGAGGTGTTTGTTTTAAACACTTGGTTTCTTTGTTCGTTCAAATTTGCGGGTTACTACGGGGGTTAGTTTTCTTGTTCCATTTTACATATTTATTATTTATTGTTTATGTGTTAACATAATTGCTTAAACTAGATCCATATTCCGCTGCGTACTCATAGTGTTACTTGGTTAACTATATCTAAAATCCCAACAGTGGCATCACGAGTCAACTCATTTTTGTATTTACGGGTTACACGTTTTAATAAACACGCTAAAAGGCTGCATGAAATCTAATTAGTTATTCTTTTTATTTTTGTTTTGACAACTATAATGCAATACTTGTCAACTACTAATAAAAATACCTTGACACAAACTAATAAAATTAAGTTGTTAATTAGATACATAAAATAGCATTATTAAAAGTTAATTTAGTTTGCCATGATATTTTATGTGTTTTTCGTGCTATAAGGCCCACTCAATCACTTCATGTGATGTATGGGACGATCTAGGCACTTGATGAAAACCTAGTGAGGTTCTTATGGTTCTCTTTTTGGGGAAGACTCATGAGAGAACTCGGATCCATATGTGTTTATTAATGTTCTATGTTTATATGTTTGTGATTCCTTATGTGTTTATTAATGTTGCATGCAATATGGAATAATACGTATCGTAATCATAACATTAATAATGTTCTTAATTTATACGCCTAAATATAATGCTCATTGTAACCTGCTATTTGATTCATGGAAAATTGTTTTTGTAAAATTAAGTGACCTAAACTATTGAAACAAGTTTTTCATGAATTTAAAAGCTAGACGCTATGGACACTTGGGACGTACGGCTCACCCACTAGAAGAAACTATAAAGGGGGTTTAAGGAGGTGCGCACAGTCACACCTAAAGGATTTCCGGTTGTTGCCTCACGCTGACCTGGTCTTCCGCCTCCCTGCGAGTTCGATTAGAGCTACCGTGAACCATGATGATCACTACAGTGTCATTACCAAAAGTTTTTAAGATAAGTGTTACAAAGTTGTTTTGCATGCTTCTTTGTACACGATTTTACCACATTTATGTGAATACCCTATGTGTAAAATTTTAAGTCTATGCCTACCAACTATGAACACGTGCATTTGGCTTGACCTCTTTGGTCAGACCTTAGGGAAATTCCAATCCATGGTAAGTATTGCTCATTGGTCAGACCTTTGGTGATATTTGCAAGTTCTTACTTGGTCGACTTATTTCGAGTATGCTTGGTCAGACCTTAGACGCAAGGCATAAGATGAGACTAAACATGCTTTTGATATTATTACTTGTTTACTAATTCCTTAATCAGTGTCATAAAGTCTAAGAGTTGCATTATGCAATTAACGCTCGTCGCTTACCTCTTGCCCTACTTGTTACTCATTGATAAGACCTTTGGTAATAAGTGGGAGGTCAAGATGGATCTTAGTCTTATTAGTAATTAATTAGGTAGTTAATTCTTTTAAGAAGTTAATTATCGAAAATACTAATTATTTGAACTTTTCAAAATTGTAGATGACTACCTCAGTCGGAAACAATTCGGTACTCAAGAGTTTCTTTGAGAAACAAAAACTCACTAGACCTAACTTCATTGATTGGTATTTCCAGCTTCGCATTATACTGTCAACTGAAGATAAGGAAACTTATTTGGAGCATCCCTATCTCAAAAAAAAAAAAAAAAAAAAAAAAAAAAAAAAAAAAAAAATCTTTCTGCTGCCTCTTCTTCAACCTCTACTGCTTCTCCTTCTCAACCCTCTCAATCATCTCCAAAACCCTATTCTTTTTTTTTCTATCTCACTGCCGCCACCGGCTGCTATTTTTCCGATCACATTCGACTGCCACCGCGCCACCGCTACCGTACCACCGTGTCTTTCCATCTACGACGCAAGAAACTAGACCTTGTTTGTGCATCGTGGTCACTTTAGGTTCTTAGATCGGGAGTTTGTTCATAGCTGTGATTTTTTTTAGATCTCCTATCTAGATGGAGAGAGCGAGACAGGGAATCTTATGAGAAAAAGTGGATGGTTAGTAGTGTTTGTGGTGATATGTAAAGCAGCCAATAATAAAGCAGCCAATAACCTTTGTCGACAAAGTATTAAAAAAAATTGTTATTTATATGTCGAATCCAGGGTATTAATTCCCAAGACGACTTTTGTTTTATATCGAATCCAGGGTATCAATTCCCAAGACGACCTTTGTTTTATGTCGAATCCAGGGTATCAATTCCCAAGACGACTTTTGTTTTATGTCGAATCCAGGGTATCAATTCCCGAGACGACTTTTGTTGGTGTCGAATCCAGGGTATCAATTCCCGAGACGACTGTTTAAAAAAAAATCTACTGCCTCCTCACCTACTGTCTTCTCTGTCTTCTTCTGTTTTCTCATCTCCTCACCTCCATTCCCCCTATCTATCTCACTTCTAAAAAAAAAAAAAAAAAAAAAAAAAAAAAAAAATTGGATCTTTATGTTTTTCTATGGAAAAACACGCCCCGTTTGTTTGGAAGGTTCTTTGGGGGTTGAAGTTTTAGAACCAACTTTCGTTGTCTTATCTTTGTTTAGTTGTATTTACTTGCTTTAGTTTATTGTTTATTAGCTTTAATCTCCAGTTCGAGCTTTCGCGATTTCGCCGCTCAAACTGCGGGGGAGTGTTAGACTGTCATTAGTATTTACATTAGGCCCATTTTTATGTACTTGTACCCAAGCCCATGTCTTTATAGGGTTTGGGACCTATATGTATTCCTGGTTTTGGGATTGTCAGGAATCAATCAATCAATAAACAATATTCTCTAATATTACATCTTACACATGTTTGCCCAACAGGAAGAAGAGCTTCTACAAACTGCACGTGAATTTTACGCGTGCAAGCAGGAAGAAGGTCAATATGTTAGCTCATGTGTTCTAAAGATGAAGAGATATATTGACAATTTAGAATGTCTTGGTCACCCAGTTACTCTGAACTATGGAGTTAGTTTAATCTTAATTGCTCTATCTAAAAACTATGTCTCGTTTGTGTAGAACTTTAATATGCACAGCATGAGGAAGGCTGTAAATGAATTACATGCTATGCTTAAACAACATGACCAGACATTTCCTAAGAAAGATGTTGCACCTGCACTACATAAGATACGTGTGAGAAAGGTCCAGAAAAACCATAAGAAGAATAAATCGTTTAAGGCTGCTAAGGGGAATCAAGGAAATGGAAAGTACAAGTTCGCTTATGCTCCTGAGTATAAACCATATTATGCTTCCAAGCCTAAGATTCCTCCACCACCCAAGAAGGATAATCATGCTAAGGACACGACCTGCCACCAATGTGGTGAAGTGGGTCATTGGAGAAGGAATTGTCCCCAGTATCTCGCCGAGTTGATGAAAAAAAAGAAACAGTCTCTTGCAGCTAGTTTTTCAGGTATTTTCACTATAGAACTTTACTCTTTTCCTAATACATCCTTAGTATATGACACAGGTTGTGATACTCACATCTGTAATAGTACTCAGGGTCTCAGGGGAAGTAGGAAGCTGAAGCCAGGATCTTTAAGTCTGTACGTGGGCAATGGTCAACGCGCAGGAGTTGAAGCTATTGGTCTTTTTCATTTATGTCTCTCTAGTGGATTAGTAATTGTTTTGAATGATTGTCATGGTGCTCCCTCTATTACTAGAGGAATTATTTCAGTTTCACATTTGTATGATGATGGTTTTGTTAATTGTTTTGAATCGAATAATGCAATTTCAGTTTCTAGAAATAACGTTGTTTATTTTAATATTCCACGGAATGATATTTATGAAATTGATATGTCTTGTTCTAATACAAATGATAGTTCTATATTTGTTGTAAGAAATAAAAGAGCCAAGTCTAACTTGGACTCTGCTCTTTTGTGGCATGGTCGTCTTGGATACATTAGCTAGAAACGGATGGAGAAGTTGCAACATGGTGGACTTCTTGACTCAAATGACATTAAGTCATTTGAAAAGTGTGTTTCATGCATGTTTGGTAAGATGGCAAGAAAACCCTATACTCATCAAGTGAAAAGGGCTAAAGATCTACTTGGACTAATACATACAGATGTATGTGGCCCATTTGGAATTGTGTCAAGACAAGGAGCAAGTTACTTCGTCACTTTTACTGACGATTATAGTCGGTATGGTTATGTTTACTTGCTGAAACATAAACATGAAGTGTTTCAAACATTTAAGGTGTTTCAAAAGGAAATAGAAAACCAACTTGGTAAGACCATTAAGTCACTACATTCTGATCGTGGGGGTGAATATATGAGTCAAGAGTTTTTGGATCATCTAAAGGAGCATGGGATTATTTCCCATCGCACTCCTCCTTACACTCCACAACATAATGGTGTGTCTGAGAGGAGAAAACGAACATTGCTTGGCATGGTTCGCTCCATGATTAGTCAAACTACTCTTCCAAAGTCCTTTTGGGATTATGCCCTTGAGTCTGCTGCACGCATTCTCAGTATGGTTCCAGCTAAGAAGGTTGATAAGACACCATACGAAGTATGGTATGGGCAATTTCCTAAGCTGTCTTACTTAAAATTCTGGGTTGTGAGGCACTTGTTAAGCGTGATACACTTACCAAACCTAAAAAGCTTGAACCCAGATCTATTAAGTGAATTTTCGTAGGATACCCAAATGAAACAATGGGATATTCTTTCTACCTTCCATCAAAGAACAAAGTTATTGTTGCTCGAAATGTTGAGTTCTTTGAGAGTAATCTCATGGATCAAGAAGCAAGTGGGAGTCTAGAAGATCTTGAAATTATTTAAGATGAAGATGCAAATCCTTCTGTAGACACTAGCTTACATCATGATGAGGATGATCAAGAAATTGATGAACCTCAAAATGACATCATTCCAATTCGAAAGTCCGCTAGGACACGCCGTGCTCCTGATCGAATGTGCTTGTATATTGATGCTGAGGAACATGAGTTAGGGGATCTTGGTGAACCCAATAACTATAAAGCTGCATTACTAGATCCTGAATCCAAGAAATGGCTTGATGCGATGAATGTGGAAATGCAATCCATGAAAGACAATGACGTATGGGTTTTAGTTGAGCTTCCTCCTACCTATAAAACAATTGGTAGAAAGTGGCTTTTCAAGAAGAAAACTGACATGGATGGTAAGGTATATACCTTTAAAGCTCGTCTGGTAGCAAAGGGCTTCACTCAAACCTACGAGATTGATTATGAAGAGAAGTTTTCTCTTGTTGCTGACATTAGAGCTATAAGGATTCTTATAACCATAGTTGCATTCTATGATTATGAGATATGGCAAATGGATGTCAAAACCGCCTTCCTTAATGGACATCTTTAGGAAGAGGTCTATATGGAGCAACTGAGGGTTTTGTTATCCTAAATATCCTAACCGTGTATGCAAGTTCAAGCATTCCATTTATGGATTTAAAAAACCATGTAGGCAATGGAATAAGCGTTTTGATGATGAAATTAAGAAATTTGGATTTTCTCAAAATTAAGATGAGCCATGTGTATATTAGAAAGCTAGTGGGAGTTATGTCACTTTCCTAATTCTATATGTTGATGACATATTGCTTATGGGAAACAACATTCCAATGTTACAAGATGTAAAATCCTATCTTGGAAGATGTTTTGCCATGAAAGATTTAGAAGAAGCATATATTCTTGGAATTAAGATCTATAGAGACAGATCCAAACGATTGATTGGTTTATGTCAAAGTGCTTACATTGAGAAAATCTTGAAGAGATTATATATGGAGAATTCCAAACGTGGAGTTATCCCAATGCAAGAGGAGCCTAAGTTGAGTAAGTCACAAGGTGCTGAGACACCTGCTACTAAAGAGCGCATGCAAAGAGTTCCTTAGGCTATATAATCTAATATGTATGATGTAAGATGTACTCATCATGATGTTGCGTTCGCTCAGAATGTGACAAGCCGATTTCAACAGAATCCAGGTGAACTTCATTGGACTACTGTTAAGAATATTCTTAAGTATTTATGCAATACTAAGGATATGTTTCTGGTTTATGGAGGGGAGACGGAATGAGAGCTCAGGGTTTCTTGCTAAACTGGTGCTGGATATCTGACAGATGCTGATGACTTAAAATCTCATACTGGATATGTGTTCGTTTTAAATGGAGGTGCTGTTGACTAGAAAAAGCACAAAGCAAAGTATTTTTGCTACTTCATCTACAGAAGTTGAGTATATAGCTGCTTGTGATGCATCTAAAGAGGTTGTATGGGTTCGTAAATTCATTTCTCAGCTTGACATTGTTCCGATAATTAAAGAACCTATAAATAAATAAATATTGGGATAATACTGGAGCCATTACTATAGCTAATGAAAACAGAATCACCATAGGTACTAGACATTATCGCGCAAAAGTTCATTATCTTCGAGAGACCATTGAGATGGGTGACGTAAAGATATCAAAGGTTCACACAGATGACAACATAGTTGATCCATTTATGAAGGCTTTAGCGTATCCTAAGCATTCTAAATTGACTAGAGGTATATTTTTAGTACTAGCTAGGAGTCTCATGTAAATCTGTGTGTAATTAGTATTTGGATAATTTGGAATTGTAAGACAATTATTACTTTATGATAAATAAAGATACGAGGTATTTGTTATTTCATTCATATAATATGTTATTCCATTTTAGAATGTTTAATTATATGTTCATTATCGGTTAACAATATAGGAATATTGTTATGTAAGACAAATGTGAGTGTTGGCTATATTCTAAAGAGAATGTGGATTGTTCCTGCCAAAATCATGTGTATTCACATGGGATGCATATTGGATACCCCAACTTTCAAACATTTACTTTTGGATCCTTGTCATAAGTAAAATATTGAAAATGGTTTGTTAAAGTCGTCCTTAGACTTGAGATACAAGCAAGTTCTATTATGTGTGGATATCACTTTTGTAAGTATAAGCCAAACGCTATCCTGAATAAGGTAGTTATAAAATCTATATTTTGGAGTGATGTGAAGCAGCATCCACAACACTTGTAGTCAACAAAGGGTTTGTTACTCCACTTGATATGTGCAGAAAGATACCATGCCGCCTCTCCAGATTTAATCAGATAATTGTTTGGCCAAACCAAAAGGGTAATGCAAGATGATTCTTGATTACATTTGGTATATCTGAATTGAAATCTATAATGATATTCTAAATGGTTAAACTATATGGAATGAGTTAGGATCCATATCCATGGTTTGACGGTATCTATAACAAAGGATGATTAAAGCAAGACATTAATGACCATGCTACTGAGAAAATTTTATGAAACTATATCTCAGAAACTTTTAGTTAAATAGCGAGTGAGAGCGTTGCTAGGAATTTTCGTCGTTGGTTTTTGTGCTATCTGCTACTCTAACTCCCAAGTTGGAGCTGTTGGAATGTGGGAGTGGATTCACATAAAAATGAATAAAAGTGTGTGAGCCTATGTGGGCACACACGTTAAACACGAGAGTACATTTAATTACGTTTACTACTTGGACTATATTTGACCCAAAATTTAAACCCGATTACACATGGATCCAAGACCCAATGCCGGTCACCTAGGGGGTCATTTGGATTGCATAATGGGCTAGGGAGTGTTTGTTTTGAATAAGGAAAGGGTGGTAGCTTATGGCTCAAGTTTGAAGCCCAAGAGAACTAGGTTTCCAAGCCTATATATACTCTACATCTTGATCTCAAAACTCACGCATACTATCCCTAACTCCCAACTTTTTCACAACCGATCTATTGCCACAAAACTCTAGACCCGATTAGATATTTGCATATCCGATTAGGGTTCTTTTGGTTTTACTTTGAAACCATAAACTTGCATCATCTTTGATCCAAGATAGCTTAGGTTTTCGCTTGGTGTTTTTCTGATAGCTCCTAGTCGATCAAGTGAGCAAGAAAAATTGTGTTTCTGTTTGGTTTGTTCTCAGACAAAGAAGCAGAAGGTTCTCGGGTGTGTTTCATCCGATATCGGAAAAGTGATGGTTTTGGTTCTCGGGTTTGGATGAGGTTCTCAGACAGAAAAATAAAAGGTGTTTCTAGGGTTTTCTTGGTTCGAGTTTGCTCAAGGTTTACAAAGGTTGTTTGGGTAAACGTTCACGACTAGTTTTTATCAGGCGTATTCGTGGTTAAGTGTTAGTATGTGAACTCGTAGAGGTGTTTGTTTTAAACACTTGGTTTTTTGTTCGTTAAAACTTGTGGGTGACTACGAGGGTTAGTTTTCTTGTTCCCTTTTACATATTTATTGTCTATTGTTTACGTGTTAACATAATTGCTTAAACTAGATCGATATTCCACTACGTACTCGTAGTGTTACTTGGTTAACTAGATCTAAAATCCCAACAGCGGTGATTCTCGAAAAATATTGTGGATTGCATGGAATAAAGTTATCTCATCTTCTGAATTCGGTTGGCTAAATATTGGAAGTCTAAAAGCTCTTAACTGGTCTCTTTTGGCTAAATAGTTGTGGTTCTTCAAAACGGAAAGAATCCCCTTTGGAAGAAAGTTATTTTTTCTTTTCATGGTTCAGATGGAAATTTAGGTGTTGTAATTGATAGTGGCTCTCGTGGTGCTTGGGGAAATACTATTTGTATTGGGAATGAATCTGCAAAATTTGATATATCTTTTTCATCCTCATTTCATAAGAAGATTGGCTCAGGTGAAGAAACAAGATTTTGGACTGACATATGGAGCAGTAACACAGCCTTTTGTGAAAAATATGCGCGTCTTTTTTCTTTAGAAAGAGACCAAAGTTGTATTGTGAATCAAAAGCTATTCTTGTCAATCGCGGATTGTTTGGACGTGGCGTAGGCCAATTAGGTCGGTAGAGAAGAATGTGAATTTAATGATCTTCAACATGAAATTTCAAGTATTATTCTTTCTTGAAATAATAATTCTTGGCATTGGTCTCTTGATCCATCAGGTGAGTTCTCCGTTTCTGCTTTACGAGCAATTTTTGATTCCAAGTTTTTGGGGCAATCAGGTACCATACTTCGTTGGAATAATCTTGTTCCTGGTAAAATCAATATTTTGTCATGGAGGATTCAAAATTATAGGCTGCCAATGAGAGCCAATCTTGATAAAAGAGGAATCGACCTTCACTCAATTTTATGTCCGTTCTGTGAATAAAAAAAATTTGAAGATGAAGTTCACCTTTTTTTTCTTTGTACCTTTTCTCGGAATATTTGGGATTTGATTCGTAAATGGTGGGGTTGGATGTGATCCCTCTAGATAGCGCCCTTAATGTTCTTGATATGGCTTATGATTGTGATTTGAATCTCGGTGAGAGAATAAGTTCTTTTTTCGATGTTGTGGTTTTATGTGCTATATGGTGGATATGGAGGGCTCAGAATTATCTTGTTTTTCAGGCGGTTGAGGTTAATACGATAGAAATTAGTGACGACATTATTGCGACGTCTTATCTTTGGATAAAAAATAGAGCCAAGTTTTGTAGTATTTCTTGGATTGATTGGTGTTGCAATCTGACTGTTCTTGTATTTATTTGTAATCTTTTCTTATTTTGTCCTTGCTAGCTTCTTACTAGCATGTGATTAATAAATCTCCGCCGTTAAAAAGAATCTTGCAAAAATCATAATAAAATTATTTAAGAGAATGCCCACACTTAATAATACGAGTTGAGATCAATCTAAAACCAAAATTATTTAAGAGAATGCCAACACTCAATCATAATAAAATTATTTGTCTTTGCTAGCTTATTCTTGCTGTGAATATCTTGTGATTGTGCATAATAAAATTGAACATAATCAATTATATGAGTTGAGATCAATATAAAACCAAAATTATCTAAAGATTCAACGGACCAAAATAGAACCATTCATTTTTTCCATAAAAAAAAAACCCCACTTTCCATCTCTTTTTTAAAAATAAAATATCTTGTAAACGGTAACTCGTCAAGTGAAAAAAAATACACCATCACGTTGAGAATTAAATCATCTTTCTATAGAGGGGCACTTCTATATGCTTTCGATGAAAATTTCTTTTGATTTCTTTTTTCAGTCACGTCTATATTTCATAAATTACATATGATTTGTGATACAAATCACATGTGATTTTTCCAGACGTGACAAAAAATAGAATCGAAAAAAAAAGTTCGTTGAAAGTATATAGAGGTGCCCTTTTTATAGAAAGATGATTTAATTCTCGTCGCGATGGTATGATTCGTTTCGCATAACAATTAACGGTTTGCGAATATTTAATGTTTAAAAAAAGGGGTGAAAGTTTTAATTTGTTTGCTTTGATTAAAAAATAGATGAGCAGGATTAAATGATGTTTAGAATATTGATATAAGATCTTTTGAGGACAAAAGATTCTTTACATACCAAATGATCAATTTTCACTCTCTATTTTTATTTGATATAATAGATGAGATTAATCTCAACAATTTAAAAACTCACTTTCATCATTTTTTTTCTTCAAATATTAATATTTTTAAAACCGTTAATCGTTAAGCGAAAAAATATATATCATTGTGACGAGCATTTAATTATCTTTCTATAGATAGGCACTTTGATATACTTTCGACACATTTTTTTTTTCTTCATATTTTTCACTTTTTTTTTAAGTTTTTTCGTTTTTTTTACATTACTGAATTTTGCATTAAAAAATCATATGTGATTAAACACTAATTTGAATATCACATGTGATATTAGTGTTAAAGCATATATGATATGTAATACCACATGTGATATTAGTGTAAATCACATATGATATACATATCAGATCACATGTGATCTTACATATCATATGTGATATTAATGTTAAATCAAACATGATAAAAATGATTTTTTTTTTCCGAAAGTATATCAAAGTGCCCGTCTATAGAAAGATAATTAAATGCTCGTCGTGACGGTATAACTATTTTCGCTTAACGATTAACAGTTTCAGAGATATTTAAATTTTAAAAAATAGGTGAAATAATAAAATGCTTTTAATCTCAACCATTGATTTCTTTTTAGATGGATGATGGAGATGAGTCCCTTGACTGATATATGAGAAAATTATGATATGTAAAATAACTCTCCTCTATAATATATTAGATCTACATTTATACAAGTTTCTAATCCTCAAATAAGTGAAAAAGGATAAAATAATAATAAGGCTTAAAGATATTAGGCGAAAATAAGGTAAAACCATACATATAAATATAAGAATTTGAGGCTCAAACAATGACCCCTAGAAGTAACGCCCCATATTTCTTATCGCTCACAGTTCTTATTGCTGGAAACATAAACCCTAGAAAAAAAAATGTCAGACAACTTTCCTTTCGACATGCAAATGGAAATCATCAAAAAGGTTTATGATATCAAGTCACTGATTCAGTTCAGATCCGTTTCGAAACCATGGAAGTCTTTCATCGACAGCTCTCAGTTTATCAAAGGTTACGGGGCTCGCCACACGCAGCCACATAGTCATATTCTAATCTACAAATCTAATTATCCATCGGAGGCAAAGTACATCTTTTTGGGAGACGAAAATATCGAAACTATTAAGGTACAACAACAAGAATTTGCTCCATCTGTTGTGTCTCCTTTGTTTAAACGATATAGCGTTTTGAACGTTGTTGGTGCATGTCATGGATTGTTGTGTTTATGGTGTTATGATGTATTTTCTGATAAAAGGATGGTTGTTATTTGGAACCCTTCTATAGGAAAATCATTTGGTATTCATCCTAGTTACGATCAGGGTTTTGATTATGGTTTCGGGGTTTGTCCTGTTACTAGTGATCCTATCGTTGTGAATATTTTACAAACGCACAACAATCCTTGGCATGTTGAAGTTTTTACATTGAGTTCGGGGGTTTGGAATGTGATTCCAAGTGGTAATTTGCCTCGTCAAACAATTAGACTTATTAATTCATCCAACGTTGTTATAAATAAGTTTATTTATTGGGCTGCTTATGAGGAGACTTTTACTGATGATGGTGAATCTACTACATATATGGTTATGTCATTTGATTTGATTACCAATGAGTTTAAAGTTGTAGACCTACCAGATATCTTAACAAACGAGCTAGATGGAGAACATTTGTCCGTTTCTAAGCTAAGGGAGTCTCTTATTGTGTATGGATCTATTTATGTCGACGGAGCACAATGTTGTGGTGTATGGGTGATGGAGCATGATTCTTCTTTTAGAAAGCTATTCACAATTGGTGCACAAGTAGATGAAATACTTGCGTTTAAGACGAATGGTGAAACTATATTTGAAACTCCAAAGGAGGAAATACTTGCAACACTTGAAGTTTACGACCCCTTCTCTCAACAAATTAAAAATCTTGGGATTTCTGGAACAAGGTGGTTCTTCATGGGCTCTTACAAGGAATCGCTACTTCTCCTTGATCACTCCGATTTACATATATATTGTGACAGTAATTAATAAAAAAATGATGATGACCACATTTTAAGGTGTGGATTAACAAAGTGATATCTTACTTAAAGAGGCCTAAGTTGTAGTTAAGGTGTGGATAAATCACTTTCATCTATTTTAGTTTTTTATCACTGGTTTAATGGTATCAAGTCATGTAGATGTAGTATTATCAAGTTTAATGTGATTTTTATGGTTATTATGTTTAGATTGCAATCAAAAGAGTAAAATAAATAGAAAGTGTTGTTGATTTAAGGCTGAGGCAACTTCACTCTTTATTAGTTCTATCAGTTGACTTTTGAAAAAGTCAAACCTGTGAGAAATTCCACAAGCTTCCTACATTTTTCTGCAATGTTTAGACCTGTAATTCCTATTTATGGTACTACTTTATGTGTTTTCTCACTATAAAAATAAAAACACGGACACTTGTACAATCAAACGGACCAGTTCTTGTACTTTGACTTTTGAAGTCAACGGACTTTTTTAACTTCAAAAACTGATGACGATTTTTTCAAGAAATATACCAGAACACTTCACTTGACCTCATAAAGTGAAATGTTTACCAATAAATTTACTGTGAACCTCTTCACTTTAAAGTTATTTTGTTGCACATTTTCTTACCTATGTCCTGATTGTTATTCATTTGCTGAACAAGTTCGACGATTATATCAAAAGACAACAACTGTGAGAACAAACCGTGCTGAACTCAAATTTTTGAGAAGAGAGTCCCGACCCAAGTGGCAGTGTGTCACCATTTAACACAAGTGGCATTAGCGATACAAAAACAAGGATCCAGGGGTTTAATCACAGTATGCACTAATCTTACATAAAAAGACCCAAAAAAACACCCTACCGGTCCATACCTGTATGCTCTAGTAACTCGGGTACTCACGTTTGTGGTCAGATTTCACACCTCCAACGATTAAGAGCATAACTTCAAGATACAAAATTATCAGTTTCCTCTACGAGTCAAACAATCGTGTTTCCTTTCCCCAAGTAGAAACAGCAACTATGTCATGTATATGGCGGTCATTTAGTAATCTTTTGCCCTGGTTTTCAGCCTGCTATGAATGCTAATGAACTCTGTGGCATTGGTTACTGTCGGATGTTAATTTACAAGCCTACACTTAATGATTAAAGCTTGTTTGGGCTGTGTAAGTACCGGGTCATTTGCACATTGACAAAGCGGTAATGTACTATGAAAATGGAATTCTGGCGTGACTTGTGTTACTCATACCAAGCACCGCCACCCAAATTTGTTCATGTGCACCATGGAGACTCACAACTATAACTACACGAGTCCATGTAAACCAATTTATGAGGCATATTACGGTTTGGACTTTGAAGTCCAAACTCGTGAACTTAACTCAAAAGCATCTACTTGAATAATCTGTCAACTAAACAAAGTATCGCTACTGCTAGGGTAAACCCTAGAATCCACCAAAAAAAAAAAAAAAAAAAAAAAACTGATTTTGTTATCGAAAGATTCCAAGCAACTACAACATAAATTTTTATGAGAATCAAATGTTAGATAATAAACACTATTAGCCGATTAGTATTATAGCCCAAGTATTATGTTATTTACAGAAGCCCATTAGGGTATTTTATGTATCTTGATATCTTGTACTATATATGTTTCGATGTTGAATGAAAACCTCAAGGGGAATTACGCAATCTAATATGGTATCACAGCCACAAGATCCTACCCTTCTCTAACCCTAATTTTTTTTTCCAGCCTGCTATTGCCGCCTAATCAGTCCTGCAAATCAGTCATAGCATCATGACTGGCAACGCTCTCCCACCAAAACAGCCCATCGATAAAGCCTATTCCATTGCTAGCATCAAGGCGTGTATCCCCTCACCCCTTGATCTAGACAAACTCAACTATACGTCTTGGAGCAATCTCTTTAAGAGGTTTTGCAAAACATACGATGTTTCTCATCATCTGGAAAAACCGACTGCCACCACATCCACCCAAGCCGACCCGTTTCATGATACTAATGATTCTCTCATTGTCATGTGGATGTCGTCCACCATCACTCCTAAGTTAGGGGATATGGTTATTGATGACACTTCTACTGCTCAAGTTGTAT
Source organism: Chrysanthemum seticuspe (assembly GCA_019973895.1). Taxonomy (NCBI): domain Eukaryota; kingdom Viridiplantae; phylum Streptophyta; class Magnoliopsida; order Asterales; family Asteraceae; genus Chrysanthemum; species Chrysanthemum seticuspe. The sequence continues at coordinate 315,174,938 of BPTQ01000009.1, forward strand.
GGACAAAGCTTCAAGATCTTTTTCATGACAACAAGGCGGCTCGTGTAATTCAACTTGACAATGAGATCCGTAATATGGTGATTGGTACTTTATCTGTTAACGATTTCTTTCAGGAACTCAAATCCAAGGCTGATCGTCTTGCTAACCTTGGTTCCCCGGTTAGTGATTCGAGTCTCGTAACCTATGCCATCAATGGTCTTCGTGCTAAATTCCCGGATATAGCACGTATAATACGGCATAGGGACGAACTCCCTAAGTTTGATAAAGTACGGTCTATGGTACTTTTGGAAGAATACGACATGAAGCACCTCACTGCTGCTCTCAACTCCACCCATATCACTTCAAGCTCCCCAACTGTTTTGGTTGCAACTACTTCTACCGAGGCTAAAAACGGGTCCGTATCTCAACCTGAACTGTGTCGTAATTTTCAACGAGGATCTTGTACGTATGGGTCTCGTTGTAAATTCATCCATGGTAGTAATGATGCACGGCAACGTTCTAACCCTCATGCATCCTCTACCACTCGGCAAAACGGGACGAATAACTATCGTGGATCTCCAACATCTCAGGCACGTCCCTCGTCTCACCAGCCACCTAATGCTATGCATCCTGGAGTCGCCCCTATGCCATACTCATTTTTTGGTTTAACTGGTATGCAAATTAACCCATACGCCATGCATCCAGGCTATGGTTCCCAACCTTTTGGCTTTGGTGTCGCACCTACTGGACTTTCAGCCCAGACTATTCCCAGTCCAGCTTTGTTACAGCCGGCCCAATCCGCTCCTGTGGCTCCTTCGCACCTTGCTGCTCCTGCGGCCCAGATTCAGTATCCAGGCTTACAAGTACCACAGGTCCATTATGCTTCAACCAATGGCTCGGCCCAGCTTCCACATGCCATGCAGCCCGCTATGGGTCCATCATTTGCAACCAATATTCCTGGTCCAGGTCCCTTTGCATATGCGACCCCTACTAATGTTCCAATGCAGGCTACTGTACTTCCAAATACTTTTCAGCCCATGACTCTTCCGGATCCCGCTTGGAATATGGACACTGGAGCCTCCTCTCACTTGGCGGACAACCCAGGTATTCTCACTTCCGTTAGTGATTATTGCATTTATCCATCGGTTTATGTTGGTAGCGGACATTCCATACCGGTTATCAACTCAGGCCATAGCTTCTTGCCCACACCGACTAAGTCCCTTTACCTAAATCACATACTTGTCACGCCTCATATTATTAAAAACTTGATATTTGTTCGTAAATTTACTCGTGATAATGATGTGTCTGTTGAATTTGATGCCTATGGTTTTTCTGTGAAGGATTACCAGACACGCAGAATACTTCTCCGTTGTGATAGCACGGGCGATCTTTACCCGGTTACGCAACCTTCATCCGCGCCTTCTCCTTTTGCATTGCTTTCATTCAGTCCTACTACGTGGCACAGACGGCTTGGTCACCCTGGTGAAGATGTCCTTCGTCGTTTGGAGTATCGTAATTTTATTTCTTGTAATAAGACAAAGTCGTCCGCTTTGTGTCATGCTTGTCAATTAGGAAAACAAATTAAGCTTCCTTTTTACAGTTCTGAGTCACATGTTACTTCTATTTTTCAGATTATTCACTCGGATTTGTGGACATCCCCTATTCCGAGTGAAAGTGGTATTAAATATTATGCGATATTTCTGGATCATTTTTCCCATTTTGTTTGGGTTTTTCCTTTGCATAAAAAGTCCGATTTGTATGATATCTTTGTTTCTTTTCGTGCTTTTGTAGTTCAACAATTTGGTGTAGATATTAAGGCCTTGCAATGTGACCATGGGGGTGAATACGACAATGCTCGTTTTCATGATCTTTTCCGTACTACGGGCATTCAATTTCGCTTCTCTTGCCCCAAAACTTCCCAACAAAACGGCAAGTCGGAGCGTATGTTGCGCACTATAAACAACCTTATCCGTACTTTGCTTTTTCAGGCACACTTTCCACCCTCTCTTTGGGTTGAGGCTCTTAACATGGCGGCATATCTTTTAAATATCCTTCCTTCCACAGCTATACAAAATGAGATTCCTTACACCAAGCTTTATAATAAACCGGCTTCTTATGATGACTTACGGGTTTTTGGGTGTTTATGTTATCCATATCTTCACGCTACACACAAACTTGAGCCTCGATCCACTCCGTGCGTGTTTCTCGGATATCCTAACAACCACCGTGGATATAGATGCCTAGACTTGTCCACAAATAAAATAATCATATCACGACATGTTCGGTTTGATGAAGACGTGTTTCCCTATGCGTCGTTACACCACTATCCCTCTCCTGCTTATGAGTTTCTTACTCATTCGGCACTCACCCAATCCACTTCCCAACCGGACTCCTCTAGCCCACCCCTTACTACTGGGCCCAGCTTACCCCCGCCTACACCATCCACTTTCCCTACGCCGCCCATTAGCCCTGCGCCTGCTACTCCTCAGCCCAACACTCCCCTTCCACACAGCCCAACATCGGAGCCACCCACCACACCGCCATCAGTTCACACGCAACAACCCATCACTACCCATCAACAACAGCCCAACCCACCTCCTACTACGCCACCCCAACAACAACAACCCAACCCACCTCCCACTACGCCACCCCAACAGCAGCCAACTCCTGCCTCCACACAAACTGCTAACGCTCATCCCATGGTCACTCGTGCTAAGGCCGGCATATCTAAACCTATTGCGCGGATGAATTGTCACGTCACCACCATTTCCCCACTTCCTCGGTCTCATGTTCATGCCCTTCGTGACCCTCATTGGAAACAAGCTATGGTAGATGAATATAATGCTTTACTTACTAACGGTACGTGGGAACTTGTGCCCCGTCCAGCTAATGTGAATATTATTCGTTCTATGTGGCTTTTCAGGCATAAGTTTCATGCAGATGGTACTTTAAGCAGGTATAAGGCACGCCTTGTTGCCAACGGTAGCAGTCAGCAGCTGGGGGTTGATTGTGATGAGACATTTAGTCCTGTGGTTAAACCGGCGACTATCCGTACTGTTCTCAGTCTATCTGTATCTCGTGCATGGCCTATTCATCAGCTTGACGTGAAGAATGCTTTTCTTCATGGTCATTTGTCGGAGACCGTTTACATGCATCAGCCACCTGGGTTTGTTGATCCTGTGCACCCGGATTACGTGTGTCATTTACAGCGCTCCTTATATGGACTTAAGCAAGCCCCTCGGGCTTGGTTTCAACGGTTTGCAGGTTTTATCACTAGCATTGGTTTCCAGCATAGCAAAACTGATGCCTCGCTATTTGTGTTTCACCGTGGTTCTGACACGGCCTACTTGTTACTCTATGTGGATGACATTATATTGACCGCTTCTTCTTCAGCATTTTTACAGCGTATTATCACTGCTCTTCATGGTGAGTTTGCTATGACAGATCTTGGTTCCCTACATTACTTTCTTGGTGTTTCTGCTACCCGTACTGCTTCTGGTATGTTTTTATCACAATCTAAGTTTGCTGCGGAACTTTTAGAAAGGGCTAATATGGCTACGTGTAATCCATGTCGCACTCCAGTTGACACTGAGTCCAAACTTGGACCTGATGGTGAGCCGTTTCCTAATCCTACTTTGTATCGGAGTCTGGCTGGGGCTCTTCAGTATCTTACTTTCACACGCCCGGATATTTCATATGCGGTTCAACAGGTATGTCTGTATATGCATGACCCAAGGGACATACATTTTCATGCTTTGAAGCGGATTTTACGCTATCTTCGAGGTACTTTGGATCATGGTTTACAGCTGCATGTTTCGTCTACTACACAGCTTGTGGCCTACACTGATGCTGATTGGGCGGGTTGCCCGGTCACACGCAGATCTACATCTGGTTATTGTGTTTTTCTTGGGGATAATCTGCTGTCGTGGTCTGCTAAACGTCAAGCTACGTTGTCTCGGTCAAGTGCTGAGGCCGAATATCGAGGGGTTGCTAATGTCGTTGCTGAGACTGCTTGGTTACGTAATCTCTTACGTGAGCTTCATACTCCTTTGTCTACAGCCACCATTGTTTATTGTGATAATATCAGCACCGTCTACTTATCTACGAACCCTGTGCAACATCAACGTACGAAACACATCGAGATTGACATTCATTTCGTTCGTGACTATGTTGCTTCGGGCCAGGTTCGTGTGCTTCATGTGCCATCTCGGTTTCAGTATGCTGATATTTTCACAAAGGGTTTGCCTGCTGCTTTGTTTCTTGACTTTCGCTCCAGTTTGAACGTTCGAAGCCCTCCCGCTCAAACTGCGGGGGTGTATTAGCCGATTAGTATTATAGCCCAAGTATTATGTTATTTACAGAAGCCCATTAGGGTATTTTATGTATCTTGATATCTTGTACTATATATGTTTCGATGTTGAATGAAAACCTCAAGGGGAATTACGCAATCTAATAAACACCACAAAAGCATATTAAACGGTCATGGGAAGAGTGCGAGAAAACTTGTGCTGAGCCAAATTGTTGAACTTCAGTTAGAATCATTTTTGTTTTGCAAGAAACTTGAGCATACAAAGAGTAGGTTGAGATGAATCAAAGAAGCTCTTGAACCAAATGAATGCTACCTAATCATTTAAGATACACAATCACAAAGGAATGAGATCCGAGCAGATATGAGTTCAACACCAGGATACATAGCCATCTGACCCACACAAACCAAACTTTGGATGGTTTAATTGAGACATTGTATATTTTGCCTTGCAACATGCTAGACTTTCATGTTTTATATATTACATCCTTTCAGTCATGAAGATAAGGTTTTTTTTTTTTTTTTTTTTTAAGAAAAACTCATGACTTTCTTCAAACATAAGGATTTTTACATATTCAGATGATGCATATGCAAAGATTGATAAACTTGTGTTTGTATTTATAGATTATTATCCAAAGTAACCACCAAGCATATAATGAAATGAGAATGTAACGAAGCAAAGAACACCAACAAGATTTCAACAAGTAATGAACATCCAAAAGGCTTGTTATAATTAATTACACAAAGCAATTAGGCATCTATAAAGGACATTCCTCATTCTAAAAAAACTATCAATGATAAGGAGCAGAAGTAACACTAACTACTGTAAAATAGAAAAACACATTAAACTTGATAATATATGTAGCATATACGGCATCTACGATCTCATAACGTTCCGTAAAGGGCATATTAATTAACAACAGTAAAATAGATGAAAGTAATTTTTACACACCTTAACTACAAACTAGGTCCCTCCTTCCTTAGCTAACATATCAGTTTGTTTCATCAAATCAAAAGAAACAACCATATCATTCACCATCATCAGTAAAAGTCTTCTCCCAAGCACCCAAATAAATAAACCTATCTATAACAGCCTTAATACGTTAACTCAGGTTGTTATAGATAGGTTTATCTGTTGGGGTGTTGAGGTTGTTACCAGCAAGAAAGACTGCAAGAGAGGCTGAAATGAAAAATGACCTGATAATAATAGAAATGAGAGATTTGTTCGTATTACTTTGACTAGTGATGGGTGTCCTTGGATTCCTTTATCTCCTCCTTTTAGCGATAATTCTATGTATACCCAATAGAAAGTTGATAAAAGTTTTCAATGCATGAGTACAATGCTTTTAAAGCATGTGTTGAGAAAATATAGAATTATGTTTGTTTTGGGTATATATGAAATTGCCCTTTTCTTTTAAATAACCGATTCAAACATCACTTTACATAAGTAGAAGCAATTATGTGTTCTTCATTTTTATTTAATTGTTTACTTATATCTATACTATTTATAAATCATTTACACCATTTTCTTTAAATTTGAAAAACTTTAAAAAATGAGTAAAATTGAATTAGTAAAACAACCTTGATTAAAAATAGTAACAACATCCACTACTAAATTACTCTAATATTTTAAATATTATTTAAACTTTTATTATTTTTCGTTTATAACGAAAACTTTTTTTTTCTTCTCGCAATGACTACATATTAAACTAGTAAGTTGCATCAATGGTCACCCCAAAGCATAAGTTCGCAAGTATTTTTGCCGTTATACACCGTCGTTTTGCACATGTATTTGTCTAGTATGTTTTCTATGGTATTTTTGAGATATAAACCCGCTTAACTTGTTTAATTGACCAGTTTGGGATAAACCATAATCCAAGGTAAAAATCCATTTATAAGTGAATAGGTATATTTGTACATATAATCGTCTAAGATCAGAGTTCATTATGTGTCTGTTAAATGTTTTATACAGGTTGCACATCATATTTCTTTGCAAACCAACTAAAATTAGCCCGTTGTGATGCGGGAGAAATTTACCAATTGGAGGGAAGAGGCCCATTCATAGTATTTTGGTTGCAAATAATCGAACAACGGCTATAAAGTTTATGAAACATTTGGTTCTAGAAAAGCGATTATGTTGGTGGCTATGGCTATTCCTCAAACTAGCATTTCAATATTGTTGATCAATATGTGTTGAATTATGCTAAAGTGCAACTTCCTGTAAAGCTATGTAGATTTATTCACTGATTTGATATACGTAATTTATGCGGATGCCTAATATTATCTTTATTACAATTTAACGACTACTCTTTCCAAACATTCGTGATCAAACTTTAGAAATAATTAGCTATTATGGATTTATTGTAGAAAGTTGATCAACAACCAATATATGGTTGGGTTCATTATTTTTCGTTGCTCAAAAAGAATTTTTGTTCTCTATTAGTTATTGTTAACTTTAATTATAAAAGTTTAACTTCAATTATATGAATGATGCAATGAAGTTACAAAGAAACAAAAAAGTTTATGAACTCAAGTTACCAATATCTGCAAAAGGATATGGTTAGAATAGAAGCAACAATTATATTACTTTGATGTTTCCCAAGAGACTTGAGCATACAAAGAGAGGTTGAGATGAATCAAGTAAGCTCTTGAACCTGCTATCACTACTTTGTGTTGGTACTCAACTGATGTAAGCATTGTAACTTGGTTGGTTTAGGTTCCATGCAATGAAATGCTCTCTTTTGTGTTTTGTAAACAATGTGGCTCAAGTTGTAATATTTGTTGTTGTTTGATGTTCTGGTCAATGGTATCTTTTGGACAAACGCAATAATAATTTACAGACAATAATTAAAAAAAAAGGTTCAGTAAACAATGTGGTCCCAATTTACAGACAATAATTTAAAAAAGGTTCAGTAAACAAAGGCAAATAGGCCATGTATTGAATACACCATAACAAAACAATTTATAAAGTTAAGATTCTGTATTGTTTATAAAAATAAGAGGTGTCCATGTACATTGTTTACAAAATATAGGCCTATTCAGTCAAGGCACACCAACCCTAGTACCCTATCACATACTACTACAAAATACAAGTTCACAGCAGAATCAATTGTCTTAAAACTAAATACATCAGTGGAAATCATCAAAAAAGTCTATCAATGGGTTAAAATTTTTATGAGGTCAATAAAATACTTCCATGGTTTCGAAACTGACCTTGACTCGATTCAGGTCAGTTTCCAAACCATTGAAGTCATTTGTCGACAGCTCTCGGTTTATCAATAAGTACGGCGCCCTCCAACACGCTGCCACATAGTTTTATGCTAATGTACAAGGTTCATTATGTAGCGGATGAGGTAAAGTGCATTCGTTTAGTAGAAGATGATAACATTAAAACTTTTAAGATACAGCAACAAGAGTTTGCTTCATCTATGTTTTTTTTTGTTATAATAAAAGTATTGTTATTTGAAACCCTTCTATCGGACTTATATTTGGACTGTTCATGGATTACTGTGTTTGTATTGTTATAATAAAGTTAAATTTATGATAAAAGTATTGTTGTTATTTGGAACCTTCTATGGGAAAATCATTTGGTATTGCTGGTGTCCCTAGTTATGACCCTCAGTATTATATTTGGACTGTTTATGGTTTCGGGGTTTGTCCTGTTACTAGTGAGTAGTGACCCTACCGTTGTTAAGGTTTCATGCGCAGTTACCATGCCTTGGCCATATATACCCTTTTCCCAAGCACAACCTACATTCTAGTGAAATGTTATATAAGAGTAGCATAACAAAAATTGATCCCCACCTCAGAGGAGTTCTCGACATCTTCATCTTAATCAGTTTCCCATAGAATTTCATTTTTCATTTCAACAGAGTGGTTATCAGGATCTTTGTTTATAGTTTAAGCCGGCAGATGATGCATGTTATATATTCATCTGTAATAACACGAGAACAGGAATAACTTATCATCTGGACCCCATATAGCGCTGATTCGTCCAGTGAAGGTATGAAATAAGCGAAGGAAATTATTAATAATCATGTATTTTATAGATCAAATTAAATTCTTACCAGCTACGAAGGGCATTCTCAGCAGCCTGTTGTTGTGCATCCTTTCTCATCTTACCCATTCTATCAGCTACTTTCTCACCCGTGAACAAGACTTGCGTCATTGAGTCCTATTTAGCACAGACCATATTATATAGAACACTAAACCCAAGAAATAACTGCTGATTATATTTGCGTTTTTTATTTCTTTTCTTGGCATTTAGATGCGAAGTTCTAAAATATAGAATTTTGACTATAACATATAGTGTTCTGTGATGTATTTTGTCACATTAAAAATCATAGCACGAACACTAGTATAAACCTATGGATCATTTGCTGTACTTTGACTTTTGAAGTCAAATGGACTTCTTTAACTTTAAAATCGATGATAATTCTCTCAAGAAATTAACACGGGTATCTTTCTACCTTTTCTTTATGCTTTAAATTTTGGCAAAATCAACAAAATTTTCCAGAACATATAGAAATTTCTGAAAAATCTTGAGTCTTAAAAGTAGTCAACTTGACCTCAAAAAGTCAATTGTTTATTTCTGTGAAGCTTTTCACTATAAACTTAGTTTGTTGCATAATTTTCTTACCCGTGTCCTCATTTTTGGAATATAAGTGGGTTGGGTTCGGTGTGATGATAAAGAATGCCTTCGGCTGAATCCAATGCTACACGTAACCTCATTCGGAAGCTCAAGGATTTATACTGATTTAATTAAATCTGACTTCATGTGGTTTTGGAATCTAATTTTGGATTACATATTATATGCAATTAAAGGAAGACAAGCTAAGGGGAAGACCGGGTTATGAACATTAAGATGAGCAACTTCACATCTTAATCGAGGCTGATTTACCACCAACCGTTGTTGATTTAAGGCTGAGGCAAGCACAGCAGATAATTGAAGAGCAGCTTCTCAAACCAATGGTATTACTTATAGATTACTGTCTTCACTCTTTACTACTTACTATTACTAGTCGTCTAGTTGTAGCACTTGAGAAGTTTTTTATATTGTTCTTTTAACACCTTTATTTTCTATTTATGGTACTATTGGAGTTGTTTGCTCACATTAAAACTAAAAGCAAAGACAACAGTATTAACATATGGATCATTTTCTGTACATTGACTTTTGAAGTCAAATGGTCTTCCTTTAGTTAAGATGATGATTTTCTCAGAAACTTTACACCGATCTTGCTACCCCTTCTGTCTCTTAGAGTGTAGAAAAAATCAGCAAAATATTCCAGAACACCTAGAAGTTTTTTTCAAATCTTTAGTGTGAAAAGTAGTCTACTTGACCTCAAAAAGTCAAAAAAACTTACAGTGAAGAGGTTCACTGTAAAGTTATCTTGTTGCAAATTTTTTTTATCCATGTCCTAGTTATTATTCTATTATTTAAAGAATGATTCCGAAGATTTTATCAAAGACAACTACTACGAGAGCTAACTATGCTAGATTCAAATTTCAGAAAAGAGAGTCCCCGCCAAAGTGGCATGAAAAGTCCAAAAACCGGGCGTGAGCAAAAATATGAATCCAGAGATTTGACTTTTTGTGTGATAAATTTCACAAGCTTCCTACATTTTTCTACATTGTTTACACCTGCAATTCCTATTTAGGTACTACTTTATATGTTTCATCACATATATAATATTACGAACACTTATATAAACAAATGGTCTTCTGGTTCAAATTGTAAACCGTATCGAATTCACATTCGGTTGTGTGTTCGGTTCGGTCCAGTTTGTATTCACTTCGGTTTTGCCTTCAAAAATTCTCAACCCAAGAAACCTGAATCCTGAAACCTGAACCTAAAGAACTCCCTTACAGGTCCATAACCTGAATCTTGAAAGGGCCATTACTTAAAAGGATAGCACAAACAGTCACATTGTACACTCGTTATAGTAACTTCAAGAAAAAAAAGTCTCAGTTGACTCTATGAGTCAAAGGATCATGTTTCCTTTACCCAAGCACAAACAGGGTTTTCGTCTTGCAAAAATCAAAAACAACAATCGTGTCATACACGACGATCGTTTAGTATCCAATCTTTTGCACTGGTTTTAGCCTGCAATGGATGCTATTGAACTCTGTGGCATTGGTTACTGTCGGATGTTAAGTTACAAGCATGCCTTAAATATTCAAAGCTTGGTTGGGCTGTGTAAGTACCAGGTCATATGCACATTGACAGAGTGGTAATTTACTATGAAAATGAAATGCTGGAGAGACTTGTGCTGCTCATACCAAGCACATTCCCTGGTTTGCTCATGTGCTGCTCATACCAATTTACGAGGTAGATTACGGTGGACTTCTCTATAATCCAAAGCCGTGAATTAAACTTAAAACAATATACTTAGATAGGATGTGACTTGTACTTATAAAAATATGCAATCTGAATAATCTTAGAGTCGCTCTTGAACCTACAATCAGTATTTAGTATTGTAACCTACTGGTAAGAAGCCTAATGCATGATTGCATTGCAGACCCCTAGTGGTACTCAACTGATGTAGCCATTGTTAACCGCAACTCTGTTTCTACTTTCTGCTATTTTATTTTACACTCTGGAGGGTATAACTATGAGATTGTAGATCTTGTCTAGCAACATGGTTATCAACAATTTTCTTAGAGAAAAATCCAGGACTTTCTCCAAACATCGCCTAACCACTACTAATGCCTTCACTACGCTAATCCCGATTCAAAGTACATATAAATCATTTCTTGCACAAACTTAGGCATCTACACATTCAAATGTTTCAAATTCAAAGATAGATAAACTTGTGTTTGTATTTACAGAGTATCCAAAGTAACAGCCAAGCATAATAAAATGAGAATGTAACGAAGCAAAGAATGCTAACAAGATTTCAACAAGTAATGAACATCTAAAAGGCATGTCATCATTAATTACCAAGCAATAAGGCATCTATATAAAGGACATTCCGCTTTCTAAAAGAACAATGGAATAACAAAAATCACATTAAACTTGATAATACCGATTGCGCTAACCATTCTACAAATCACATAACTGACATATATGTAGCATATTTTGCATCTACAATCGCATAAGATTTCATGTCATTACTAGATTAACAAAATTTAATCGGTGATAGATAAAAGTGATTTTTCCACACCTTAACTACAAAATAGTCCCCTTGAAATGTGGCCGTCATCATTATGATAAGTTATTATTCATCATATATACGTGAATCCAAGTGATTAAGCAGAAGTAGCGATTCCTTGTAAGAGCCCATGAAGAATGAGTCCGCTGCTCCTCCAGAAATCCCAAGATTCTTGATTTGTTGTGAGCAGGGATCATAAACATTAAGTGTGGTGTTCCATCTGTCCTTTTGAGTTTCAAATATAGTTTCACCATTCTTCGTAAACCCCCATATTTTACTTACACGTGTGCCAAATGAGAATAGCTTTGTAAACGACGAATCATGCTCCATCACCCATACACCACAACGTATTCCTCCATACACAACAAGAGACCCCCTTAGCTTAGAAACAGACACGTATGAATCCATTAATAGCTCTTTTGTTAAGCTGTCTGGCAGGTCTACCACTTTAAATTCCTTGGCAATCAAATCAAATGACACAACTAGATGTTTTGTGGTAGATTCACCATCATCACTAAAAGTCTTCTCCCGAGCACCCCAATAGATAAACCTATCTATAACAACTTGAGTTGATATCGGATTAAGTCTAATTGTTTGACGAGGCAAATTATCACTTGGAATCGCAGTCCAAACACCCGAACTCAATGTAAAAACTTCAACATGCCAAGGCTTGTTAATTGCGCTTACAAACTTAACAACAGTAGGATCTCTAGTGACGGGACAAACCGCGAAACCAAAATTAGTCTCAGTAGGAGTCTGAGTGTCAAAAATACGGACAACAGCAATACCAAATGATTTCCCGATAGAAGGGTTCCAAATAACAACCATCCTTTTCTTATTATCTTTATTATAGCATGACAAACAGAGTAATCCATGACACGCACCAACAACCTTAAAAAAATAATATTGTTTAAGCAAAGGAGACACAACAAGAGATGGAGCAAACTCTTGTTGCTGTACCTTAAAATTTTCACAGTTATCATCGTCTACGAGACAAAAGTGTTGTACCGAATCTACTAAATGAGCTCTGTGCTTTAAAATACGACTACGTGGCTGCGTGTGGCGGGCGCCGTAACCATTGATAAACTCGGAGCTGTCGATGAAAGACTTCCAGGGTTTCGAAACGGACCTGAACTGAATCAAAGGCTTCACAGGAAGCCACTTGATGATTTCCATTTGGATTTCGAAAGGGATATTGTCTGACATTGTTCAATTTTTCTAGGGTTTATGTAACTTTGCCAGAGACTGAGAAATGAAATTGGGATATTTGGGGGTTTTATTTTTGAGTGTTGTATGGACCGGGTAAAAACCCATCTTCATATCATATCCATATAATTTTAGTGGGTGCTTTTGGATTTTTTAATTTGTTCCCTCTTTATTTATAGATTAGAAAAAGAGTTAATTACATAATTGGTCCTTAAGGTTTACCGGATCTTACAGAGAATGTCATTGTGTTTTTTTTACAGGTCATGTCCTCATGGTTTTGATTTATTACGGGTTTGGTCCTTTGACCAATAATTATGTTAGTTGACCGTTAACTTAAAAGGTATTTTTGAATTTCCACATGTTTTGGCAAACCACAAGGACGATTTATGTAACTAAAAAAAATAAAAAATTAAAAAAAAAATGAAAACTGTTTAAAAAAAAAAAAAAACTTTAAATAAAAATCATTTAAAAAAAATATTTATTATACTTAAATTTTGCTTATATATAATGTGAGGGCTTAAAAAAATTTATTAAACAGTTTTTATACGCTTAAAAAAAATCTATACGCATTAAAAAAAAATTTGAATACGATTTGTTGGGATATAGAGAGTCAAAGTGCTGAAGAGTCAAAGTACTGCTAAAGAAGAAAGTCAAAGTACTGCTCGTTTCATCAAAGTACTGCATGGTTAAAGGACTGCTATGCAAAATCGTTAAGGATTATCATGTAATTCTAGAATGTTCTTAGTTTAGTATAGTATTACTTGTCGTACAAGGAATAGAGTTGTAAACCGACTAGGGTTATCCTTATGCCTATAAAAGGACCCCTAGATTGGCACTAGAGGTACGAATTTTAGAGATACGAATTCATACGTGCATTATTAGAGATATTAGGGATTGTTAGTGAATCTGTGTGTTAAGCAGATTCAGAGTTTTAAAATAATCGTTGAAGTTAAAGTTAATTCTTCTTAGCTTTATTCAAGTAAATTCCGCATACTTAATAGAGTTAATTCAGTGTTTCATTGTTAGTAACTTAGGATTTATCCGAGGTTGCTAAGCCCTTACAAGCTACATAAGTTAGTTTGATTAGAGTACATCGATCCAACAAGTGGTATCAGAGCTTGTGTGGAAACTCTGATTAAGAAGAAACCCTTAAAACCTAGTTAACAACAAACCCTAATGATGTCGACTGAAGCTGCACCACCCTCATCCATCACCTCACTTAGAATTCCTATCATCAAGAAGGGAGAGTATGATCTTTGGAGCATTAAGATGAGGCAGTACATTGCTATTACAGACCATGCACTGTGGAATGTAATTGTCAATGGTAATGAAGTTATTCCAGACCCTATAGAAGTTCCTGGACAACCTAAACCACCTAAGGCTATCTTGCCAGCAGCTACAGTCAGAAATCAAGAAAAGGCTCTCAACATATTACTGTCTGCTATTCCTGATTGTCACCTACTCAAGTTCCATGATGCTAAGGATGCAAAACAACTATGGGCTGCTCTCAAGACAAGGTTTGGAGGTAATGATGCTTCCAAGAAGATGCACAGAAATCTGTTGAAGCAACAGTTTGAAACTTTCACTGTTGGTGAAAGAGAAGATCTTGATGCTGCCAATGACAGATTTCAAAATCTTCTTAGTATGCTGGAGTTATACAAAGCAGATGTATCTGTTGAAGATGCCAATCTGAAGTTCTTAAGGAGTTTGCCATCCACATGGCATGTGATTGCTACTATGATCAGAGGACAACCTGGTTTGGATGTTATGGACTTTGATGATCTTTACAACCACTTAAAGGTGTGTGAGCATGAGATGAATGGCCAACCGAGTTCAAAATCATACAGTATTGCTTTTGTGTCTTCTGAAAAGAGAAGCAGTACTTCCACTAAAAGTACTGCTTACCCTACTCAAAGTACTGTTGCTCAAAGTACTGTTACCTATCCTACCCCCAGTTCAGCACCAACAAACACCATCCATTGTGATAAAGTTGTATGCTCATTCTTTGCTCAGCAAGCCACTTTACCTGTTACTTATGAAGAGGATTTGTCACAAATTGAAGAGGATGCTCTTGAAGAAATTGATATAAGGTGGCAAGTTGCTATGATCACTGCTAGAATCAAGAAGTTCATGAAGAAAACAGGAAGAGGAATTGACTTCAAGCCTAAGCAGGGTATAACGTTTGACAAGACCAAGATTGAATGCTTCAATTGTCAAAGAACTGGACACTTTGCAAGAGAGTGCAAATTTGCTAAATATCAGGCAAATAGAATGACTGAGAAACCCAAGCTTGAACTAAAGAAAATCCCTATTACTGAAACAAAAGCTTTGGTTGCTCAAGAAAATCTATCAGAGATTGAATGAAGTGCTGAATTTGATGATGAACCAGTAACCTACTGTATGGTAGCAGTGGAAGACTTTGATTGGAGCACAACTTTTGATGAGGAACCAGAATTTGCTGCTATGGAATCTAGAGATGTCCTAGGAAGATTTGATTGGAGCATGGAGAGTGAAGATGAACCCGTTCTGCTTGCTATGGTAGCTACTTCACCAAGTTCACCCCTATCTCTGAGGTATGCTCTAAGTGTCATGATTTTTATCAAAAGGTGCTTACAGATTATGTAACTGAAAGAGATAACTGTAGAAGGGCTAGGCCTGAGGTAGCTGGTTATCAAATTACTTTAGAGTCAATGGAAGCCAAAATAATAACACATGAAAATAATGAAATGGCTTGGGCAGAAAAGTATGAACAACATGATTACCAATTAAAATTAAGTGAATGGAAGTTAGGATGTAAGGTTGCTGAATTAGAAAAGATAACTACAGAAAGGGATGCATTGCTAGAAAAGTTTGTTGCTTGGGGAAAATCTGGTCTTTCACATGTTAGTTTTGTTGAAAAACAGAAAAGAGCATACATTAAAACTAGACTAGGTTTTGGCATGGACTTTAGTAGCATAGAAGAAAACCCACCTAGTGATCAGGATGAACTTGATTTTGAGGATATAATAACCAGTGATGATGAGCTCATTAACTATGTAGATACCTCTAGTAATGAGGAATCAATTAGTCAAACACCTCCTGAATTTAAGAAAGATAAGGGTTATCATGCAGTCCCTCATCCCACTGGTAGTTTTCAACCACTTAGGACAGATGTGTCTTGTTTTGGAGTAGACAACCTAGAGTTTAGGAAAAAGCTTACTGGTCAATCTAATACAGGTCCATCTAGTTCTGACACCCCAAAAGAAACAGTTGAGAAACCTAAGGATAATAATGTTAAGAATCAAGCAGTACCTTCTTCCCAAAGTACTGCTAGACAATCAGCAGTACTTTTCCAAGATACTGCTAAACCTTTTTGGGATAATTTTGGTCAAAACAATTTTCATCATTCACCAAAAAGGCAGGACAGTTTTAATCATCGAACTAAAGGAAGATTTTTTGGGAGTATGTCAAAAATTGTGTTTTGTTTGTTATAGTCCTGATCATTTGATTAAGGACTGTGACTTTCACTCAGATTACTTAAGCAAATTTCCAAAGACTAAAACTGCAAACCAAATCCCAAGGGAGAATAAACCAGTCTGGAATCATTCACATAGGGTTAACCACAACAATTTCTCACAAGACCATAGGTACCCTCACCAAAAAAGATCTTTTTCAAAATCATCAGTACCTTCAAACACTTTCCAAGGTACTGATAAGTCAAAAGTTTCTCAAACAGTACCTTCTCAAAGTACTGCTAGATTTTCACCTAATCAAGGTACTGCTAGCACTTTTTGGAATGGAAACCCTAGGAGATCTAACTACTATCAATCTAGAAGGCGTTACACCTCAAAAAGAGTGTCTAGATAAAAAAATCCTACACAAAAAGTTAAAACATGTTGGGTTAAGAAGGAAAATACTAATGGGGGACAAACATAGATTTTTGTTGAAAAAGTGAATTTGAATGAAAAAAAGACTTTTATTGAAA
Organism: Chrysanthemum seticuspe; assembly: GCA_019973895.1. Lineage (NCBI taxonomy): Eukaryota > Viridiplantae > Streptophyta > Magnoliopsida > Asterales > Asteraceae > Chrysanthemum > Chrysanthemum seticuspe. Next base: position 315,191,544 of record BPTQ01000009.1, read on the forward strand.
AACCAACACAAGTTTTGGAACAACCAAAGATAGTTGATCATGTGCTTAAAGACAGTGGCAATTACATACTTAAAGAATTTAAGTATGTAACTCCACAAGGGGAACACAAGTCAGTAATGGCTTGGGTTCCTAAAATTAACTAACTCTGTTATCTTTGTGTAGGGCAACCCAGAAGGGAAGCCTAAAGATCATCTAATTGTGGATAGTGGTTGCTTTGGAAGCATGACAGGAGACAAATAGATTCTGTCAGATTTTAGATCTTATTGTGGAGTAGGAGTTGCATTTGGGAATGATGCTAGTGGAGAAAGAATAACTGGCAAAGGAACTATCAAGACTGGAAGCATAGATTTTGAGTTCGTTATGTGAAGGAGCTTAAATTCAACCTGTTGTCAGTCTCTCAGATCTGTGACAAGAAGCACCTTGTGTTGTTCACTAACACAGAATGTCTTATTCTTTCCCCTGAATTCAAGCTTGTTGATAGTAACTTGGTAGTGCTGAGAGTACCAAGAACCAATGATGTGTACAGTTTGGATATGAAGAGTCTTAACTCTTCTTAAAGAGCAACATGTTTAGTAGCTAAGGCAACACTTGAAGAAGCACATCTTTGGCATAGAAGATTAGGCCATGTAAATTTCAAGAATATCAACAAGTTGGTCAAAGGAAATTTAGTTAGAGGTTTACCTTCCAAAACATACAGGAATGATCACTCATGTTTGGCGTGCAATAAAGGTAAACAGCACAAAGCTTCATGCAAGAAGATTGAGGAACGAACCATTAGAGAACCTCTGGAGTTACTGCACATGGATTTGTTTGGACCTGTTTCTGTTACTAGTCTAAACAAGAAGAAGTACTACCTGGTTGTGACAGATGATTGCAGTAGATTCAGTTGGGTATTTTTCTTGGGATTTAAAGATGAAACCTTTGATGCTATTTATGATCTTATAATAGCCCTTAAAAACCAATTGATACTCAAAGTAAGAGGAATTAGATGTGATAATGGGACTGAATTCAAGAACAAGCTTATGGATGAGTTTTATGCCAAGAAAGGAATCAAGAGGGAGTTTAGTATTGCTAGAACTCCATAGCAGAATGGTGTTGCAGAGAGAATGAATAGAACTCTAATAGAAGCAGCCAGAAAAATGTTTGCAAATTCATTATTACCTATTCAATTTTGGGCTGAAGTTGTAAGTACTGGTTGCTATGTATTAAATAGAGTATCAGTTACTAAACCTCAGATGAAGACACCTTATGAGTTTCTTATGGGAATCAAACCTAGCAGATGCTTTATGAAACCTTTTGGATGTCCTCTGACTATTTTTAACACTATTGATGCTTTGGGAAAATTTGATGGCAAGTCAGAAGAAGGATACTTATTGGGATACTGCACCAACAGCAAAGGATTTAGAGTATAGAATCGAGTCACCAAGAAGGTTCAAGATTGTCTTCATGTTGAATATTTAGAAGATCAAGAGAATCAAAAGGGTAAAGGTCCTGATTGGATGTTTGATCTTAAGGTTTTGACTCCTTCTATGAATTATGTTCCTGATAGAAAAGAAAATCAAGTTGATCACAAAAAAGAAGATTTACAGTACATTGTTCATGGAGTCAATATTAGACCTGATGTTGTTCCTGATGAAGAACCTATAACTGTTGAGACAGAAAAGTACTGATGAACCAAAAACTACTTTGTCTGCTGAAGATCAAGCTATTCAAGATGAACTTCATAGGATGCTTTTTCAAGAAACAATAGCACAATCTTATGAGGAGAACAAAGGAGAGCTTTTGAAGAAGAAAAGAGAAAGGGTAAGTCTACAGCATACCCTAACAGTACTTTGGATCAAAGTACTGCTGCACCAATTGACAGTACTTTTGATGATGATCCGACCATGCCTGGTTTAGAAGATACTGATGATGAATTAGATGATGAAGGTATTTTTTCCAATTCCAATGAAGGAGTTGACTTCACAAATTTGGATGATGATCTTGAAGTACCACAGACTCCCACTGGTCAAATTATTAGACCTTCTACTTCTGGAGTGCTTACAAGAACCAAAGTTAAGGGTTTTTCTAAACCACACAATGCTTTACTTAGCTTTGTTTATAAACAGAACAAGCTGAATCACAAGGATCATCAAACATGCTTATTCACTTGCTTTATCTCTTAAGAAGAACCCAAGAATATAACTCAAGCATTAACTAAAGAGAGTTGGGTTGAAGCCATGCAAGAAGAACTTCTTCAATTCAAACTTCAAGAAGTTTGGGTACTGTGTGATCTACCAGATGGAAAGAAAGTCATTGGTACAAGATGGGTTTTCAGATTCAAGAGAGATGAAAGAGGGAATGTCATCAAGAACAAGGCAAGGCTAGTTGCACAAGGATATAGACAAGAAGAAGGAGTAGATTATGATGAAGTGTTTGCTCCTGTAGCAAGGCTTGAAGCCATTCGAATATTCCTTGCTTTTGCATCATATATGGAATTTCAGGTTTATCAAATGGATGTCAAGAGTGCCTTTCTTGATGGCAAGATAACATAGGAGGTCTATGTTAAACAGCCTCCTGGTTTTGAAGATCCTGCACATCCAAATAAAGTCTACAAATTCGTTAAGGCTCTTTATAGCCTTCATCAAGCACATAGAGCATGGTATGAAAGGCTCTCTACTTTCTTATTGCAACATGGTTACAGGAGGGGAGCAATTGACAAGACTTTGTTTATCAAGAGAGATAAGAAGGATATCATGCTGGTTCAAGTTTATGTAGATGATATCGTCTTTGGAGCTACAAAATAGTCCATGGTAAAGGAGTTTGATCAGCTGATGCAACATGAATTTCAAATGAGTTCTATGGGTGAGTTAACTTTCTTCTTGGGACTTCAAGTTAAATAGTCAAAGGAGGGAATTTTCATAAGTCAAGATAAGTATGTCTCTGACATTCTTAAGAAGTTCAACTTTGATGCTATGAAGCCAGTCACTACACCTATCAAATCTATCAACTCATTGGGCAAGGATGAAGATGGTTTGAAGTCAAGCTGTACAGATCTATGATTGGCTGTCTTATGTACTTAACTGCATCTAGGCCTGATATCATGTTTGCTGTTTGTTTATGTGCATGATATCAAGTCTCACCCAAGGTCTCCCATATGAATGCAGTAAAGAGAATTTTTAGTTATTTGAAACAATAACCTAAGTTGGGGTTGTGGTATCCAAAGGATTCACCTTTTCACTTGGAAGCTTTTTCAGATAGTGATTATGCAGGTGATAACTATGATAGAAGATCTACCACTGGAGGATGCCAATATCTTGGAAGAAGATTAGTCTCATGGCAATGTAAGAACAAACTATTGCAGCAACATCATTCATTGAAGCAGAATATGTTGCTGCTGCAAGCTGTTGTGGACAAGTATTGTGGATGCAGAATCAACTTTTGGATTATGGGTTCAACTTCAAGAACACTCCTATCAATATTGATAATGAGAGTACAATTTGCATTATGAAGAATCCAGTTTATCACTCCAAGACCAAACACACTCAGATTAGGCATCACTTTATCAGAGATTGTTATGAGCATAGGCCCATTATTGTTGTCAAGGTTCACACAGATGATAATGTAGCTGATTTACTCACCAAAGGATTTGATGTTTCAAGATTCAATCACTTGGTGGTGAGTATTGGAATGATTAATTACTAAGGTACATTTAAGGGGAGGATTGATTAGTAAGTTAGACAGTCCTATGCATTGCTTGAGGAGAGGCAATCGAATGCCTATGTAAAGGTTTTTGCCATTTTGAAGAAGAGAATGGAAAAGTACTGCTTTTTGGTCATATGAAAGTACTGCTCTGAAAGTACTGCTCTGGAAAGTACTGCCCACGTGGAAAGCACTGCTTGTCTTATCAACGTACTGTTACAACGGTCAAAAGATGGGTTAAAATTCAAATAACGATAACTTTGTTATTATGGGCTGTGATTTTTTCAGATCTTGCATATAAATAACTACCCTCCGATTTTCCCTCTCATCTTTATACTTATTAATCTTTTTCATATTTATCTCTCTCTCACACATTTACTATTCATCGAACCAATTTCTTCTACAACACTCAATGGCGAATCGAAATACAGTTTCTAAACACAACATGGTGGCTAATTTGGATAAAACGGAAGCTAATGTCGCATTCCATGACATCATTGATTTTCTCACTGGATCTCCAATCAGTTATGCACTTTTGGTAGAACCAGATGTTATTGAGCCTTGGATTCAACAGTTTTGGGCGACTGCTAGAACTCACATGGAGAATGATGAGTCATTTATACAAGCTAAAGTTGCTGAAAGGATTGTGAGAGTTAGTGCAGCCTCGATTCGAGAAGATCTATTATTTGATTATGAAGAAGGGGCTATACGTTTTGATAAATAGCTTACCTTGGGACACTTTAAGAGACATTGGGTATGAAGGGTCTTTAACAGAAACAACATTCAAGAAAACCTTATTTAGTCGACATTAGAAGTACTTGGTACATGTCTTACTTCATTGTATCAGTTCTAAGAGTACTTCATGGGAGCAATTTGGATCTAACATAGCATCTGCTTTAGTGGGATTGGCTACAAATCATGTTTTTAACTTTTCAAGACTAATCCTGGATGGTATGCTATCTCACATTTCTAAAGGCTCACCGTGGTTAATGTATCCAAGATTTATTCAAGTTTTCTTAAATAAACAACTTCATGATATACCAAAGCCTTCAAGCCTATTACCTGTTGTGGTCCAACCTGCAAAGATATTCACCTTCATGGCTACAAAAAGTGATAAGTTCTCTAGAAGGAACACTCCCTTGACTACTTCTATAATGGAGATTGTGCGAGCATTTAGAGATGAGGCTTCTACCAGTGAAGTGTAGAGAATAAAATCCCAGATAGACTTTATAAGCCTAGAATGAGTGTAGTTGTTCTATGTAATCACAAAACAACTAATGAGAACCTTTGCATGTAATGTATTTACGCGGAATATAAATACAAGACACAAGAAGACTATAGATACTATAAACTGATCCTCTATGGATCAATGTTATTGACTACGAATGTATTGAAAGGGATGAAAGATGTATTAGATCTGTTTTTACAACATTGATCATAGTTTCCTTTTATAGATAAAGGAAACTACTATTATAATACAAGCACTATCTATATGTGTATAAACTAATACACATACCTACCACACTATCAAGATATACATATCTTTAATCATCACTGATCGTTAAGTACTCATGTATATGTCTTTACCTAACATTTCGAATAAAATAATACAGTGGAGTTATCTGCTGAAACTGATAACTTCAGCAGAATCATTCAACGCATTATAACTTCAGCATAAACCAATGCTTCAGCAGAAATGAAATAGACTTCAGCAGAAGCAGTTGGTTCAGCAGAATTCAACTGTCTTCAAAATTCCCAACAATCCTCCCCTAAACTTGATGTTAACTTGTTAACTTCAAGTTTCCAGATATATCTTTATTAACCAAGAGGATTTAATTCTGTTACAAATCTGCACAATAAATAAAATCCAGTAGAACATCTAGAACCACCAGATATGCAATGAAGTTCAAGATCCTTAGTAACATTAGATACCAGAGTAGATTTGCTTAGCCTTTACCAAGTAGCTACTCACTCTTGGGCTAGCTAGTTCTTTGGTGGAATTATTTCATCACCCTGGTGAACCAGTAACCAGACCAATACTTGGAACATGAATCATCGGTGTATTGGAGTACCCAAATGATTTTTGGTAAATCATCACAACCATCAACGGATTTGATATGTCTTTACCTGAAGCCGTTTAACTCAGGACTAGTCATGATGATTCACTGCCTTTACCACAATCCATGATATTGTGGGCTAGCCAACTCTTTATCTTATGAGGACATGGTGAGTTGATTACCATACAACTTATTTGCAAGTTGTCAACCATTTAACGGATTTGATATCTCTTTACCAGAGCCGTTTGCTCATGGAGTAGCCAATGTTTTAAATATGACACATAGGGTACATTGATAACCTTTTTTTTTTTTTTTTTTTTTTTTATAAACTGACCAAAACTAACTATAACAAATTTTATACAGAAAGTCATACCGAATAATTGAAAGTTTTAGCTGTAAGACACGTTGTTTTCATGAGTCATACCATAGGATAATCATCTTTTGTCTGTAGTGGATTTCCAAAGTCTTCAGCAGAAATGTCACAATTCTCAAATTTCCGGTCGTTTCTTAAACTCATTATTCATCATATTAGTTCATTCATGATATTTCATTTCACATTAACCGCGTAATTTTTATATTTATTAAACGTTATCGCGTGAGTTATTATTTTAAATATTTAATCCGTTACTTTCAAAAATGATCCCGATATATTTTTATACTCACATTAGTTTATAAAAACTATATTTTGAGTTTTCCTAGTGTTTTGAAATTATTTCGTATATAAATCGTTGAAATTAAATTATTACGACGTTTTTCTTAAAAATTTCACTATAATTATTTTATCACTCAAATTTTACAAGAAATGTATTTTTACAATTTTTATTATCTCATTACATTCTATTTTGATCTATTAAAAACTTACTTGTACCAAAAATCTACCATTTACCTTTACTTATACATTTTCCTACACATTTACTTACACTTTTTCTTACAAATTGCTACAAGTATTTATACAATACATTTAAAAAAAAAAAAAAAAAAAATTTTGTGGACAAAGCCCCCAAAATCCGGCCCTTAGGGGATTGCAATAAATACTTGGTGAAAATTTTCCTTGACAAGTTTATATTTATACTCCATGTATCTCCATTTCATTCATTGAATCTCATATTTCAAGTCAAGAAAAATAAGAAATTTTCTCTCCTTGTTCTTCCTTTCTTCCTAACCGGTTATACATCAAGAGAAAGGGATCATCATCTCAATTTTCAAGTTCAAGTATTTTACAATCTAGTAATACTCTTATTAAGATTTTGAAATAAAAATCTAGAGTATTTAGGCTAAACCTTGGTTCTTATCACCTCATCATATTAACTTGTAAGCATGTTTCTATCATTTTTCATGTTTCCTCTTCATTTCATATGTATCTTTTCATTTTTGGAGCAACATGCAAGACATATGTGATTTATACCATTTTTACTTGATTTTAGAGTTATATATATATATTGGTCATCCTATAATTATCCCCTTGGTATTCATTGGTCTTGATGGTGATTAGGAACCCATGACACCCTAAGAAGGTGTATGGTAGGATTAGATTAGCTTTGGAGTTGATTTGAAGGGATTAGAATAGGTTTTGTCCGAGAAAAACTATTTTCAATACGTATTAAAAAGGTTCTGTTCTTGTTTCGATTTTCTGGAAAAACCGACAGTTGGTACGAAACTTTGGCCTTGATATTTAGAAAATATACTTTAAAACGAATCCGTGGCCTTTTGAACGGATAAAAACGGAGTTATAACGAAGAAGTTATGAATTTTAAAAGTTTGACGACGAAACGTATACTTTTCAGAAAATTCAGCAAGCAGTTTTTAGTTTGTTCGGGTCAAAAACGAGCCTTAAGCTTCACAAATTATTTCGACTTATCAAAAATATATTAGTTTACTTCGATACGAAGCTAAGGACATATTATACGTAGAAAACGGATTTGAAACGACAAAGATATGCACGTTTTCATAAAGTTGCCGTAACTATTATTTTCTGAAAAACTATATTCTTTTTACGTTACAATTGTTACATTAGCTGTAACGACCATGTTTGCGGCTGTTTTTAACGAGGTTGTGAAACTTTTTGGAACGAATTGTCTTCTAATAAAATCAAGTTCACCGGCCATATTTTTCAAAACGACAAGCCGTTTGTATAGCGGAGTTGTAGTAAATTAATTACGGGTGTTCAAACTTGGCCGAAACTCATTTTCTGCACTACAATTAACCAAAATCACTATCTTTAGCCCTTATTATCTTTATGATCGAGACCTTTTGGACGAAAACTCCTGAACTGAAACTTTTAGATATCGATACAAACTTTCCAAAACCGTCGAGTTCGTTCTCTAACGATCGACGTACACTATTTTACGACCATTTTTCCGGAGCCATTTTTTGTTAATTTCATGATAATTCCGACGACATTGTTTTGCGACGAAAAGTGATAATTTCACCATAAATCATTATAAAACCATTGTAGGATGACATTTTGACGTAAATACTTGTAAAGTCATTTTTGAAGGGTCTAGACGTCAAAAGAGTATTTTTCGACGATTAGTAATATTTTCAAAACTCGCTAATGGTATAAATAGCATACGAAATGCATGCATAACAGTACATTGCAACTCATTGCATATCATATCATTCGTAATAGGTCCCGATTAAAGCATCACATTATACCTCGGTGTACTCACTCTTGTCATCATTCCAGTTTACCGAGTGAGTAATCACATCCCCTTTTTACCGTTTTACTATATTTTTGGGGCGAAATGCATGAACCATATTTGAACTAAATTGATTATTACTTCTATGAATTCTTTAGACTTGAACTTTTGAACTTGACTTAGACTCTTGGACTTAATTATCACTATAAAGTCTCGCCATATTGGTGGAGCGTCTCAATAAATCTCGCCTAGGTGGTCGAGTGACAAAGGAGTCTCCCCTGTTCGGAGCAGTGCAAAGTCTCCCATGTTCGGAGCATCACTATAAAGTCTCGCCATATTGGTGGAGCGTCTCAATAAATCTCGCCTAGGTGGTCGAGTGACAAAGGAGTCTCCCCTGTTCGGAGCAGTGCAAAGTCTCCCATGTTCGGAGCATCACTATAAAGTCTCGCCATATTGGTGGAGCGTTCTTAATAAATCTCGCCTAGGTGGTCGAGTGACAAAGGAGTCTCCCTTGTTGGAGCAGTGCAAAGTCTCCCATGTTCGGAGCATCCCTGAATGATTATATACGTGGTGCAATATTGTGAACTATTATGACCGCTTATACTTGACTACTTGACACGCTACTTTTGGCAGTGGGTTGTGAACACACAGGTTGCAAGTTTTGTATGGGCGGAACTTGGAACTGAGTGGATTTACAATGCCTTTGCTTTGTGGACCATTTTCGTCGACCGAAAGCTTTGAATATTTCTTACGAGTTTTCTTATTTTGCTAAACGTGTTTACTCACCAACTATTTTCATAGTTGACCCGTTTTTCTCTCATGCATTTCAGGTGATCGTTAGTAAGCTTTTTCTACCAAGTCTTGCATAATGAAGTTTTCACTTGTTACTACAAATCATTATGTAATAGAACGCAATATTTTGGGAACTAAACTTTGTAATATATTTGCCGATGACGGCTAAACTAGTATTGTAAAGGCGTATGATTTCTTTTTAATCTTATTGTTGGTATGTTCTATTATCTTGTGCTTATGTTCCCTTCCGTTACACCTCGTGTTTCCGCCTCCGGCGAGGGTGTGACAGATTGGTACCAGAGCCAAAGGTTATAGAGAATGCCGATTTTTCAAAAATAAAAATCACAGCTATAACCGAAAAAAAAAAAAAAAAAAAAAAAAATTTATTAAACATTGAACACCATCCGAGTCAACTAGTCCTATCGTTGCATCGTTACTCATAAATTATACATAGCCTGATCAACTATGTCTAATTTATGAAGAACCATGCAATGATAAGAGTGGTAGTTTTAAATCATGTTTAGTCGAGTCTTTAAAGTCTGGTCACCTGAAGTTGCATTGGTCGGGTGGGTATGCATGGCATGTTTTTACGTTCACGTCTACATTACCGTACCTCGTTCATATCTTCTCTTTTCCATCTTTCGACTTGTTAGACATAGCATGTCTCTGTTCCTGTCATGTTTCGATCACTATAACACATTACCACCGTTCTGCACCTCATCTGACTTCGTTCGAATGTCGTTTACTCAACCCGATGTTTTGGTCCACTGTAGGATCATGGCTGCAAGAAACACACGCTCAGGAAGCAACAACAACGGCAACCCAAACAACAATGACGATCCAAACAACAACGCAGCTGGAATAGCGGATCTACTCACCCAAATTATAATACATCTCGATGCTAGACGAACCAACAACGGAGAAGGTACTTCAAACAATGGACGAAAGCGACAGGAGGATCACCAGGGAAGCCGAGACCAGAATCAGCAAAACAAGAGGCAGCGAATAACCCAGAACTATGGGGCGACCAACCAGGGGCGCAAAAGATATACAGGTCCACATCCTTTGTGTACTCGATGTAATTATCATCACTTAGGAGACTGCCGAAAGTGTGGCAAATGTGGACAGACGGGCCACTTCGCGAAAAATTGCTCAAACAGAACTGGAAATCAAGGACAGAGAAAAGCATGTTACGAGTGTGGAAGTCTAGATCACCTTCGCAATACCTGTCCAAAGTTGAAAAGAACTCCCAATCAAGGAGGTAATCGTCCAAACCTGGCGTTGGCAATAGAAGGCCCACAAGATCAGAACATTGAAATTCCTCCCGCACGTGGTCGAGCATTCTATCTGGGTACCGAGGAAACCCGCAACGCGTAACGGGTACATTCCTTTGAACAACTACCTTATTTTTGTACGACATGATTTTGAGTGCATAACTTCCTCCCAATCTTTACCACGTTCACGACGTTGATTAATTTGAGACCTATTGATATCGACCTTAGTTGTTATATATATTTTGTTGATTTGATTTGATTTGTGTAAGCAAATCCAATATCGAGCGAATCTTTCAAAAGACTTCATTCAAGGATGTTGATTCCTATCTTTCTAACAACTTGTTTCCTAGCTTGATCTAGTGACAGTTCTTGTTTGATGAGTTGCGAAAATCAAGCTAAGAGACAAGTTTACTCAAGTCGGTTTAGTTTAATCTTATGACAGTTCTTGTTTGATGAGTTGTGGGATTAAATTAGAATCGACTACCTAAAGGTCTTTTGAGAGCTACGTTCGATATTGGGCAAGTTTACCCTATCCAATCTAATCACGGGCACGTACTTAGTTGAATGGGGAACCTGTACGCATGGGCATTGATATGATCATTTAGACTGTTCGTACGATCATGAACTTTTAGAACTCTTGTCGAAGTTCGGACCATAGTATCGTTAATCGAATCACGGGGACGTGATTCCGCTGACATGGGAAGAATGTCACAATTCTCAAATTTCCGGTCGTTTCTTAAACTCATTATTCATCATATTAGTTCATTCATGATATTTCATTTCACATTAACCGCGTAATTTTTATATTTATTAAACGTTATCGCGTGAGTTATTATTTTAAATATTTAATCCGTTACTTTCAAAAATGATCCCGATATATTTTTATACTCACATTAGTTTATAAAAACTATATTTTGAGTTTTCCTAGTGTTTTGAAATTATTTCGTATATAAATCGTTGAAATTAAATTATTACGACGTTTTTCTTAAAAATTTCACTATAATTATTTTATCACTCAAATTTTACAAGAAATGTATTTTTACAATTTTTATTATCTCATTACATTCTATTTTGATCTATTAAAAACTTACTTGTACCAAAAATCTACCATTTACCTTTACTTATACATTTTCCTACACATTTACTTACACTTTTTCTTACAAATTGCTACAAGTATTTATACAATACATTTAAAAAAAAATAATAATATTTTGTGGACAAAGCCCCCAAAATCCGGCCCTTAGGGGATTGCAATAAATACTTGGTGAAAATTTTCCTTGACAAGTTTATATTTATACTCCATGTATCTCCATTTCATTCATTGAATCTCATATTTCAAGTCAAGAAAAATAAGAAATTTTCTCTCCTTGTTCTTCCTTTCTTCCTAACCGGTTATACATCAAGAGAAAGGGATCATCATCTCAATTTTCAAGTTCAAGTATTTTACAATCTAGTAATACTCTTATTAAGATTTTGAAATAAAAATCTAGAGTATTTAGGCTAAACCTTGGTTCTTATCACCTCATCATATTAACTTGTAAGCATGTTTCTATCATTTTTCATGTTTCCTCTTCATTTCATATGTATCTTTTCATTTTTGGAGCAACATGCAAGACATATGTGATTTATACCATTTTTACTTGATTTTAGAGTTATATATATATATTGGTCATCCTATAATTATCCCCTTGGTATTCATTGGTCTTGATGGTGATTAGGAACCCATGACACCCTAAGAAGGTGTATGGTAGGATTAGATTAGCTTTGGAGTTGATTTGAAGGGATTAGAATAGGTTTTGTCCGAGAAAAACTATTTTCAATACGTATTAAAAAGGTTCTGTTCTTGTTTCGATTTTCTGGAAAAACCGACAGTTGGTACGAAACTTTGGCCTTGATATTTAGAAAATATACTTTAAAACGAATCCGTGGCCTTTTGAACGGATAAAAACGGAGTTATAACGAAGAAGTTATGAATTTTAAAAGTTTGACGACGAAACGTATACTTTTCAGAAAATTCAGCAAGCAGTTTTTAGTTTGTTCGGGTCAAAAACGAGCCTTAAGCTTCACAAATTATTTCGACTTATCAAAAATATATTAGTTTACTTCGATACGAAGCTAAGGACATATTATACGTAGAAAACGGATTTGAAACGACAAAGATATGCACGTTTTCATAAAGTTGCCGTAACTATTATTTTCTGAAAAACTATATTCTTTTTACGTTACAATTGTTACATTAGCTGTAACGACCATGTTTGCGGCTGTTTTTAACGAGGTTGTGAAACTTTTTGGAACGAATTGTCTTCTAATAAAATCAAGTTCACCGGCCATATTTTTCAAAACGACAAGCCGTTTGTATAGCGGAGTTGTAGTAAATTAATTACGGGTGTTCAAACTTGGCCGAAACTCATTTTCTGCACTACAATTAACCAAAATCACTATCTTTAGCCCTTATTATCTTTATGATCGAGACCTTTTGGACGAAAACTCCTGAACTGAAACTTTTAGATATCGATACAAACTTTCCAAAACCGTCGAGTTCGTTCTCTAACGATCGACGTACACTATTTTACGACCATTTTTCCGGAGCCATTTTTTGTTAATTTCATGATAATTCCGACGACATTGTTTTGCGACGAAAAGTGATAATTTCACCATAAATCATTATAAAACCATTGTAGGATGACATTTTGACGTAAATACTTGTAAAGTCATTTTTGAAGGGTCTAGACGTCAAAAGAGTATTTTTCGACGATTAGTAATATTTTCAAAACTCGCTAATGGTATAAATAGCATACGAAATGCATGCATAACAGTACATTGCAACTCATTGCATATCATATCATTCGTAATAGGTCCCGATTAAAGCATCACATTATACCTCGGTGTACTCACTCTTGTCATCATTCCAGTTTACCGAGTGAGTAATCACATCCCCTTTTTACCGTTTTACTATATTTTTGGGGCGAAATGCATGAACCATATTTGAACTAAATTGATTATTACTTCTATGAATTCTTTAGACTTGAACTTTTGAACTTGACTTAGACTCTTGGACTTAATTATCACTATAAAGTCTCGCCATATTGGTGGAGCGTCTCAATAAATCTCGCCTAGGTGGTCGAGTGACAAAGGAGTCTCCCCTGTTCGGAGCAGTGCAAAGTCTCCCATGTTCGGAGCATCACTATAAAGTCTCGCCATATTGGTGGAGCGTCTCAATAAATCTCGCCTAGGTGGTCGAGTGACAAAGGAGTCTCCCCTGTTCGGAGCAGTGCAAAGTCTCCCATGTTCGGAGCATCACTATAAAGTCTCGCCATATTGGTGGAGCGTTCTTAATAAATCTCGCCTAGGTGGTCGAGTGACAAAGGAGTCTCCCTTGTTGGAGCAGTGCAAAGTCTCCCATGTTCGGAGCATCCCTGAATGATTATATACGTGGTGCAATATTGTGAACTATTATGACCGCTTATACTTGACTACTTGACACGCTACTTTTGGCAGTGGGTTGTGAACACACAGGTTGCAAGTTTTGTATGGGCGGAACTTGGAACTGAGTGGATTTACAATGCCTTTGCTTTGTGGACCATTTTCGTCGACCGAAAGCTTTGAATATTTCTTACGAGTTTTCTTATTTTGCTAAACGTGTTTACTCACCAACTATTTTCATAGTTGACCCGTTTTTCTCTCATGCATTTCAGGTGATCGTTAGTAAGCTTTTTCTACCAAGTCTTGCATAATGAAGTTTTCACTTGTTACTACAAATCATTATGTAATAGAACGCAATATTTTGGGAACTAAACTTTGTAATATATTTGCCGATGACGGCTAAACTAGTATTGTAAAGGCGTATGATTTCTTTTTAATCTTATTGTTGGTATGTTCTATTATCTTGTGCTTATGTTCCCTTCCGTTACACCTCGTGTTTCCGCCTCCGGCGAGGGTGTGACAGATTGGTACCAGAGCCAAAGGTTATAGAGAATGCCGATTTTTCAAAAATAAAAATCACAGCTATAACCGAAAAAAAAAAAAAAAAAAAAAAAATTTATTAAACATTGAACACCATCCGAGTCAACTAGTCCTATCGTTGCATCGTTACTCATAAATTATACATAGCCTGATCAACTATGTCTAATTTATGAAGAACCATGCAATGATAAGAGTGGTAGTTTTAAATCATGTTTAGTCGAGTCTTTAAAGTCTGGTCACCTGAAGTTGCATTGGTCGGGTGGGTATGCATGGCATGTTTTTACGTTCACGTCTACATTACCGTACCTCGTTCATATCTTCTCTTTTCCATCTTTCGACTTGTTAGACATAGCATGTCTCTGTTCCTGTCATGTTTCGATCACTATAACACATTACCACCGTTCTGCACCTCATCTGACTTCGTTCGAATGTCGTTTACTCAACCCGATGTTTTGGTCCACTGTAGGATCATGGCTGCAAGAAACACACGCTCAGGAAGCAACAACAACGGCAACCCAAACAACAATGACGATCCAAACAACAACGCAGCTGGAATAGCGGATCTACTCACCCAAATTATAATACATCTCGATGCTAGACGAACCAACAACGGAGAAGGTACTTCAAACAATGGACGAAAGCGACAGGAGGATCACCAGGGAAGCCGAGACCAGAATCAGCAAAACAAGAGGCAGCGAATAACCCAGAACTATGGGGCGACCAACCAGGGGCGCAAAAGATATACAGGTCCACATCCTTTGTGTACTCGATGTAATTATCATCACTTAGGAGACTGCCGAAAGTGTGGCAAATGTGGACAGACGGGCCACTTCGCGAAAAATTGCTCAAACAGAACTGGAAATCAAGGACAGAGAAAAGCATGTTACGAGTGTGGAAGTCTAGATCACCTTCGCAATACCTGTCCAAAGTTGAAAAGAACTCCCAATCAAGGAGGTAATCGTCCAAACCTGGCGTTGGCAATAGAAGGCCCACAAGATCAGAACATTGAAATTCCTCCCGCACGTGGTCGAGCATTCTATCTGGGTACCGAGGAAACCCGCAACGCGTAACGGGTACATTCCTTTGAACAACTACCTTATTTTTGTACGACATGATTTTGAGTGCATAACTTCCTCCCAATCTTTACCACGTTCACGACGTTGATTAATTTGAGACCTATTGATATCGACCTTAGTTGTTATATATATTTTGTTGATTTGATTTGATTTGTGTAAGCAAATCCAATATCGAGCGAATCTTTCAAAAGACTTCATTCAAGGATGTTGATTCCTATCTTTCTAACAACTTGTTTCCTAGCTTGATCTAGTGACAGTTCTTGTTTGATGAGTTGCGAAAATCAAGCTAAGAGACAAGTTTACTCAAGTCGGTTTAGTTTAATCTTATGACAGTTCTTGTTTGATGAGTTGTGGGATTAAATTAGAATCGACTACCTAAAGGTCTTTTGAGAGCTACGTTCGATATTGGGCAAGTTTACCCTATCCAATCTAATCACGGGCACGTACTTAGTTGAATGGGGAACCTGTACGCATGGGCATTGATATGATCATTTAGACTGTTCGTACGATCATGAACTTTTAGAACTCTTGTCGAAGTTCGGACCATAGTATCGTTAATCGAATCACGGGGACGTGATTCCGCTGACATGGGAAGAATGTCACAATTCTCAAATTTCCGGTCGTTTCTTAAACTCATTATTCATCATATTAGTTCATTCATGATATTTCATTTCACATTAACCGCGTAATTTTTATATTTATTAAACGTTATCGCGTGAGTTATTATTTTAAATATTTAATCCGTTACTTTCAAAAATGATCCCGATATATTTTTATACTCACATTAGTTTATAAAAACTATATTTTGAGTTTTCCTAGTGTTTTGAAATTATTTCGTATATAAATCGTTGAAATTAAATTATTACGACGTTTTTCTTAAAAATTTCACTATAATTATTTTATCACTCAAATTTTACAAGAAATGTATTTTTACAATTTTTATTATCTCATTACATTCTATTTTGATCTATTAAAAACTTACTTGTACCAAAAATCTACCATTTACCTTTACTTATACATTTTCCTACACATTTACTTACACTTTTTCTTACAAATTGCTACAAGTATTTATACAATACATTTAAAAAAAAAAAAAAAAAAAATTTTGTGGACAAAGCCCCCAAAATCCGGCCCTTAGGGGATTGCAATAAATACTTGGTGAAAATTTTCCTTGACAAGTTTATATTTATACTCCATGTATCTCCATTTCATTCATTGAATCTCATATTTCAAGTCAAGAAAAATAAGAAATTTTCTCTCCTTGTTCTTCCTTTCTTCCTAACCGGTTATACATCAAGAGAAAGGGATCATCATCTCAATTTTCAAGTTCAAGTATTTTACAATCTAGTAATACTCTTATTAAGATTTTGAAATAAAAATCTAGAGTATTTAGGCTAAACCTTGGTTCTTATCACCTCATCATATTAACTTGTAAGCATGTTTCTATCATTTTTCATGTTTCCTCTTCATTTCATATGTATCTTTTCATTTTTGGAGCAACATGCAAGACATATGTGATTTATACCATTTTTACTTGATTTTAGAGTTATATATATATATTGGTCATCCTATAATTATCCCCTTGGTATTCATTGGTCTTGATGGTGATTAGGAACCCATGACACCCTAAGAAGGTGTATGGTAGGATTAGATTAGCTTTGGAGTTGATTTGAAGGGATTAGAATAGGTTTTGTCCGAGAAAAACTATTTTCAATACGTATTAAAAAGGTTCTGTTCTTGTTTCGATTTTCTGGAAAAACCGACAGTTGGTACGAAACTTTGGCCTTGATATTTAGAAAATATACTTTAAAACGAATCCGTGGCCTTTTGAACGGATAAAAACGGAGTTATAACGAAGAAGTTATGAATTTTAAAAGTTTGACGACGAAACGTATACTTTTCAGAAAATTCAGCAAGCAGTTTTTAGTTTGTTCGGGTCAAAAACGAGCCTTAAGCTTCACAAATTATTTCGACTTATCAAAAATATATTAGTTTACTTCGATACGAAGCTAAGGACATATTATACGTAGAAAACGGATTTGAAACGACAAAGATATGCACGTTTTCATAAAGTTGCCGTAACTATTATTTTCTGAAAAACTATATTCTTTTTACGTTACAATTGTTACATTAGCTGTAACGACCATGTTTGCGGCTGTTTTTAACGAGGTTGTGAAACTTTTTGGAACGAATTGTCTTCTAATAAAATCAAGTTCACCGGCCATATTTTTCAAAACGACAAGCCGTTTGTATAGCGGAGTTGTAGTAAATTAATTACGGGTGTTCAAACTTGGCCGAAACTCATTTTCTGCACTACAATTAACCAAAATCACTATCTTTAGCCCTTATTATCTTTATGATCGAGACCTTTTGGACGAAAACTCCTGAACTGAAACTTTTAGATATCGATACAAACTTTCCAAAACCGTCGAGTTCGTTCTCTAACGATCGACGTACACTATTTTACGACCATTTTTCCGGAGCCATTTTTTGTTAATTTCATGATAATTCCGACGACATTGTTTTGCGACGAAAAGTGATAATTTCACCATAAATCATTATAAAACCATTGTAGGATGACATTTTGACGTAAATACTTGTAAAGTCATTTTTGAAGGGTCTAGACGTCAAAAGAGTATTTTTCGACGATTAGTAATATTTTCAAAACTCGCTAATGGTATAAATAGCATACGAAATGCATGCATAACAGTACATTGCAACTCATTGCATATCATATCATTCGTAATAGGTCCCGATTAAAGCATCACATTATACCTCGGTGTACTCACTCTTGTCATCATTCCAGTTTACCGAGTGAGTAATCACATCCCCTTTTTACCGTTTTACTATATTTTTGGGGCGAAATGCATGAACCATATTTGAACTAAATTGATTATTACTTCTATGAATTCTTTAGACTTGAACTTTTGAACTTGACTTAGACTCTTGGACTTAATTATCACTATAAAGTCTCGCCATATTGGTGGAGCGTCTCAATAAATCTCGCCTAGGTGGTCGAGTGACAAAGGAGTCTCCCCTGTTCGGAGCAGTGCAAAGTCTCCCATGTTCGGAGCATCACTATAAAGTCTCGCCATATTGGTGGAGCGTCTCAATAAATCTCGCCTAGGTGGTCGAGTGACAAAGGAGTCTCCCCTGTTCGGAGCAGTGCAAAGTCTCCCATGTTCGGAGCATCACTATAAAGTCTCGCCATATTGGTGGAGCGTTCTTAATAAATCTCGCCTAGGTGGTCGAGTGACAAAGGAGTCTCCCTTGTTGGAGCAGTGCAAAGTCTCCCATGTTCGGAGCATCCCTGAATGATTATATACGTGGTGCAATATTGTGAACTATTATGACCGCTTATACTTGACTACTTGACACGCTACTTTTGGCAGTGGGTTGTGAACACACAGGTTGCAAGTTTTGTATGGGCGGAACTTGGAACTGAGTGGATTTACAATGCCTTTGCTTTGTGGACCATTTTCGTCGACCGAAAGCTTTGAATATTTCTTACGAGTTTTCTTATTTTGCTAAACGTGTTTACTCACCAACTATTTTCATAGTTGACCCGTTTTTCTCTCATGCATTTCAGGTGATCGTTAGTAAGCTTTTTCTACCAAGTCTTGCATAATGAAGTTTTCACTTGTTACTACAAATCATTATGTAATAGAACGCAATATTTTGGGAACTAAACTTTGTAATATATTTGCCGATGACGGCTAAACTAGTATTGTAAAGGCGTATGATTTCTTTTTAATCTTATTGTTGGTATGTTCTATTATCTTGTGCTTATGTTCCCTTCCGTTACACCTCGTGTTTCCGCCTCCGGCGAGGGTGTGACAAGAAACTATAGAGCTTCAGCAGAAATGAGAAGAGAATCTAATCAGATCTTTGACTCATAACAGTGCCTTAACTGTCTTTGACAGAACTTTTAGCGATTCAAATTCCAACCATCAATATTAACCATAACTTTTACCACCCTAAGATTCCATAACCACTTATAAAATAACCATATGTAATGCACCAAAAATTCACACACAAACTTATATCCCATATCTCAAACACATAAACCATTTCATCATGAGCAATTCTCCAAACCATTCCAGTGACACAACTTCTTCTGAAAGTGGAACAACATGGTTGAACTACTTTCCACCCGGCTTTCTTAACAGAGTAACCTACATGTCAACCCCATCTCCTTATCAATCTCCTTTTTATCATACTTCCTTAGAGGAAGAGGTTCCACATTCTCCCCAAAATGAATTTGAGCTCTCAAGTGCTGAACTCAGAGATATGCATGAAGGTACTGATGATGAAATGAATGATCCAACCTACAGGCCTTGCAACATTAGGACTGTAGCTCCTCTTGCTATGCTACCTCCAAGTGCACCTATTCCAGATCCTCAACCCTCCATATCCAATCCTACCAGAAGAACCACTGTGATGGGTCTTCCTGCACGACCAGTGTGGGAATGGATGAATAGAAGAGGTAGAGAGCATCACAGGATGCCTCAATGGGGAAATGTAAGGCCAGAGAGGAGACCTTGATGAGGGATTCTGTTGTTTGAGGAGTAGGTCAAAGAGAGAAGCAGTGTTGGGTTGTGTGATGGTTGTGAATGTAGTTTTCAATGACTGAATGATGTACTTGCATGATAAAATGCAGTTTGTTTATGAATAAAACTTTGTTTCTTCAGTGTCAGTCAATTGATTTTCCTGAATTTGTGTTTGAATCTTAGACCTGTAAAATGATTAGAAGAGCACAAAACACACACAAAACTGTATAGAGAAAATCTAAAGAAATTCTACAAAATCATACAAAACTTTTATACTACAAGAACAGTAAATGCACAATATATACATAACTAGATCCTCCCTATTTACCAAAATCCTCCCCTCAAACACAAGATTCAGGGGTTAATCATGCCTATATTGACAATCAAATATTGAAATATGGGTCCATCAAATGGTTTTGTTAACAAATCGGCCACATTTTCTTCAGAAAGAACTTTAACAACTTGAATAAGGTGTTTTTCATTAGCATCTCTTATAAAGTGATGTCTAATTTCGATGTGTTTAGTTCTTTGATGAAAAACATGATTTTTAACAATGCATATTGTACTTTGGTTATCTATGAAAATTTTAGTGTTCATAAAATTGAACCCATAATCCAATAATTGATTTTGAATCCAAAGTACCTGACCACAACAACTTGCAACAGCAACATATTCAGCTTCAGTAGATGATGTAGCCACAATGGTCTGTTTCTTGCATTGCCAAGAGATTAATCTTCTCCCCAATAATTGACATCCTCCAGTTGTAGATTTGCGATCAAAATTAGCACCAGCATAGTCACTATCACTGTATGCTTCCAATTCAAAAGGAGATTCTTTAGGATACCAAAGGCCCAATTTTGGTTGACCTTTTAGATACTTGAAAATCTTCTTGACTGCATTCAAATGAGAATTTAAAGGAGTAACTTGATGCCTAGAACAAGCATTGACTGCAAACATAATGTCAGGCCTAGAGGCAGTCAAATACATGAGAGACCCAATCATGGACCTGTACAAATGTACATTAACAACTGGATCTAGATCATTGTTTGACTTGGACTTAGGAGCTTCAAATGGAGTAGCAACAGTTCTGACAAGTTCCATATCAAACTTCTTGAGGATATCATGCACATACTTCTCTTGATGAATGAAAATCCCATCTGATTTTTGTTTTACTTGAAGACCCAAGAAGAAAGTAAGTTCACCCATGGCACTCATTTCAAATTCACTTTTCATCAATTCTTCAAATTGTCTACACCATTCTTGTTTAGTGGATCCAAAGATAATATCATCCACATAGACCTGTACAAGAATGATATCTGTAGAGGATTTCTTGATAAAAAGAGTCTTATCAATTGCACCTCTTCGATAACCATGCTTCAGAAGAAATGAAGAAAGTCTGGCATACCAAGCTCTAGGAGCCTGATGAAGCCCATATAATGCTTTAACCACTTTGTAGACCTTATCAGGGTGATGAGGATCTACAAAACCTTTGGGCTGAGTGACATATACTTCCTCTTCAATTTCAACATACAAGAATGCACTTTTCACATCCATCTGGTAAACCATAAAGCCCATGTAAGAAGCAAAAGCCAAGAAAAGTCTTATGGCTTCTACCCTTGCAATAGGAGCAAAGACTTCATCATAATCAATGCCTTCTTCTTGTCTGTGACCTTGAGCCACCAATCTAGCCTTATTTCGTACCACCATTCCTCTTGCATCTCTTTTGCATTTGAGAATCCACTTTGTGCCAATAGTATATTTACCAGGAGGTAAATCAACAAGTTCCCAAACATTTTGATTTAGAAACTGTTGCATCTCTTCTTGCATGGCAGCTACCCAATCTTCATCACCAAGTGCTTGTGAAATACTTGTAGGTTCAACTTGAGATAAGAAACAAGCAAATAGACAATGTTGATAGTCTATATGATTATTCCCATGTTGGACCCTTATGTAGTTGAGAAAAGCGGATTCACCAAACTTCGTCTTCTGGACTTTGCCTCTTGTTTGAACAGGGGAAGTTGGATCACCAATAATAAGAGATTGTGGATGCACCGTGTTGATTCTTTTGGTAATATGAGGACTAACTTCAATAGATGTTGCTAGATTAGTAAGAGTTGCTCCATAGTCATCATCATAAAATGAAGAATCAAAAATGCCTGTTCTTGATTGATGATGAATGCCATCACTTGAAGAGCTTGAATGTTGTGAATTTGCTAAGTCTAAAGGACTCCGAAATCTGGTAAGAGAAGCTTCAAAAACCAAATCACTAGAAGACGGAACAGATTTAGAAACACCATGTACAGCTTCACTTTCAGTAGAAATCGGTATAGCTTCAGCAGTATCAGCATCTGCAACTTTTGATCTATGATGAGCATCTTCAAAGTCTCTGGTAGCTTCAATTTGAGCCTGTCTCAAGATATCTTGAGTTTCTTTGGAGAATTCATAACCAAACTTTTCAGCATCTTCTTTAGCTGCATATTCTTGACGTTTGAGCTTCACAAGTTCTTCTGCATATCCCAAATCATTGGAAGTCTTGTCCAGAGCAGCTGAGTTCTTTGAACCTGAAATTTCGTTAGAAGGAAAAGAGGGAACAAGTATAACTTGTTCATCACTTTCTGAATCTGACTCATCATCTGAAGAACCTGCAATGTTAGTGAAATTTTCTTTTGATCCTGCAGGAAAGTTAGATTTATATCGAATATAACCCAAATGATCAGTGAGATAGTCTAAATCAAAATACCATTCTTGACCTGCACCTTGAACATTTGGTTTGTCTTCCATAAATCTGAGATTCAGAGTCTCTTCAACTTTCTTTGTGGAGAGGTTGTACACTCTGTATGCTTTACTCTGAGCTGAATATCCCACCATATATCCTTCATATGCTTTTCCATCAAACTTGCCTAAAGGATCACTTTTATTGAGGATGGTGACATGACAACCAAAGGGTTTAAGATGAATGATAGTAGGAATTTTGTTGGAAAGAAGTTCATAAGGTGTTTTTGTGTGAGGGGAAGTTATTGATACCCTGTTTAAGACATAACAAGCAGTGCTAACTGCTTCAGTCCAAAACACAGTAGGCAACTTTGAATCAGCAAGCATAGATCTTGCTGCTTCAATTAAGGTTCTGTTTTTCCTTTCAGCAACTCCATTTTGTTGTGGAGTCCTAGCAACACTATAGAACCTTTTAATCCCTTTTGTAGCACAGAGATCTATTAATTTAGCATTCTTGAACTCTGTCCCATTATCACACCTTATTGCTTTGACCTTCTTATTCAACTGATTCTCCACCAGGACAATGAAATCTTGAAGAAACTGAAATGTTTCATCTTTAGTCTTCAAGAAGAATGTCCAACTATATCGACTATAATCATCAGTCACCACCAAGCAGTAATACTTGTGATCAATGCTTCTTACAGATGTAGGACCAAAAAGATCCATGTGGAGAAATTGCTACGGCTCAAAGATAGTGCTGACAACTGTAATGGCTTTGTATGAAGCTTTGTGTTGCTTCCCTTTGTTGCAGGCCACACAGTTGTGCTCATTTGTAAAAGTCTTGAAAGGTAGACCATTAACTAAACGAAGTTTTGCTAACTTATTTATGGTTTTGAAGTTTACGTAAGCCATCCTTCTATGCCATTTGAGAGATTCGTCTGAGGATGCTTTGGCCATCAAACAAGCTATAGCTCCAGTAGGTTGGACTTCATTGAGATTGAATGTGTAAAGATTGTGTTTTCTTGGTACCTTCAGAACAACTTGACTGTCATCAGGTAGCTGGAAATCTTTTGAAAGAACAAGACATTCAGTATCAGTGAAGAGCACCAAGTTTTTCTTATCACAAATTTGTGACACAGAAAATAAATTAAAATTTCTCAGTGCCTCCATATAATACACATTCTCAAAGTTTACTTGAGCAGTTCTTATGGCTCCCTTCCCTGTGATTTTACCATCTCCTCCTCCAAAGGTAACTGTTCCACCTTGTATACTTACAAAATCATGAAGCCTGTCTCTGTTTCCTGTCATACTTCTAGAACAACCACTATCTACAATACCCATGTCTTTATTTGAAAGAGGATGATCCTACAAAAGAGAAATATATACAAACATTAGACTACATGGTGACCCAAGTCATTACTGACTTGAGCCTGCCTTGTGGATCACATTAGTAAAACTGACAGTATGATGAGATCCACCATTGTTCTTGGATCTTTGCATAAAACTTGATTTAGTTGGTCTCCAAGAACAACCTGCTGAGGGCTTAACAGCAGTGTCCCACCAATTCCCCCTTTGATGATAATAGACAGGGTCAACAAACCTATAATCATTTTGAAAATAAGAGCTAGTAGGTCTGTTAATTGGTCTATTTCCTTTTTGTTTCCTTTGTAAGGAATATGGCCTAATATTTCCAACTGTTTTACCAACAAAGTTTGGTCTTTCAGTAGAATTGTTTCTGTTGTTTCTCACATATGTTCCGATGGGAATATATGGAGGTATGTCAGCCACATTATTCCAAACATTGTTATTCCTCTGTTGATTAGCACATACATTCATCTTTTTCTCATGATAATCACAATCTTTTATTAGATGAAAGACACTTCCACAAACAAAACATGTTTTCTTCTTGACTTTCTTGTTCAAAACAGGAACAGTTTCATTACACACAGATTTATTTGAAGAACAATCAAAAACAGAATTATTTTCAACTGAATCAACAGAACAAGAAGTATTTCTAGAAAGAACTTTCTTTGAGGAAGGTTCTTTAATAGACACACTTTGGGTAAGAGGAACTTGAAAAGACTTAAGAGAGGTTGACTCTATAGACTCTTTATTTGAATCACTGCTGGCATTTTCTTTAGACTGAGTCTCTGTGGTCCTAGATGAATAAGAGACAAACGTGTTAGACTCACTACCAGTGTCTGATGAGTCTTTGGACTTTTTACCATAGGTCATGAGAGATTCATCTGAGTCATAATCTGGATTAGGAGGCTTGACAATACCATTTATAGAAGAAGGAACTCTATGCATTTCACCTTGTTTAATGAATTCAACAGGTTTTCTATATTTATCTTCTTCTTCATCAGTGACACGATTAAAAACACTGTACTCATTGGGGTTATACATATCATCTGGATTAATGCTATCCTTATTACCTAACCCCTTTTTTGTTTTAACAGACATTGAACTATTCCACAATGTTTCTAAGTTCTTAGCCTGTTCTTGCCATTGTTTATGCAAGCAACCTCTAGATCTAATTCAGATTTAAGACTCTCTTTTTCAGCAACAACCTTCAAATATTTTTTCTTTCTATATTTTAACTCATTTGTTGTGTTTTCTAAGTCTTTTTCCAAAAACAACTATTTTCTCCTCAAGAGCTAATTGATTTTGATCATACCAGACTTTTTGTTTTTCTAACTTTTTAACTCCTTTCTTATATACCTGTGTTTGTATGAAGTAATCTTTATATTTTTCATTAACATCATCAAACTCACTTTTAAGAGCATCATATTTAGTACTACAACCAAAAATGTAGTTATGTACCTGAGAAGTAATGCCCATCAATCCAACTTCTTCAGCAGAATTAGCAATCAGTCCAGCCTGAGGTTCTTCTTCCTCATCATCATTCACATGATCATTCCAGTCAGTTCTGTTCTCTAGTGACAGCATTGCTGCAGTATTCTCCTCTTCAGTTTCCTTGAGCTTGAATGCATTATACTTTCTTCTGTCACCTCCCTTCCTCTTTGAACATTCTTTGGCAAAGTGACCAATTTGATTGCATTCGAAACACCTGACTTTCTTCCTGTCAAACCTTGCTGGTTCTTGGCCTTTGTAACCAAACTTTCTTCCAGAACCCTCTTCAAATCTTCTGACTTTCATAGCAAGCATGGCCATCTGCCATTTAAGATCCATCTCTTCCATATCCCATTTATCTACTTGATCAAAGTCTTCATATGTCAATTGTTGTTGATCATCAGATTCAGCAACAAATGAATAGAATACATCTTCTATGACAGAATTAGACCTTGATCTTCTTGAAGATGACTTGTTAGTAGATGATGTTGTTGATGAAGACTTGGGACCATCAGTATATGAAACAATTTTGTTTCCACTGGCAGTACCAATGAATGCAGAATGTGATGGAACTGGAGAATAAGTAGAATAACCTTTGATGTCAATCTTTAGAGATTTCAGTTTGTTGTAGAGATCATCAAAGCTTAAATACTCTAGGCCACCTTTTGCTTTGAGAGTTATGGACACTTGACTCCAAGAATCAGGTAAAACATGAAGAAACTTTAGATTGCATTCCTCATCATCAGGTTTAGATTTTAACTGATTAAGCTGGCTGAGGATCTTCTGAAACCTGTCATATCCTTTATGGATACCTTCTTCTTCAGAGATAGAGAACTCCTGAAAGCTTTGTTTGAGCATGGACTTCCTCATTTTCTTGGACTCATCATCCCCTCCAAATCTTGCTTTTATTCCTCTCCAAATCTGTTTTGCATCCAGATGATAAAAATCACTCATGTGCTCATCTGGAAGGGCTTGTAATAAGGTAGTTCTTGCCTTGATTTCTCTTTGGACAGCAATTTGTTCAGCATCTGTTGAAGGTGGAAGAATTATAATGTTTCCATCATTGTCTCTTCCAGTGGATTTCTTACTATTTCCATTAAGGATGATTTTCCAGAGATTTATGTCCATGTTGGAAATATAATTTTCCATTTTCATGGCCCAAATCTCATATTCGTCCTTCTTAAGGTAAGGAAATTTAGCACTTGAGTTCGACATTGTGACAATTTGTTGGATTGAGGACTGGGTGTCATTTTGGTTAGACTGTTTGTTTGAAACTTCTGGGTGATCATCACTTTCACCATCAGAATGTTTTGGTGATGACATGTTGTGATTTAGTGAAGATAATGAGTATCTTCTTATAAAGATTCTCACCAGGCTCTGATACCAATTGTAGAGAATAAAATCCCAGATAGACTTTATGAGCCTAGAATTAGTGTAGTTGTTCTATGTAATCACAAAACAACTAATGAGAACCTTTGCATGTAATGTATTTACGCGGAATATAAATACAAGACACAAGAAGACTATAGATACTATAAACTGATCCTCTATGGATCAATGTTATTGACTACGAATGTATTGAAAGGGATGAAAGATGTATTAGATCTGTTTTTACAACATTGATCATAGTTTCCTTTTATAGATAAAGGAAACTACTATTATAATACAAGCACCATCTATATGTGTATAAACTAATACACATACCTACCACACTATCAAGATATACATATCTTTAATCATCACTGATCGTTAAGTACTCATGTATATGTCTTTACCTAACATTTCGAATAAAATAATACAGTGGAGTTATCTGCTGAAACTGATAACTTCAGCAGAATCATTCAACGCATTATAACTTCAGCAGAAACCAAGGCTTCAGCAGAAATGAAATAGACTTCAGCAGAAGCAGTTGCTTCAGCAGAATTCAACTGTCTTCAAAATTCCCAACATGAAGAAAGAGAAGATACTGCATCTTCTCAAGGTACTGCCTCACAAGGTACTGATGCATACGAAGGTACTGAAGTTTCACCTACATCATCTCACCAAAATGCTGCACCTACTGAGTCTGAACCAGAAATCAACCCACCATCATCTGGAGGAGATGCAAGCGATATACCTCCTGAAGAATTGGTTCTGGATAATTATGTTTTGACAAGGGAACTAGTCAGATTAAAGAAAGCTACTAAGGCTCAAGCTTCACAAATAGCAAAGTTGAAGACCAAGTTTCAAAGATTAAAGAAGTTTGTATGACCTTTAGTACAACATCACCGATTGTGGGTCAAGGCTGAAAAGAATAAAAGAAAGCATTTTAAGAAGACTTCCAAAGGCAAAAAGGTTCAACATCATTCTTCAATCCAATTGGGGAGGAATCTGGAGAAAGATAATTTGAAAGAAGATGCTGAGTTTTAAGAAGAAAAAGAAGATGAACATCAAGGTACTGAAGCACGAGTTAATATTAAAAGTACTGAGCCTGAAGGAACTGGAGTTCAAAGAACTGGTGTACAAAGTATTGATGATCAAGGTGCTACTGATCAAAGTACTGGTCTTCAAGGAACTCATAGACAAGAATTGATTACACCAAGGACTCTTAATTTTGATAAAGAAGCTGGTCCTTCAACTGTTCTACAAGAAGAGGAAGCTGATACACCTATGGTTGAGCACACTGCAAGTGATGATGAGATAGTTGCTCATATTTTGCAAAACATATCAAGACCAAGAGGTGTTAGCATTCCAGGAGTTGCTGAAGAACAACCACAAGCTTCTCAACCAGTTCTAGATCCAAAAGACAAAGGCAAAGACAAACTGGTGGAAACAAAGAAGAAAAAGAAGCTGACTTTAGCAGAGTTAAGAGCTATTGAAGTGGCTAAGAATGAAGCAGCTGCTAGGGAGCTACAAGCTAAATTTGATGCTAAGATTGTTCAACCAATGAAAGAATCTGAAGCTGCTATACCACAAAGACCATCTAGCAAAGCTAAAGAAAGAAATGCCATGATGGCTTATCTAAAGAGTCAAGGGTATACTGGATTACAGAAGCTGAACTACTTAGAGATGAAATATTTATATAATGCTGTCAAAGAAGCTTATCAGAAGCAAGTTGAGAGTATTATTTCTTTTAAGGATGGTAAGCAAAATGAGGATGCTAGTAAGAGAAGTTTAAAAACAAAAAGGACAACTGAAGCTGAGCAACAATCAAAGAAGATTGAGTTAAGATCATATACAGTTGATGAGCTGAGAAATTACATAAGAATTGTTGACTTTGAGAATCCTAAATCCAAAGATGCTGCAGTAAAGAAGACTAAGATAACTACATTTGAAGTAGTAGAGTCAAAATATGGAAACTATCTGATGTTCCATAGGGGGGATGAAAGCTTTAGAGTGTTTAATTTGCTATGGGATATACTGCACAGAATAGATAGAGCAGATCTGTTTCAACTATATGAATTAGTGCATGAATACTTTGAACATATTCCATCAACTGGAGTTGGCTTTGTATTACTAGGAGATCTGACAACTATCTTCGAAACTGAGGAAACAAGCACTGATGAACTCTGGCAAAACCAAGAAAATTGGGAGATTACAAGCTGGAGATTCTTTGAAGAATCAGGAGTGCATGCTTTGGAATTGGAAGATGGAACTATGATCCATATGCTAGCTGAAAGAAGATATCCTTTGACAAGAGATCTTATGAGAAGGATGCTGGATCATTGAATGGAAGTCGATGAAGAGAATGAAACAGCCCTAATGGTGATTGAATTGTATATCAGTTGATAGCTGATGATTTGCTAAAAATCATATGGTTATCAATGTACCATGGCCATACACACCTAAACATTGGCTACTCCATAGTTAATGGCTTTGGTAAAGAGACATCAAAATCCATTAAAATTTCAATGATTCATCTCTCACAGGAGTTTACACACCTGGAAGTGATGAGAATAGACTGAAACTTAAATGAACTGATGTACAATTTGCCTTATGTTGCTGAGTAGCTGAGAAGATGGAGCTTGCTGATTGTTGCTGAAAATAATTGATAATAAAGACTACTTTGATGATGATAATACAAGCACAGGAAATACAAAGACAAAATTTGAAGATAAAGACACAATCTTTCCTTGAAGACAAAGATGTTAAAGTTAAACATACAAAGGAACTTGAAATCAAGCAAGTAGAATTCAAGTTAGGGGGGGGATTGTTGGGATATAAAGAGTCAAAGTGCTGAAGAGTCAAAGTACTGCTAAAGAAGAAAGTCAAAGTACTGCTCGTTTCATCAAAGTACTGCATGGTTAAAGGACTGCTATGCAAAATCGTTAAGGATTATCATGTAATTCTAGAATGTTCTTAGTTTAGTATAGTATTACTTGTCGTACAAGGAATAGAGTTGTAAACCGACTAGGGTTATCCTTATGCCTATAAAAGGACCCCTAGATTGGCATTATAGGTACGACTTTTAGAGATACGAATTCATACGTGCATTATTAGAGATATTAGGGATTGTTAGTGAATCTGTGTGTTAAGCAGATTCAGAGTTTTAATATAATCGTTGAAGTTAAAGTTAATTCTTTTTAGCTTTATTCAAGTAAATTTAGCATACTTAATAAAGTTAATTCATTGTTTCATTGTTAGTAACTTAGGATTTATCCGAGGTTGCTAAGCCCTTACAAGCTACATAATTTAGTTTGGTTAGAGTACATCGATCCAACACGATTAAATTTTTTTATGGGAAAATTAGTCAAATAGGCCGCGCGCCCTGAGGCTTATCACTTTCCGGACCACGCACTTTTGCCAAATGAAAATTGACCAGTTGCCCAGCGATTTCCTGGTATCCAACCATGGGGTGCCATGTGTCCGACAAAGGTATGACTGAAGTACGTATTTTGAGATTATATGTCATGTATTGTAAGGTATTGTTTTTTGGGCAACCAAAATGTATTTTCGGGCAACTATATAATATTGGGCAACTTGTATTTATACACGAGGATAATATGGTCATTTTACACTGGTTGTATTATAAAACTAATAATAATAACGCACACAACATCACGCGCGTACTCATACAATCAAACATCTTCTTGTACAATTTCTAACAGCTTCTACAATTAAACGTCTTCTTCTACACATCACAAACCACATCTTATTCACAAAACCCTGTAAACCCTAATTAATTTAACTCTATAATTACATATGACAAAATTAAAGTTGTACAATTGTAAAATCGCAGTTCGTTCTACATTGAAGTTGCTGCCAGATATTAAACTCTGTTTGTCAAAGAACGAAAACCGGGAAAGGTTGTTCAGGAAAATAGTATTTGGTCCATGGTTGGATTTAAAGTCGTGCGAGAATGACTGCCTTCTGATGCATTATGTTTTGCAACACCAAGTATATGTTTCTAACATCTCCTCTGATTCCACCCCCCACTAACATTCCAAATTGGGTAACATTCATTAAGGTTTGGCCACAAAGAATTTTGTCTGATAACAGGGTTTCGATTTGGCAAAGTTTCAAAACCTATTAAACCATCTAGCGCATTTTTCGACCGTGTATTTCCTGAAAAAAAGAGTAATGGTATAACAAATGTACATGCAATTGATCTTTTGGAACTTGTTAATGACGAAAAAAAGGATGGGAAAAGGTGGTTATCTCTTTCTGATGAGGATGCTGTTAGGGTGTGTCTGTTGGTAGCTGCAGAGCTGGTGTTTATGGGAAAAGAAGACAGGAATTGCGTCCATAATCACTTATTGTTCTTGGTTGATGATTTTGAAGCCTGGAATGTATTTCCTTGGGGTGAATATATGTGGCATAAATTTTTATCAAAGGTCTATCAATATTGTTCATATTCACAGAAAAGATCATATGTTAAAATTGAAAAAAAACCCAAAGTCCAGTGCCACATACAATCTATACGGGTTCGCTTGGGCTTTCAAGGTTTGAATTATCTGTAGTTTGCTTTTGATTCTATTTTGTTGTGCTATTACTTATTCATTTCAAAAGTGCCTATAATTAATGTTGTTGTGTTATTGTTATGAAATCATGGTGTTTTGTTCTGTATACACGTAATATAAAAGTTACCTGTAATTTAGATAACAAAAATGTTATAACACATTTTAGTTTGTGATTTATTTTTTAATTTTTAACCATAAAGGTATTGTTTCATCCTAAACAGGTGACCTTTACTTTTGTAAACCTTGAAACATTTTCAAAAACGATAGCTGCATAAGTACACGTTTTAAAGATGACATTTGTGGCTATTACAGATTTGGATTTTGGAGACTTATCCTAGAAGCTCACGTTGGTGGGTGAAAGACAATAAGATCATCCCACGTGGTCTTGCTTGGTCAGGACTTTCAAAGTTTCGGAACCCAGACTGTTGTAACCTCTTTGGACCGGTATGCATCACACAGTCTTACATTGCTGACCCCACTAACTTGTACCTGAATTAGTTCACAGTATTTGAGTGATTTCAATTTTTTTTTAATTATTTTTGTCGTTGTTAGGATTCAACTCCCATTGCTGAACTTTCTACAACACAAGCTGAAATGAAGCAACCGTGGTGTATTGCCAGCGCCCAATTTATAGATGGTTTGTCTGTTCCAGACACAAACGATGGTTACAAGACTGTAGAGCATTCAAATGAATTCGCGGACGATTTCAATTTAAACTTATGCATGGACGATTTCAATTTAAATCTTGCACAAACGGGAACTACTCATTCGACAGGGCGTCTATTTCGTGAGTTAGTGGATTTGAATAAAAAAGTTTTGATGATAGAAAATGGCATTCATTCGGTCAGAAACACACCTTTTGTACTTGATGTGTTTATGTCTGTGAAAAGCAGACTTTCAAAAGTACACGAACTATTGGGTCTTAATAGTTATGCTGCTGTTGATCCTCAACATATTAAAAGTTGTGCTACCACGAACAACCCTAACGTTACTCCCGATGATCCGGAGGTTTGTATTTACTTTTCAGTTTACCTCCAATGTTTATACCAAACTCAAATAATCATTTGTGTCCACACTTATATCAAACATTGGTTGATACAGGCCACGTCGTCTCATATTGTAGGCCCTAACGGGGATAAGGTTGTCCATGTGGACCATGCAACGGACATTGACAATGATGATGGGCTTAAAGAAATGCAACCATGTAACCTTGGTATGCTTGTTGAAGCTTGTGCCATCACCCAAAAATGTCCTGTTATGGAATATGGAGGTGAAATTAGTACTCAAATTCCACCATTTGCACCTAAAGAGGAAAATAAAATACCCGGTGACCCCATTATTGTACGTTATATTTCATTTACAGTTTAAATATCGGCTAAAGCATACGTCCCTACTTATGTATATATATTTAAAATTCAGCAGGAACCGGATTGTGGTAATGACTGGTCGTCTTACATAAACGATGAAAAATATTTGGGTGATAATTCTGTAGATGCAATGGATTATGATAACGAACAGCAAGATGTGGTTCAGAAACAATTGGCTTGCCAACCAAAACCCATTAGCAATATTGATTGCGTGCAGACAGAAGTAGGAACACCCACCAACAAAGCTCATGAGGTATCTACATTATTATTTTGTTGTTTTTTAAAACATCGCCGATAAATAAAATAGTTTAATGTGTTGTTTTGTAACATACTATATTCTCAAATGTCAGTTTAAAGACAACAACCTACCATATGTAAATGTGGTTGGCCAAAATGACACTCCTGTTTCCTCCCAACATAATGTCAACATAAGCGTCGATACAAAATTGTGTCTTCCGTCTTTAGATTTAGTGGATTGTGATGATCAACAAAAGAAAGAGGTTGACAAAAATTCGTTAGTTGCCCTTGAATCCAGTAACAATGATGTTGCTGTGGTTAGCCTAGAAGATACACCAACAAAGAAAGACACTGAAGCCCCTCAATCTCAGGTTAAACCGAGGAAAGTGTCATTTGCAAATGTGGTAGGTCCTAATGACAAACCTCTGTTGGAAGATCTTTTCTCCAATATGAATACAAACAAAAGAAAGAGACTAAAATTGAATGACAACCTCAGTAAAAGAAGGCGCACTGTAAAAACTTACGCGACGTTGTTTGGGTCCGTCAATTCGGAAAATGGGGTATCAAAAACATCAGCTACTCCTTGCCATCGTGTTACAAGATCGCAGGGTGTCATTAACGAGGCTATTATCCCGGCTGCCGTTTCAGATGTACATCACCTTATTAAATTGTAACTGAAACGAATCTTTTTTAAATTTTTTTCTGCTTATCTTTCAACTTCGTTTTCAGGAAACATCCGGAAACCCCAGAACGTGTCCACTTAGTCGATTCTATTCGCCCAAAATTGAACCTTTTGTAGAGGTAGGTTCTATTTGTTAATCCAATAACATCATTATCATTGTGTGTATGTTATTGAATATATTTGATTTTTTAGGAACTTTTACGACACCCGAAATGCAACAAGAAGAAGGTTACTGTTCCTGATTACCTTCGCAAGTATTTGAAGCTTAAAGAACCATTACTTTATAGGTTTCCTTGGGGCTCTGGTGCGGTTATTGCTTATAGGAATTTTTGGGTAGCCTTGGCATGTGTTGAAGACTGCACCGGCGGGTGGCTTAGTGAGTTAGTGAGTAAAGCTGATGCCTAGCTGGTCTACTGCACTTGTTTATTATTTTGTTTTTTTACTTATGAAACCAATGTTTACAGTTTTAATTTGTTTTATCTGTCCGCAGCACTTGGATGCATGGGTTGAATTGATGTGGTTGTCTAGACCAGCTGATGCAGATTGGGCTTTAGCAGGGTGTACTTTTTGCAATCAAATCCTAGGTGGCAACATGCCTACCAGTTTTTCAGATGGCACAACATACCATGTGGCTTGGCGAGATGTTGCAAAGGTCATTTTGGCAGACTCTTACCGTACATATACCACTACTGTTATAAACAGCTTATAATATCCTGCATTTGTTTTATATATCAGGTGTATTTTATCATGAATGAAAGTTCAAAACACTGGATAATCTATGAGCTCCATTAATAGCTCTTAGCTTAGAAACAGACACATATGAATACATTAATAGCTCTTTTTTTAAGCTGTCTGGCAGGTCTACCACTTTAAATTCCTTGGTAATCAAATCAAATGACACAACTATCTGTTTTGTGGTAGATTCACCATCATCCCTAAAAGTCTTCTCATGAGCACCCCAATAGATAAACCTATCTATAACAACTTGAGTTGGTATCGGATTAAGTCTAATTGTTTGACGAGGCAAATTACCACTTGGAATCGCAGTCCAAACACCCGAACTCAATGTAAAAACTTCAACATGCCAAGGCTTGTTAATTGCACATACAAACTTAACAACAGTAGGATCTCTAGTGACGGGACAAACCGCGAAACCAAAATTAGTCTCAGTAGGAGTCTGAGTGTCAAAAATACGGACAACAACAATACCAAATGATTTCCCGATAGAAGGGTTCCAAATAACAACCATCCTTTTCTTATTATCTTTATTATAACATGACAAACAGAGTAATCCATGACACGCACCAACAACCTTAAAAAATAATATTGTTTAAGCAAAGGAGACACAACAAGAGATGGAGCAAACTCTTGTTGTTGTACCTTAAAACTTTCACAGTTATCATCGTCTACGAGACAAAAGTGTTGTACCGAATCTACTAAATGAGCTCTGTGCTTTAAAATAAGACTACGTGGCTGTGTGTGGCGGGCGCCGTAACCATTGATAAACTCGGAACTGTCGATGAAAGACTTCCAGGGTTTCAAAACTGACCTGAACTGAATCAAAGGCTTCACGGGAAGCCACTTGATGATTTCCATTTGGATTTCAAAAGGGATATTGTCTGACCTTTTCAATTTTTTTCTAGGGTTTATGACTTTGCCTGAGACTGAGAAATGAAAATGGGAGATTTGGGGGTGTTATTTTGGAGTGTTTGGGCTATTTGAAATGTCCGGGTAAAAAACCCATATTTATTCGTATAATTTTAGTGGGTGCTTTTGGATTTTTTATTTTAAATGGCAAATACCATAAAAGACACTCAACTTAAGATTAATTTTCAACTATGGTATTCCATTTTTTTCTTTGCATATAAAGGCAGGCACGCGCGCACATATATATATATATATATATATATATATATATATATATATATATATATATATATATGCGGAGCCACGTGAATAGTAGCGTGGGGCGGCGCCCCCAACGAAAGTTTTGCAGACACACAAATTATGTAGGAAAAGAAGTCAGATTACTAGAAGAGATGTGTGGTGCCCTCATGAAAATAACCCGAGTGCCCTCTACAATCCTTCAGGTTTCTAAAAATGATGATGTTTTTTAATGCAAATATCATCTCCGGTAGATTGGTTCATCGGAAAAAAATTGAAGAAGATGAGTTAATATGGGAAACTGGGAAAGTAGGCATGAGATAGTGTCACATTGAGGATGTGGGATTGTGTGATTGAAGAGTTAATATATGGAATAGCATTTAATATTAATATTTTGTGTCTTAGTTTTTCATTTATCATTTGTCTTCTAGTGACAAAATTTTGTATTGCTCAAATAATATTTTCGGATATCAGTAATTAACTATGTATATTTTTAGCATGTTAGTTGTATAATGTTAAATGTAATTTAGGGATTTAGGAGTTTAACAATTATACTAAAATATAAGGTTTACTAATTACTCTTATATGCATGAAAAGAAAACTTTTGAACTAAACCCGACCCGATTTGTTTATGTCATACTAAAAATATTTTTGTCGTATGATGCCCCCTGTAATCACAAACTCTGGCTCCGCCACCGAAGGCACCCGACTTTTTTTTAGTGGATTTAGTTTTTTTTACTTTTCAGTAACCAACTAACAAACATTTCGTTAATTCTACAACTTTTCTAAATTAAACTTTTATAAAATTTAAGGTCCAAAAATAAAAAATCGTTGTTATATAACACTTTTATCTTCCCCAACAACAAATTAGGGCAAATTTCAGCTCAGGTAATAACAAATTATGTCAGACTCATCAAATTCAATTTGCTAAATCATGTTCATGTGTTGTGCAAATGTGGTAATGTTAGTGGTATGTGGACATCTTGGACCGAATAGAACCTAGGCAGAAGGTTCTTGGGATGTCCAAACTATAAGGTAAGTTTAGCTTATTTCTTGTTATGTGGGGATGTTTGTGGTATGTAAACACATGTTCTGACATTCTTGTTTAAAATAGGTAAGAAAGAAATGTAATTTCTTTTACTGGTGGGATCTAGATGTTGCAGTTGAGCATTACAAAACTAGGTTGGTGGATCTGCAAAAAGAATGAAGAAAGAAATTATGGATTTTGTGCTGAATAAAAAGTACTTGAGATAAGAGGTTGCAATGTTGAAGTCAAAACTTAATATGCAAAGTAAAACTGTATGTGTACTGTTAGGAATGCTTTTCATTATGTTTATGAAATCTTTGTAGTTGTGGATCTAAAATGTATTCAAAAGGTTGCAGATTGATCAATGAATGGAAATGCGTTTTGGCATTTGGTTCTTAGACCTGATATGTGTTTCAATTTGATATGTGTTTCGGCAAAAGGTTGTGCAACAATGTGCTATGCAGTAATGAATGAAAATGTTAATGTACAATGTGATATTTTTCAGTAATGGAAATGCAGTAAAGCAAAAGGTATTGCAACAATGTTGTAGTGCAGTAATTTGTTATTTACAAAAAAAATGCAATGGAAATGCTAATGTACAACAAAAAAGAGTGCAAAAATGTAGTAATGAAAAATGCAGTAATGGTTTTGCTGATATGTGTTTTGCAGTAATGGAATGCTAATCTACAACAACAAAAAAGAGTGCATTAATGAAAATGCTAATCTACCAAAGGACTTTGCATACATTACAAACACAAAAGATATGTTCTTACACAGACTGATATGCCCAATGCCATAGAATATTACAAATACAAAAGATGGACAAACACAAAGGATATACCACATTCCATAGACTGTTACAAACACAAAAGATGTCCTAACATAGACTGTTATGCCTTATTCCACATCAAATGTTGTATCTGGTGTGGTACCTTCACCTTCATAGGCATGATCTATCTTTGTATTCTAATTGTTGTTTCTCAATCTTCCAGATGTCCTTCTAGGCTTCTTGTACCATGCTTTGTAATGAGCTTCCCATAATTCTTCATAATTCCTTTTAAGCCTAGGAGTGTCATCCTCAACATTAATATCAGCACTAGATCCAACATTACCATCTGCAGCAGCTCCAATATTAACATCTGCAACTGCATTTTCATCTGTAACAACTTGAACATTAACATTTGCAGCTTCATTTTCGTCTGCAACAGCACCAACATGAACATTTGCATTTGCAACATTTTCATCTCCAACATTTTCATGTTGGCTGTGATATCTTGTATCATGTTTAACCTCAAGGTGTACATCAACCAAATCATCTTCATCTAAAAGTGCGCATAGGCCAACCTGTACACAAGGAAATGTGTGAAAACTTACATAAAAGTGTGTATTGTATCAAGAAAATATAAGGACATGTGTGAATAAATGAGAGTATTAAAGAATTAAAGAAAATACAAGGACATGTGTGAAACCTTACAGTGTGTGATCCACAAGAACTTCCCATTCCCCTTCCCCTCTTTGCAGTATAATCTCAACCATGTCCATAGATCTTTATCTATCAAATACTGATAAGCTCATGCACTTGCAGTTTTGATTTCTTCCATTGTATTTAAGAATTTATGATGATAAGATGCCTTTGATGCTTGCCAAAACAAGTTTCTAAATAGAACACCAGGGTATAACTTGTTGAAATTAACACTTTGAAAGCTCAGCTTCAAGACAAAAACTCAACTATCAACAATTTGAAGAAACATATTTCTGATATGCATGTGAAAAGTAATTTGGTTACAAGTAATTCTGATGTTAATGTTATTAATGATATTCAAATAAGAAATGATGAATTAGCGGTTTGTGTGGCCAAATTACTAAAGGAAAATGAGTCTTTGAGAAAGCATCACATAGAACTAAGTGACTCTATCAAAGAAGCTATAACTAAGTCAATAGAACAAACAAACTCTTTGATAGCAAAAATTGATGATCTCAAAGCTCAACTTCAGGAAAAGAGTTTCGCTATTGTTGCCCCAAAAAATGAGTTTAGGAAAAATGTAGGGAAAAGTGTGAACACTAAGTTTACAAAACCATCAACCTTGGTGAAACCAGTTTCTCATCCCATTAGAAACCGGTCCGTTGTTAGGCAGCCTACTGCGTTTATATCCGAAAGACCAAAATTTTCAAAAACACGGTTTGCCTCCCAAGTTGATGAGAAACAAGTTTTGTCAAAACCAGTCACTTCACCTGAGTTACCTAAGAATAAAGCTTCTAGCTCCGTTAACCCTCAACATGTAGCCACTTCTACTCCCAGCACCTCTAGGATTAGTTCGAAAACAGTGTCAAAACCAAGCATTAAAACCCATAATTCATACGATATGAATGACTTGTGGAAGAACTATTATAAAGAAGAAGCTAGGAAAAAGGCACAGATTCGGAAAGACGGAATTTTAGGTGCAAGACCTAGGGTGATGCATTCCACTAGATTTCAAGACACTGCTAGTAGTTGTAAACCATTACCTAGAAACACTCAAAAGACTAGGGATTGGATTGCATCTAAGAGTAGTTATATGAAGAAGAATGCTAAGCATGTCGAAAATAAAACTAGAAATTCTGAGCCTTTTCCAAATAAGAAACAGTTTCCTAAATCATATGCTAAGGTTCAATCCACTAAGACTACTAACGTGACTAAGGTTCAACATGTTGTGAAGCAATACAAACCAAAAACTTCGCCTAGATAGACACCAACTGCTAAATCTTTGGAAACTAGGAATAAGGATAAGTATTCCACTATGCATAAGAAGCCTAACAATCCTAGACCTTGCCATACGTGGATACCATCTGGTAGAATGTTTAAAGATGTTGGACTTAGGTGGATACCTACTCGAAAGCTGTTTACCGATAGCAAAATGAAGGTTGACCATGAAACCCCAAAGGATACTAATGTCACTAACCCATATATATGCAATCAAGCTTGTAATGTTAGTGCAGGTAGTCCTTACTCAGTTGCAGATACTTCGATCCTTCAATACATGGACTGGCTTAAAGTATGGATAACAAAAGGATTGATATCTCATAACTCACGGGTTCAAGTTACTCAACATTGATATTCAACCGGCTATGACGTCTACTATCTTCAATTCAGGCCTCGTACTTCATCATAATGGTGTCTTCAGATAACACTTCAAGCCCCGTTCCTCAAAGAAAAGAAAGGTGTACGCTTCAGTGCGCTTTATCTTCAGAAGAAGAGAAATCTTCATGTTTATGACCACTCTCAACGACATTCTTCATCAACGAGCTTCATGTTTCTCCCATGCTAGTTCAGCCATCAAGTGGATCTACGTTCATTGATGTATATTCTTATTCACTTGCTCAATCCAAAATGGCAACTTAGGATGCAATTTTTGAGGGGGAGAAGAGTGAATATACTACATGTTGATGGATGTTTGAATAATGGTCATACGACTCTCCTCCAACGCCTAATGTTTCACTTTCTAAGGATTAATGGGATTTATTGTTTGGGATTCATTGTTTCAAGATATGTTTGATGAGTATTTCCAACCGCTAGCGAATGTTGATCATCTAAGAAGTACAACTCAGACTACTCAAGGAGCCCAATCTCCAGTTATTCCTCAAGGCATTGATAATAACTATCATAATATTGCAGTTGCACTCATGAATAATGATCCACTCTTTGTTATTCCATTACCAAATCTTCACGGATTATTGTTCATGAATAATGATCCGCTCTTTGGTATTCCTTTGCCAAATCTTCACGGATTATTTTTCATTCCAATGTGCACTCTCTAAATCAACCAAATGAACATTAAGGAAAATGAATACCTCATCCGCTAGAAGACCTTTTTAGTAAATCTTCCAGATCAGCTTCTACATGTATACCTTGAGGATGAATGCATTGATGTTGAGGAATCATTTGCTCCGGTTCATTTAGTGGGTCAATGTTCATCCGATTGTATGTTTATTCAAGTGTTGGACATTTGACACAAGTTGATTACTTCGAAGTTACTCTTTTATCACTTATTTGAGGTTGAAGTTGACATTCACAAAGGCGTGTTCTTATTTGATAACTTGCTCGGGCTTAAGAATTTGAGTTGAAGTCTTGGGTTATCTACTTACTAGCAGTCGAGGTGGATGGCTGAAGACCTGGTTAACTATCACTATTAGGAGTTATGTTGTTTTACTCAGTGTCACACGCATATGACGGTGTGGATAATCGCAAGAGGTGTTAATGTCTCATACTTTGCTTGAGTAGTGAGTACTTAGAAATTTGCTTGAAGCATAAATTCTCGACACCGTTCTTCCATTATTAAGTGCAAGCTTAAGATACAAATGTGGGAATTTGACTTTAGTTTCAATTTTGGTATATCGGGTATTCTTCATTAGTGGTCACTTCAAACTGTCTACATATGGGTTGATAAAGATAGTCAGAGAGAGTTTCCGTTGCAGTTGATTCTCACAGGATTCATTTGGGCTATTTGAGTTCTTCTCACAAGATTTCGAGTTTTTGGGTATATTATGTTTTGCTGAATCTGAGGTATCAAAACCAGCAAGGGGGAAGGAGACATATATCTAAAAGCACAACGAGTACACATGATGAACTTAACACTTCTACCTGATTGAATTTATCCCGAAAAGACAATGGTCATAACCATAGAGAAACTCAGTGTTTAACTAGTAGCCTTTGGTGTATTATTCCAACTAATTGGGGGAAATGGTCTCTGGAGACTTTTGGTATGTGTTACTTCAGCTTTCAGTTAGAAAAAATGTGAAAAGAATATGTGGTTTGTGAGATGATATTGCATATCGACATCTTCCATATGATTTATGAAAAGTGCTTCCGGTTAGTGCTTCATGTACACAATGTAATGATGATTCTGATGAGATCACAATGATCAGGGGAGATATATGTGTACATCAGGGTCGGACAACATATTCACATGATCGAGCTTAATCAGTTATTCTAGAGTTGACATCCGCAGAGGAGATCGGTGATTCAACCAGTTAGTGTGATATTGTTGTCTCTACTCTGATTGGGTACTTGTGTACATTATGGGCTGATTGGTTATATGGAAGATAACTGGAATGCATTTGGTAAAATGAAGATGTTGATGTATTGTTCCCCTGAATAAGACAACTGGTCAATCTAGAAGAGTAATGTGTACATCGGGGATGCACAACAAGTTCATGTGATCGGAATTCATCAGTTATTCTGGATTTGATAACCGCTAAGACGATCAATGTCTTAACTTGTTACCTCGGTGTTCTCATGTTCTTTGGGGTGCTGAGCTTCATTCAATGAGACTGTTTCTCTTCTCATTCTTCTTCTTGGGAAAATGGTCTTTATTCGTAGATTGTCGGTATGGGGGGAAGCTACCAAAGTCTCACTTTCTGCAGGCTCAATTTCTGACGTCCATTCAAGAGCCTCTGAAGCTTTGGTGGTGAAAGTTTTAGGGATGATGAATTCTATCTTCTACAACGGGGCTGCTCGATATCCTTATCTCGGTATTCGTATCATCATCTTCTTAAACTATATCATCTAATCTATCTGTGTATATATCTTTAATAAAGCAAAATACAAAAATATAAAACCAAAAAAATCAAAATAGAAAATTATAAAACCAACAAATACCCATAAAAATCAAAAAATTTAAAAATACCAAAAATATGTTTTCTCAAGACATGTCTTCTGGTATCGATAACATCTACGGTCTTAGAAATGTCATTCAATAATGGCACGGGACTTTAGATGAAGTTCGAGCAGGAGGTGTAAATACTCTTTCTAAACATGTCTCAAAATATGGCTTACAGTTATCTGTAACCCGGGCTTCAAATAATGGCTTCAATGAATACTTTAGACTGTAACCCGTGCTTAAAACTATGGTTTGCTATTATCTCAGATAACAACCCGCTCTTCAAGGAAGGAAAGTGCTGCGCTAAACAAATTTTTCAAAAATTTCGTGCACTTATCCTAAAACAAAATGAGGAAAGTATGTCGAAGGAATGCTGTTCCTACACAAATGTTTTTCCATCTAAAATTCTTCATAAAAATATTTGTTGTTTTCAAAATTGTGGTAAATGAGTTGTTTGAAAATCAATCAGTTTCAGAGTTTTTCGTAAAAAATTGAAAACTCAATCAGTGACTTCAACGCTTTTAAACTTTTCAGAAAAATAAGTCATTGATTGAGGGGGAGAATGTTTTCTAATCTATATCATCTAAAGAGATTATCTAATTATCCCATATGCTTAATTGAAAATGATGTTAACCTACGTTGAAGGACTAGGTGCCTAGGATATGATTGTTAGGTGTAGATGATTAGAGTTTGATAAACACATTATTCCCATGCCATATATGAGTTGATTGATATGTTGGATTGACTTTTATTAGTCGATTACTGTTTAGGTGATGTCGACCACCATATATCTATATGTGTGTTCACTAACATATGCAGGTATATTGGTATATAAGAATGTTCCCGATCCGGATCCCACAATTGAAGATGATTGGATGACAAAATGAAAGGGTAACTACATCTTGTGTTGACAAATGAAGAAACGGAGCTTAATTGGACTTCTACGGAGCTTAAACAGAGCTTAATTGGATTTCTTAAAAGTTGAGAGCTTTTCCTGATTAAAGTTTGTGTGACTGTGAGTTCAAACCTTATTAATTAATCGGTCAAAATATCGAACAATTTAATTACTAAGAAAAAGTTTATGTGACTGTGGATATAAAATTGGGTTCATTGGCCCATACCTAATAGACATCTCAAATAGCCGAAACATTCTTCTTCAGGTCCGTCAGTGAAGTAAACTACTTTTCAAAATAGATCACTTCACCATTTGTTCTTATTTCAGGTAACCTATAAACCGTAAGATATTCTTTTTGCTAAAAGGTTCAGACAACATCCCTTTTGAAATCCAAATAGAAATCATTAAAAGGCTTCCTGTGAAGCCTTCGATTCATTTCAAGTCAGTTTCGAAACCATGGAAATCTTTTATTGACAGCTCTTAGTTTATTAATGGGTACAGCGGCCACAACACGCAACCACATAGTTGTATTCTAAGCTACAAATCTCATTATCTTCTGGATGAGGCAAAGTACATTTATCTAGTAAACTATGATAGTAATGAAACTTTTGAGGTACAACAAGAATTTACTCCATCTGTTATTGTGACTCCTTTGCTTAAACAATGTCATGTTTTGTACGTTGTTGGTGCATGTCATGGATTACTGTGTTTCTCATGTTATAATGAAGATAACTATAAAAATATGCTTGTTATTTAGAACCATTCTATTGGAAAATCATTTGGTATTGCTCTCCCCGTCTCTTATTATTACTCTCGGGATTAGCTTGTTTTTGGTTTCAGGGTTTTTCCTATCACTAGAGATCCTACCATTG
The DNA here is from genome assembly GCA_019973895.1 of Chrysanthemum seticuspe. Classification (NCBI taxonomy): domain Eukaryota; kingdom Viridiplantae; phylum Streptophyta; class Magnoliopsida; order Asterales; family Asteraceae; genus Chrysanthemum; species Chrysanthemum seticuspe. Next base: position 315,235,680 of record BPTQ01000009.1, read on the forward strand.
TGAAGATTATATATGCGGTTAACATGCCTTGGCACATTAAGGTTTTTACATTGAGTTTGGGAGTTTGGAATGTGATCCCAAGTAGTAATTTTCCTCATCAATCAGTTAGACTTAATCATACAACGCAGGCTATTATAAATAAGTTTATCTATTGGGTTGCTTGTGCGAAGAATTTTACCGATGATGATGAATCTACCACAAATCATATGGTTGTGTCATTTGATTTGATTGCCAAGGAGTTTAAAGTGGTAGACATACTAGATATCTTAGCATAAAAGCCACATGGACATGTGCGAGTGTTTGTTTCTAAGCTAAGAGAGTCTCTTGCTGTGTATGGATCAATTAATATTGAGGGAGCATAATCTTGTGGTGTATGGGTGATGCAACATGATTCGTCTTTTAAAAAGCTATTCTCAATTGGTGCACAGGCAAATAAAATATTGGGGTTTAGGGAGACTGTTGAACCTATTTTTGAAACTATAAGTGAGGAAGAAAAAATGTTTAACACACTTGATGTTTATGACCCGTGCTCACAACAAATCAATAATCTTGGGATTTATGGAGAAAATGGCACATTTTCCACAAGCTCTTACAAGGAATCGCTACTTCTACTCAATCACTCGGATTGACATATATATTGTGACGATATTTAATAAAAAAGATGGTAACGAACACATGTTAAGGTGTAAATATGTTACCTAAGGACTGAGGGTCCTATTTTGTAGTTAAGGTTTGGAAAAATCACTTTCTCTGAGTAGCTTCACATATCAGAGTTCAAACTACTCTGATATGTTGTATACTTCTTGGTAACAACAGTACATCTTTGTAAAAGGCAAAGACTAAAACTGAATGAACACTTTGTATCCTGAGGCGGAGTTAGCTATCAAAGTACAAGAAGAATACAAACAACCAGAGTCTTGGAGATGTCTCTAGGGCTCTAAAAGACTTATCAACTTAAGCCATCCAGAAGAACCATGAAGCCTGGACAAACTACATCTATCAGACACACTTAGAGTATACTTAAACATACTTGATAAAGTTTGTCAAGGATCTGGCTGAAGTTCTCAGACGTGCTTAGGCGGGAGTAATTTGAGATAAAGTAAAGCGGGAAAGCCCTTGGGAAGATAAGGACTCATCGAGAGCAGGGAAAGCAACTTGCATGAGGTGTCAACACAGTAAAGCAACCCTAGCCACACAAATACACGTGTACCTTACTTCCAGTTTGCTTCTAGTTTAGATATCATTGTTCTCTGATAACTACTAACAGTGAATCTCCCTACTATATAAAAGGAGGTTAGTAGTAGTGATAAGCAATCGATTCCACCACTAAAAACACCCTCCTCTTCTAATTGGAATCTTCCTTTTCATAACTTGAAGAGTAACATTTGCTTTGCCAGGGATAGTCATCCGCAACTATCCCTTGTAAAAGCCTTTACCTTAACCTTTAAGTGAGACTGATACAATCGTGATGTACAAATGGGTAATATTAGTTGACTCAGTTTAAGATTGTGTAAACATGCTCTTATTTATAATGAACATCAGTGATTCGCTCAGATTATTGTTCATACGTTTCATGATGTTACACAAAAATATCAGACCAACATTATTAATAAAGGTTCTCTAAATGTATACGTGTGTGTCCCGATAGGCTCATGTAATTTTCGGCCGTATAATTTATCGATTTGACGAGAGCATTACCAATCATATTATACTCACAGAAGTTGCAGCTAAGGTAGTAGCAAAAGATATTATCAAGGGTTGCACGTAGTAAAAAAACCATTTTACGAAAATATATTACACTACATGATTCAAAATCGATTGTAGACCGTGCCACACCAGGCTCCCAAGTGAGTCAGTCCATGAGGATATGTTATGTACATCAAGTAACACATATCATACTATACTTGCAGGAGTTACAACTAAGGTTGTGTTTGGCTGAAAATTTGTAAGGAGCTTACAGTGTTTCGAACTACCAATATAAAGAGATTTTTAGAAGTAGACAATTTTTTGCTTTTTGGTTTATTTTCTGATAAAAAAAAAGGGTTTCAAAATTTAGTCTTGGGCAACCGTAAACTTTACGACACTATACAAATCGTGACACATATCCAAAGTTAGTTAAGATGTTTTATGCTAGACCAGAGTGACATTTTGTGCGACCAATTTTTTTGCTCAACCGATAAGACATTTTTTTGTCTCACCACACAAGTGTGTCCTACGAGTTTTTTTTTTTTTTTTTTTTTTTTTTTTTTTTTTTTTTTTGAAAAGTCTGGTTTGTCTTATTAGAAAAGTAGTTCTCACGTTTGACATTTTTTTTTTCTAAACCGATGATAGAAAAATTCAATGTTTTGAAACCCAGGTCAACCGGTTGAATCGGTTCTGGTAAAAAAAATCGGGTTAACCGGTTAGACCCGCCGGGTTTTAAGTGACCCGGGTCAATCCGGTTCTCGAAATCCAGCCGGGTTTGATTTTTTTTTTCATTTTTTTTAATAGAAAACTAGGTTGACCCGGTGGTCGAACCGGTTGTCCCCGGTTAAAACAATAGCTTTTTTAATAGAAATTCAGGTTGGCCAGACAGTCTAACTGATTGAACTGATGTACAAGTTTTTATTGTACGATGTACAATGCATTTTAAGCACATTTTGAGTATATATATATATATATATATATATATATATATGCAAATATGCAAGTTTTAGTGGTATATATGCAATTGCACCTAAAAAATATAACTAAAAGGAATGAGTAAAACCGAAAGAAAATTAAAAAATATACTATTAAATGTCACTTAATGATAAACCCAGATCCAAAATCACCTTTTCAACCACGCGGCATATCACACGGCACACGACACCCTTAAAAACCCAGATCCAAAATCACCTCTTCTCCATAACCCACTTTTCAGTTTCACTCATTGTTGAAGCATTTTTCTGCCGGTTCAGTCCTGATGGCTCTCACGTGCCATCCACTCTTGTCCCGATCTTGAAAGCATGCTGTCATACATGAAAGAACCCGTTAGAAGGGGTCTCGAGGCCAAAGCCCTAGGGACCGCCCTCCGACGGTCAAGTCAGACCTCATATGCAGAGGATTTAGCATATATGTACATGTATGTGTGTGTGTAATATGGGATGAAATAAATGAAATAGATATAGTAGTATATATATAGAGAGAAAGAGGTATGTGTCAAGTGGGCCACCTCAATACCTGTCAAGTCTATGCACTAGGTGTCAGGTCGCATAGAGACACAATCCCGTAATATCCGGGTTAGGTGGCGTAGTCCGGTTCTTGCGTCGGACCGCTGGGGTAAAAGGTGTACCTGTATAAAAGGGATTGTAAACCTTTATGGTCCTTCGGCACATGCCGATCGGACAAGAGTAGTATCCGCCTTCCGATAATGGCCTCCAGAGGGATGGAGGTTCTTCGGTCCGGCATGTGTCGTCCGGACACATACGTCAACATGTCCCCCCAGTATTGTAATATCGATTAAAGACCGATGGTGCAATACTTAGAGAGTGTCTTTACGCCTATCGACGCCTATCGTTCGGCGTGGGCCATCCGGACACATACGTCAACACTCATTCAAGAAGTTAACATAAACCCTAGAAAAAACACTTTTTTAAAATGTCAGACAACATTATTTTTGATATACAAACGGAAATCATCAAAAAGGTTTCTGATGTCAAGTCATTGATGCGATTCAGGTCTGTTTCGAAACCCTGGAAGTCTTTTATCGACAGCTCTCAGTTTATCAAAGGGTACGGCGCCTGCCACACGCAACCACACAGTCGTATTATAGGCTACACATCTCATTCTTTTCGCGATGAGGCAAAGTATTTTTGTCTCGTAGACGATGATATCAAAACTTTTAAGATACAACAACAAGAGCTTGCTCCATTTGTTATATCTCCTTTGCTTAAACAATATCATGTTTCATATATTGTTGGTGCGTGTCATGGATTGTTGTGTTTGTATGGTCTCCATGAATGTTATAATAAAAGGATGCTTGTTATTTGGAACCCGTCAATTGGAAAATCATTTGGTATTGCTGCCCCCATTGATTACTCACAGATTCCTACTGTTTATGGTTTTGGGGTTTGTCCGGTCGCTAAAGATCCTACCATTGTTATAATAAAACATACAATTGGCATGCCTTGGCAGGTTGAAGTTTTTACATTGAGTTCGGGGGTTTGGAATGTGATTCCAAGTGGTAATTTGCCTCGTCAAACAATTAGACTTGTTAATTTAACTCAGGCTGTTATAGATAGGTTTATCTATTGGGCTGCTTGTGAGAAGACTTTTATTGATGATGGTGAAGATACCACAAATTATATGGTTGTGTCATTTGATATTATTACCAAGGAGTTTAAAGTGGTAGAACTTCCAGATAGCTTAACAAACGAGATAATCTCAAATGGCGCACGTGTGTCCGTTTCTAAGCTAAGGGAGTGTCTTGTTGTGTATGGATCCATTAATGTTGAGGGAGCAAAATCTTGTGGTGTATGGGTGATGCAGCATGATTCGTCTTTTAAAAAGCTATTCTCAATTGGCGCACGGGTAGACAAAATATTCGGGTTTAGGGAGAGTGGTGAACCTATAATTGAAACTGAGTTTGAATCAGAGGACAAGAAACAATGGTATAACACACTTGATGTTTATGACCCGTGCACACAACAAATCTATACTCTTGGGATTGATAAATTAGCCACATCCGGCATGCGCCTTTACAAGGAATCGCTACTTCTACTTGATCACTCGGATTTACATATATATCGCGGTGATGATTTATAAAAAAGATGAAGACGGCCGTGTGGATTTACATAGTGATATGTTACATAAGGAGTGGGGCTTATTTTGTAGTCAGGGTTTGGAAAAATCACATTCATCTATTTTAGTTGTTTATGACTCCTTTTATGTTGTTAAATAATGTCATTTATGGAATTTTATGCGACTGTAAATGTAGTATATGCTACATATTTTCCGATTTATGATGTTGGCCTAATGTCTGACCGAGCATGTGGGAAGACAAAACAGTTTCCAAGCATATGGAAGTTTACAATTCTAGTCTAATTAGGACTCCTTATTTGTTAAGGACTATCTTGCTTTATTAGAATTGTAGTAGGATTAGAAAGCAAATTCTAACACCTATATATACCAGCCGAGCTTGTGGTTGGATATAATGAAAAAACCGATCAGTTGTTTTGAGCATATATTTTACTGATTAAAGGAAAGCATATTCCAGGAAAGATTGTTTGTGATTGTTCCAGTTATACTTGTTTATATTCTTGTTTCAGCGCATGTAAAACAAAATCTGTGGACTTGAATTGGTATCAAGAGCCAGGTTATTCAACAGCAGAAGTCGATCACAAGGGTTTACCAGGAAGTCGATCAACAAGGGTTTACCAGGAAGTCGATCACAAGGGTTTACTAGGAAGTCGATCACAAGGGTTTACCAGGAAGTCGATCACAAGGGTTTACCAGGAAGTCGATCACAAGGGTTTTACTAGGGTTCGACTTAAGCAAGAAGTCGATCAAAGTTTCAAACTTTCGACTTGGTTTACTTGGGCAGGAAGTAAATCACTCGACCTCTAGAACCTAGGGCTGGAAGGCGAACAAACAACACCTGTAACTTACAAAAGGCATTCAAGAAGGATGGTGCAAGGCGAGTCGAGTCAACCACCTATTGAACATTCTAAAACGGCTCTTCAATGTCCAATGTTAACAAGCACGAACTATAACATATGGGCAATAAGAGTTAAAGCGGTATTCCGAGTCCATGGAATACTTGATGCACTGGAACCAAAGGAAGGAACACAAGTTGTTGACAAGCAAGATCACATGGCAGTTGCGTTACTTTTCCAGGCGATTCCAGAAGAACTTGTTTTTCAAGTTTCAAAATTCAACACAGCCAAAGAAATCTGGGAAGCTTTAAAGACCAGGTATGTGGGTGTTGATCGGGTTCGTGAAGCTAGGTTGCAAACCTTGGAGACGGAATTCGAATCTTTAAAGATGAAAGTCAACGAATCAGTCGATGACTTTGCAGCTAGGTTGGGCAAAATTGTAACTGAAGTCAATAGCTTTGGAACAGTTTATGAAGACAAGAAACTTGTTAAGAAGCTACTTGCATCCGTTCCGGATAGGTATGTTGCAATTGTTGCCTCAATAGAACAATTTGCTGACTTGAATACTATGTATTTTCAAGAAGAAATTGGAAGGTTGAAAGCTTTTGAAGGAAGAATGAAGGGTGTTGAAACCACTTCTGAAGATCAAGGCAAGTTAATGTTCGGAAGGGCTGAAAGATATGATAAGAAAGGTCGAGGAAGGAATTCCTCGGGTGGCAACGGTAAAGGTCAAAACTTTTCTTCTCAAAACAAATCTCGTGGTAGTGGTCAAGCTAATAACCACAACCGTGGAAACCAAAACAACTCCGGGAGCAATACAGATCAAAAGAAGAACAAAAGTCGAGACCTTTCAAAGATTCAATGCTTCAGGTGTGATGAATGTGGTCACTTTGCTTCTAATTGTCCCGAACGCAGTGAACAAAAGAAAAAGCATGAAGCAAACCTTTTGAAAACGGAGGATGATGATGACCCGACACTTTTCATGATGAAAAGCGTTCAGGAAGTAGTTTTCTTGAATGAAGAAAAGATTATCCCAAACCAATTGAATACTAAGCCAAACGAGGAAGACACTTGGTATTTGGATAATGGAGCAAGTAATCACATGACGGGGATCCGAGAATACTTTTCGGAGTTGAATGAGAATATCTCCGGCAGAGTGAAGTTTGGTGATAACTCCTACATCGAGATAAAAGGGAAGGGTTCAATAATCATTGAAGGGAAAACGGGTGAGCAACAGTTAATCACTGGAGTCTATTATCTACCCGAGCTAAAAAGCAACATAATTAGTCTTGGGCAAGCTACCGAAGGGGGATGTGACATTCGAATGAAAGGTAACCTTCTTACTATGCGTGACTCAGATGGCAAGCTTCTGATGAAGGTTCCTAGAACAAGTAATAGACTTTACAAGATTAAGCTCCAAGTTGGAAGTCCGGTGTGTCTCAAAGCAAAGATGGAAGATGATGCTTGGTTATGGCATGCTATGATGGGTCACATTAATTTCGAGACAATGGAATTAATGGCAAGGAAGGGCATGGTTGAAAAGTTGCCAATAATTCATCAAGAGAACAAGTTGTGTGAATCTTGCTTGGTAGGAAAACAAACCAAGAAGGCGTTTCCTAAAGCTGCAAAATTTAAGGCAACACATCCTCTTCAACTTATACATGCCGACCTATGTGGACCAATTTCTCCACCATCCATAGCGGGCAACAGGTACATATTTGTTCTTATTGATGACTTCTCACGCTTTATGTGGACTTTTACCTTGAAGGAAAAAGGAGAAGCATTTGAATACATCAAAAAGTTCAAAGCTTTAGTCGAGAAGAAGTCGGGAAAGAAGATTATAACCCTAAGGACCGATAGAGGAGGTGAGTTCACTTCAAAAGAATTTATCAACTTTTGTGAAAACGAGGGTATAACAAGACATCTAACCACTCCCTACACACCGCAACAAAATGGAGTCGTGGAAAGGCGAAACCGCACTCTTATGGGAATGACTAGAAGCATCTTGAAAGCACGAGACGTACCAAATTATATGTGGGATGAAGGAGTTAGACACGCCACGTTCTTGATTAATAGAGTTTCAACTCGAGCTCTAGTTAATCAAACTCCATACGAGGCTTTCAAAGGAAAAAAGACTAACTTGGAGGGTTTAAGGGTATTTGGATGTGTGGCTTATGCAACGGGAACAAGGCCATATTTACAGAAGTTAGACGACAGGTCAACACGACTTATTTACATCGGGAACGAGCCAGGTACAAAAGGTTTTCGATTATTCAATCCAAGACTAAAGAAGATTGTAGTATGTAGTGATGCGGAGTTTAATGAGGAACTTGGCTGGAAGTATGTTGCTGGAAGCGAAACACACGAGCTTAACCCAGGTATGTTTATCATAGAATGGCACGGTTCTATTGATACGGGTTGTGGATTTGTTAACCCAGGTGTGACCGATGAAGTTGAGGTTGAAGATCAAGAGGCTGAAGATCATCATGATGTTAATGATAATCAACCGGTCAATACCGAACAAGAAGACCAAATTGAGGCGGGTAATGATCCTAATCCTGTGACAGAAACTCAATCAATTGTGAAGCGTTCTTCAAGGGTTTCAACTAAGCCAACAAGATTTAATGACTTTATCATGGGGTCTAGTTCAAGAACCTCAGTTGCTAATGAAGATCAAAATCTACTTTTAATTGAAGATGATGAACCAAGAACGTTCCAAGAAGCAAAAGTCTCAAGCAAGTGGATGGTTGCTATGAAGCAAGAGATTGAGTCTATCGAGAAGAATGATTCATGGGAATTAGTTGAAGCTCCGGATAATGTTAATCCTATTGGACTAAAGTGGGTGTTCAAAATTAAGAGAAATCCGGATGGTTCAATCAATAAGTTCAAAGCTCATTTAGTAGCAAAGGGTTATGCTCAAAAGGAAGGAATTGACTATGACGAGGTTTTTGCGCCCGTAGCACGGATTGAAACGGTGCGTTTATTGATCTCATTGGCCGCAAAAGAAGCATGGGAGCTACATCATCTGGATGTAAAGTCAGCTTTTTTACATGGAGAACTAAAAGAGCTAGTGTTTGTTACACAACCGGAGGGGTTCGTGAAGAAAGGAGAAGAAAGGAAGATCTACAAGTTGAAAAAGGCGCTTTATGGACTCAAACAAGCACCAAGGGCGTGGAATACAAAACTTGATAGAGAACTCAAGCAAATGTCTTTCAAAAGATGCCAACACGAACAAGCGGTGTATGTGAAGAAGACAAACAAGTCAATCTTGATTATTGCGGTCTATGTAGATGATCTCTTGGTAACCGTTTCGAATCTTGGCGAAATTGGTGAATTCAAGAGACAAATGCAAGAAAGGTTCGATATGAGTGACTTGGGAAAGTTAAGCTATTATCTTGGCATTGAAGTAAAGCAAGAGGATTCGAGTATCTCAATAAGTCAAGAAAGCTATGCAAAGAAGATCTTGAAATATGCTGGGATGCATGAATCGAATCCTACTCAATGTCCATTAGAACCTGGAATGAAGTTAAGCATGGATAAGGAAGGAAAACCAGTTGATGCAACTCTGTATAGACGACGAGTTGGTTGTCTAAGGTACTTACTACACACACGACCTGATTTATCTTATTCGGTTGGTTTGGTTAGTCGTTACATGCAAGAACCAAAAGAATCACATATGGCAGCTGTGAAACAAATACTAAGGTATATCCAAGGTAGTTTGAATTTTGGAATACGATACAACCTAGAGAAGACCAAGGAGTTAGTGGGGTTTAGTGATAGTAGTTTTGCTATGGACCAAGATGATGGTCGAAGCACAACTGGGCATGTATTTTATCTAGGAAAATCACCTATCACTTGGTGCTCACAAAAGCAAAACACGGTGGCTCTATCGTCTTGTGAAGCCGAGTTCATGGCTGCAACTTCAGCCGCGTGTCAAGGGATATGGTTACGTGGATTGTTGAGTGAAATAACCGGAATGGAAGAAAGAGTGGTGGTCTTATTTGTTGACAACAAATCGGCTATTGCACTTATGAAAAATCCAGTCTTTCACGGGAGAAGCAAGCATATAAACACACGTTATCATTTTATCCGAGAATGTGTTGAAAGAGGCCAAGTACAAGTTGAGTTTGTAAGAGGTGATTTGCAACGTGCTGATATTCTGACGAAAGCTCTCGCAAGGATTAAGTTCAAGGAGATGCAAGAGTTACTCGGAGTTGGAGACCTACCTATCTCGAGTCAGAAATTAGGGGGGTGAATGTTGGCCTAATGTCTGACCGAGCATGTGGGAAGACAAAACAGTTTCCAAGCATATGGAAGTTTACAATTCTAGTCTAAGAGCATCCACTATGATAAACCTTTTACAAAGGTTTATACATTAATGTTTCAATAAATTTTAGACCTTTTGATTTTATAAACCTATATTCACTATAGTATAAACCTTTGCAAGTTCATAAAATGTTTTTTTTTTAACAAATGCATTAAATGTATTGAATTTATAAAGAGGTTCAAGAATTAGGACCTCTTCATGCCACATAGACATGAAATGAGTGTCCACTATGGTTGAAGTAAACATAAACCTTTTCATCTTTCTTAAACCTTTTCATAAACCCACCATAGTGGATGCCCTAATTAGGACTCCTTATTTGTTAAGGACTATCTTGCTTTATTAGAATTGTAGTAGTATTAGAAAGCAAATTCTAACACCTATATATACCAGCCGAGCTTGTGGTTGGATATAATGAAAAAACCGATCAGTTGTTTTGAGCATATATTTTACTGATTAAAGGAAAGCATATTCCAGGAAAGATTGTTTGTGATTGTTCCAGTTATACTTGTTTATATTCTTGTTTCAGCGCATGTAAAACAGAATCTGTGGACTTGATATGACTTGTTGCAAATTGCAATGTTAGTAAAATACATTTATAATGCACTTAAAGCATCGTATTATATTGTTTTTACAGGTTTGATTGTTTGTATCGTCTGTTACGATATAAACACATTTTGTTTGTGAGGTCTTCATACAAATAAACCATGTTTTAGACACACAAACACCCATAATCTGGATCCAAAAACGAGCGTATGTCAAAATCTTATAACAAACATTTAAAAAAAAAAAAAAAAAAAAAAAAGGACTTCATTGTCTCTTTGCAGTTACACAATCTAAAAAGAATGTCAAGATTAGAGAAATCTATGGTTAGGTGATTGTTAAAGGACAAAAAACTAGGCTTGATATGATGTTTATTCATATACAAACAGAAAAAAAGAGAAACTATATAATTACATTTGACTATATACAGTATATGAAAAAACTGCATTGCTCACAATGTTTGCCTATAAAAATATACAACTCTGTGTATATGTTCATGCAAATTTCTTACTGTATCATCGAGGATAGAGTATGGGGTTACCACCGCTACTAAGATCACTCCCTGGCACATTTGAAGAGATATAAAATGAAGACGTTGATGATGATTCCACAAATGACCTTGACCCAGGCTCTGAAAATTCAGGACATGTTTCTGGCATCTTTTCAATAATATGCTCAAGTTCTCGGACCACGTCTAACATTGATGGCCGTTTGTCAGGCTTACCGTTGCAACACCAAAGAGCTAAAGATACAAAATTTTCAGTACATTCAGAAGGATATGACCCATTCTATTATCAATGTTGAAAACATCGTTCCTGCTTGATTAGCCAAAAACATGTTGGAATTAGATATCAAGACATTCATATAAATAATCACAAAACATCAAAGTAATATTGCGGAAGCGTATAAGGATGTATTAACGAATAATTAATTAACATAAAGAATATGCGTACCTTTGTTGATTCTAGCCGAACAAGAATCAAATCCACAAACTAGCAATGGATGAACCCTAATTTGATTTAGTTAGGATTATGTGAATTACCCCTTACCTTTTTGTAATTCAATCCAAGATAATAACAAAAGTATGTTATTACTAAGTTCTTGTACACACGTACTAAACCGAATTAAAGTACCGCTAGTTTTTATCAAACCAAATAACTTGATGTTTGGAAAAGAGTGGATCGACACCTATGAATGGTGTTCGACCGGTTTTAGCAAAACACACACACAAAACAATTTTAGGTTTAGCTAATGAGCACAAGAGATAGAAAAACAAGACCCCTAGCCTTGTATATATACCCAAGTAAACTTGGTGAACAAGTTGGTCCTTGTTTCCTTTTCTTGATGGCCGATCGGTTTGGGATCCCCTTAAGGGATTCCGGAACCTTCCCAACTTTTGCAATTTAGTCCTTTTCCATAAACATTTAACGACCGTTAGTCCATTACATTAATTACTTAACGTCCGTTAGTTATTTCGTTTAATAAATAAATAAATACAACATTTATATTTAATTATTAA